>CAMZMU010000082.1:14664402-15160816 GCA_947311845.1 Poa pratensis
AATTGCAACATTGTCAGCACATAGTTGTTGAAGATCCTGGTACTCTTCAAAGGCTCCATGGACATGGGGACTGAATAGAGGTGTGTGTTCCTGGCAAGTGAGCACTCTGTTGACACTGTGTCCGGGTTTTCAACAAAGAAAACAGCCGAGGGAAACGCTCCGCCAAGATCGTGTCATCCATCCAAAAACTTTCAAAAAAGGGCTGTTACGCCCATCACCACTTTGCAGGCAGTGATGCTTCTGTAGGTATTGGCAAGATCAAAAATGTCTCTCCACCAAAATGATCCTCGTCTTGATTGTGCTTGGGGGGGAGCATCCGAGTACAGGGACCAAACTAGCTGAACCCACGGAATATCTTTCTGTTCAAAGAGGGCAACCTCTTCATTGTTTATTAATATAGTTATTACTGATATATATATATTGTAATTTATAGTTTTTATGGTCAATGTCAAAGAAACCCATTTTTTCTTTTGTGTCCAATCCATATAAAAACTCTATTTCCTAGAATATAAGCAATTTGTATCATTACGATTCACGTTTATTTTGTACTTTATAGTTATTATGATTAATGTTTATTGTTCAAGTCTTGCAAATTTATTTTAGTTTCACACTAACTCTCATTACCAAAGAATTTTTTCTTAAAACTTTCCATATGCTTTTTTTGAATGTTTTGATTCTTATTCTTCGATGTCCAAAATTTATCTCCATTATCCATGGTATCATCTTTGGTGACGCTTCCTTTCTTTCAGTCGCGAGTTCAATGTTTGTTTGTTATCAATGGTATCATTTTGGTGACGCTTCCTTTATGTCAGTCGTGAGTTCATTGTTTGTTTGTTGTAACTGGTACTTAATTTTAATCAAAAAACAATTTCAATTACATTGCATGGACACTAAAGTAAAGGAGAAATGTGCCACCTTTTATTTTGTTCCTGAGGTGAATAATAACTTGTAACGAAAATATATATTTGTTGTACATGTGAACAATTTTCACTTCATTTCGTCCCAAGTCGATCCATTTCACTTGGTCTTCCATACCATATTTCCCTTAGCTCATTCATAATCCACTTTTTTGGCTACCCACAAACCTAAAGATAGGCTTCAGACCTCCTCTAGAAACATGATTCTGAAAAGGAATAAATCGAAAAACTGTGAACAAAGATTTTATTAAATAATAATAAAAGTAAATGTTCAATTATAAATATATAAAGCAAAATAAAATTAATATTAGGTCACCCCGTTGTTTGAAATCGAACAAAATTACAGTGTAAAAAGCAATAATTGAAATTTTGACTATGTAACATAATCATATCAAATCCATGATAATGGCCAATTACTGTCAAATTAATATGAATATGTGGTCGTCGTGTTATTTGTAGGTTAAAAAACTATGCAACAAAATAGCAGACATCGTTTATATTCATAGAACATACAACATAATCAAGAACATCTAACATCATCAAAGCAATTGAATGCGTTGTTTGCTCCACCGAACTCCAACAGTATCATGGTGGGCACACATATGAGCTACGGTGGGTTTAAGCAAGACATGAGATCCAATAACAGAACAACAACTGCCTGGGTAAAGCGTTCAGAAGAAGAGACCATTCAAATAAAATTGTAGTGCTAATAAATATATGATCATTCTCAGCCACCGAAGGACATGAGAGTAGCTATTCAGTTCTGGTTGACTAACCAAGACATAGACATGAAACGTTGTGGAGCAATGCATTCTTTTATCAGTGAGCTTATCATAAAATGAGGCTCTAGGCCATATCAGAAGCATGTACTGCGTCAAGGATTTATTTTAAAAATTGTGCAAAAATATCTTGTTGAGTTTCCAAATTACTCCCAAGTACCAATGGCCATTGCACTGCCACTCTCCTTTACATGTAGAAAAAACTATGAATGCTCTGATTAGGCAAAAGAGAAAAAATTGCTCATAAACGTAGACCCTAGCAAGGCTAAAAGAATCCCGAGGTCATGAGCTGCTACAGCTCAGCTATTTACTGTCTCAGACACATCTTGCAAAGCCCCATCCCCTGAAAACCCAAATACTTATACAGCACATGCTTCAAACCAAGCAGTTGGGCAAGTGAAGCTGAATATCAATTCAGTTATCTCCAGGCTATGTCACTAACTCACTATTTATCTCCTCATCTAATCAAATCTATACTAACACTTGGGTAACCTGAATCTCAGAATAAAAAAGGAAACTAAATCTATTGTCTACTTAGCATTGTTCATCTGTAATTACCAAACCATCAGAAGACTGCAAATTAAGGAAGTATGTACCACCGGAGATAGGGAAAATAATATTACTGACATGGAGTGGGCACCATGCTGATGGGCGGCCGGACATGCAGGATTCGGAAGAGGACCTAGCCTGCGGCACGAACTTGTCGAGGGCCCACTTGACTGCGTGCCTGCTGCTCCTGCTGCTCCTGTCCACTCACGGTCGCCACCGTGCTGACATCGGGAGCCTCCATCTCCAGCATCGTCTCGGCTGAGTAGTCTTCCTCGGCCTCCCCTTCTCTTGTTTCCTCCTCCTAATCAATCACTTTTCGAACCCCGAAGAGCACTATCAGACGGAAACCAGCTCCAGCCGATTTCTGGTATAATGCTAGAAAACTGCACAGGTTAAAGGGTTTGTGGGTGAAGGAATCTAAAAGCTTGTAGAGGAACGTGAGTGCACGTCAGCCAGAAAACCCCAAAAACTTATTATTACTGTTTCTGGAACTTGGCTGTGAGATAGAAAGTTTGTGAAAGAATGAACCAACCATACTTTTACCAACTCCCGAACAAATGAAGACCATGTGGTGACCAACTTAAACTATTATGTAAAAAAGTAAACCTACCAAAAACTCCATAGAAACCTGGTAAAATTATTTATATGGTGTATATAGCAAGGTAAGAAAAATCAACGTATAGATGATACACATTCGAGACTACAAAGTAAGACTAATATCCTTCAATGATGACTCAGTAGATTCAATCATAGTCTGCATGTCCATAAAATTAGTGGTGTATTGCAATAAATAGTACTTTACTCTTACAGACTTTGAAACTGTGATATGTCACGGAAAACTTCTACATTGAATGATGAGCATGGTATGGTCCTTGAGAGATACCTGTGGAGAGTTAGTGAACGACCTCTTAGAAAATATACTCAATTTGCTTTTTCCTCAACGTGGTTTCCTCATGTATCATGCAAAGCATGCAGAGACAGTGGTGGTACATACAAATCTATGGCAAACATCGAGTGATAGCACAGGTTTGACAGAATATGAAGAAGCCATGTATTTTCTGAAAAAATAAGTAAACCGTCAAAAACAATTATACACACAATTCGGTTTCAGTTTTGAGGACATCCAATATACCTGCACGGATGGTGATTTTCATGTGAGGAAAACTCCCGGGGTGCTTTTCAAGATAGACTTTGAGAAAGCCTTTGATAAAATCAAATGGCCTTTCTTGTTGCAAGTTCTTGAAATGAAAGGATTCCCTTGTAAAATGAATGATAGGATTCTGAAAATTGTTTCTGGTGGAAAAGTAGGGATAAAAGTTAACGGTGAAGATGGAAAATACTTTAATACTCATCAAGGATTGAGACAAGGAGATCCCCTGTCTGTACGTGCAACGCACGTCTTCAGAGTGGCACAGACGAAGCTGAATGGTTAAATGGTTACGAATTTGTTTTTATACGGTTGTTTTCGTCTCAAAATTGCATGACAAAAGACCATTGTTTTCATTCAAATGCAGTTCACTAACTCCAGCCAAAGCAAGAACCTGATGAAATCTCTCCTTCTCATGGAAAAGTCTGCTCCTTATTAATCATTACTTCATGACACTTCTTGAACCAAATCAATAGGAACAGATCAAAAAGCAGATCAAGAGGCCTTGGAAGACGTCGAACCTGATGAAGGAAGTGCGGCACCGAGTGTTCAAGCTGCAGTGAAGATATGGAGCTGCTGGAAGAAAAGAAAGGATGAGACCGAAGATGGAAAATATGAAGCATAAAAGTCTTATTTGAGTCAGTTAATTATCTGAAAAACTTTCTATGGGTATCTGGACTGCACTCTATTTATAGAACAATTTGTGAGCTGTGATCATATAGCCGGTAGAAAAATGACCCCAAAGATAAAATTTGATTAAAAAAATCTAGCCGCGCAAATGCGCGGGCCACCCAGCTAGTTTGATCAAATGTGAGACTCACCGTCAAATTTTCATATAAGCTAGAGGTGCAAACTAATGAAAAGAAGAATTTCATTAACAACCTGGATTATATGCTCAAAATAAAATGTCACTGAAAGCAAGATATTGTGATGTTCACAATCTTTCCAAGTCGCAGCTCATACCCAAAGTGCCATTCCTTCCTGTATCTGAAATCCAGAGATCGTATTGTTCATAATCTTTACAAACAGCCATTATGGATGTTTACTATTGAGAGAGATGGTAGTAGCTGTCAGTAGTCGAAAACACTCTTCGTCCTTAGATTCATCTGCCTAACAAAGTATAGTGTGATGTATTAGAGCAATCAAATGTCCAGGCCAATTGCAAAAACTCCTAAGAAATAATAACATGGGAAAGTCTATATGTGCTAAAGCGAAACAATCCACAATGGTTTTTTCCTAATTGAAGAAAGCATAGCAACCAATCAGCTCTGATTCCTAAAAATTAAAGGAGGGAAAGGAATGTTGAAGTACCTTGAGACACTGAAGCATTCTAGATGTATTAGTACTGTAGCTGCATTATAGTTATTTGAATAACCCTTTGTTGGGTGATAAACAGATAAGTCATACAACTTCCCAACATGATGGTATTATTTTTCTTCTGGACCATAGCACTTCATTGGAGCTAAGCAACTAATTTTCCTCGAAGAACCAAGCACAAAGGAATGGGAAAGTAACACGAGTTCAAATTCGATAGAAGCAAAGATGACATATCTGTAATGAATTAAAGCAAAAGAACAAAATCGAAATACTTTACTGGCTTCTTCTATATTACATGAAATGGAAAGAAGTTTTTCTGCACTAAAGAGTTCACAAAAACATCTTGGAGAGGTGTTTCAGGATAACATCTTGATGGAGCGTGTCTGTTTAGGCAACAAGAAAATTATTAGATCCGTTGAAATTTATATGCTCTTATGCCAGAGCGCTTCTACGGCTCTACACCACACATTGCAATCACTTTCATAAGAATCATCTGATAGATATACACTGCATCGGAGACCAATAAATTAGCTAGATTGCATAGGTAACATACATAGAAATCAATCAGTGTAGAAGGAGCACTGGTCTAATTTTCCCGAATGCACAAAAGCCTTAAAAGGTGTGTTCCTACTTGTAGATGTATCACAATGACGTTGCATTTCTGCCAACAGGTTACACCGTTACAGGCTTGAACTCCTGTGTTGTGCGCGGGCGACACCTTAATTGTCTATTAATTTTTTATATGATCCATTAAACAAATTCAGCATTTAACGAAGTCCTAGGATGGCATTATCTTAATATTAATTAATTTATTTTTTAATATAATTTTGTATGAAGATAAGTACTACTCGTATAATATTTTTGATTAGTTGAGTAGTTGTAATTCTTTGATTTTACCAACAAATATATATGCATAAAATTACTAATCAATTGATATTATACTATTGATCTATGATTAAATGAGAGATATATATATATAATATGGTTCTAAATTACACGATAATGAGTATTTGTGTATATTTTTAGATGTTTTTAATTAGTTCACTTGTATTTTGCGCCAGTTATGCATTTGTGGGTCTCGTGCACATGCTTATTGTGCATTTTCTAAGTTTTCGATCAAGTGGCTTGTTGGAAAATAAACAGTAGCATAATTTTCTTTAACTCTAAAACTTCAAGCATGCATGTATATTAATTTTCACTATTTTCATAATAACGTTTGAAGACTCCAATCTTTTTTCTCACGTGCATATTCGTGCGCTACATGCTCCTGAGTCCTGAACTCCTGATCCCACCGAATCAAATTATCATTATCACTGTAAGGGAAGGAATTAAAAACTCTCTCTTCACGTGTAACCAGTCACTGTTTTTTTCGACTGTACTGTTTTAATTCACCCAGCCACACCACACCCATCTACTACTTTTTTTTAGACCAAAGGCCTAAAAGACCCGGCGTTAAATTAATAACGCCAAAACGGCGACAGAATACAAGATGCTGAACCCAGCTTACAACACAGTACTGCACACACACGAAGAGAGACAAGGCTACCGACGAGAATACAGGTGAAACACCAAAGGCACGCAACGCCGGAAAGGTAGAACAAGGGTCATCGGAGAACACCGCCACCGTCCACAAGGACAGGCTCACCCAACCCCTCAACAGGACGCCAAGGAGACTAGGGCGACAAACGCCACTGACCACAACTGCAGCCAGGCTCAACGAGGGATCCCAGAGAGACGCCGGTGAGATAAGGTGAGGCCCGACGAACACCGCAACCACCAACCAAGGAGCACCACTAGGAGGATCATCACCACCACTGCAAACGGCAAGGCCCTGTGCAAGAAACACCGAGGTACAGCACAAGCAACAAGCTTTGCCAGAGGAAGCACGCCGAAGAGACTCCGTCATCCAACCTCCAGAGAGCTACCACCGCTAGCTCCAAGACAGCGTCTTCAAGAAGATCACGACGTAGAACGCCGCCACCGCCCGATCCAAAGATCTTGGGTTTTCACCCGGAGCACGAAGGAGGGCAGAGGAAAGCCACATCGACGCCTTCAAGAAGGGAACGACGTCCACGGACGTCGCCGCCGCGACCTGGTAGAAACCAAGGTAAGGGTTTCCCCCGGCATGACCTCTCCACCTCCGACACAGCGCAAGGGGCGCCGCAAGGACGGCGACCATACCACTGCCGCGGAGCACAGCTCGCCAGGCACCACCCGTCCACACGGCCATGGTCCTAGCCAGCACCAACAGATCCTCGGGCTCGCCCGCCAACCCACAAGATCCCCACCTTCCAGGGCCGCTGCCCCGGCGTCCAGGCTCACCGTCCCCCGACGCTGAAGCGAGAGAAGGAGGAAGGGCTCCTCTACCAGATCGACGGCCAGCAACCCCCGCGGTTACTGGCGACGCCAGATCTAGGACGAAGACCGCGAGCTCGGCAAAGGAGGGGCCCCTGCCCCGTCCCACCGCCGCTGTGCCCGAGCATCCTCGCCGGGAGGCCTCCACGCACGACTGCAGGACGCCGAAACGCCGCCGACCATGACCTCCATGGCCGCGCCGGGCGGCCTGCCGATGCAGGGCTCCAGATCCGCCGCACCCCTTGGGCTGGCCAAGCCGAGCCACTCGCCTCGCCAACCGCGCCGGAGAGCCGCCGCCGTTGATGCCGCTGGTGCCGAGAACTCGCAGTCTCCACGCCGCCGCCGAAGCCGCCACGCCGCGCCGCCCCACGAAAACGACGCGCTCCCCGACCTGGACGCCCCGTGTCGCCCCTGCCGCGAGAGAGAAGGATGCCCCGCCGCCGCCGACGCCGCCCGGGCTTTGCCCGGCAACGCCCTCCGGCGGCGGCGGGGAGAGGAGAAAGGAGGCGGGGACGGGAAGGGGCGGCTAGGGTTCGCTCGCCCTGCCGCTCGCGGGAGCGGCCAGGACGAGGCTCTCCCATCTACTACTAAAAAGTAGCCTAATAATGATCCCCTTCATTACTCTCACTGTTCCATTTTGTTTTCACCGCTGCTCTCCAAATCTGGTTGTCTCCGGCTCTCTTCTCCAAGGAATCCACCAAATTCAGATCGGGCCGACGGTCTCCCTCTCCCAGAGAGGAGTCTATGAATGGAGCATGAAGTAGGAATGGCTGCAGAGGGTCAGGCACCTTCAGTCCGAGCAGGAGCTCGAGGCTTGCACGCAGTTTGGGGCTAATGGCCGGTGGTCGGCCGGCCGTCTACTTGGAGAAGATAGAGGGCTTGGTGGCTGGTGTTTTTTTGAATCGGCAAGGAAGCTGCCATGAATTGGTACCAGCTTATCTTTTTTTTACTTTTTTTTGCGGAAGTATATTTTTTACTTTTTATTCCGCAATGGAAATGGCAACACATTCTCTTGTGATATCAGACGATGCTATTTTGTTTCTTCTTCCTCTCATTTTTAGTATATTCTTAGTATCTGCTTTATACGATGCTCCTAGGTGCAGAGAGCTTTTCACGATCAGGTGATCTGTATACGTACTCACAACTTTTCTCATTACCTCCTGCACGATAGCATTAGTTTTTCGCATGTCGAAAAGTAAATGATTTCTACAGCCATAGCATTAGCAGGCCTATTTTTTTCTTTTGCTCATATCATATATAAAGATACCAAATTGTTTATATTCCATTAGTCATTCTCTGTCAAAGGTTTGACTTTTTCTGTAGACTATGTTCTGAACTACACCTTCGTCAGTTGCCATTACCTGCAGCCCTTCCCTTCTTGTCACTCTTGAGAATGCTACCTATAGTTGTCTGTGTGAGAAAACTTATTTAGGTTGGTATAGTCCTACCGTGTTTAGAGATTGCCCGGACTTTTTTTTTGTTGTCATGGCAAAGCACACCGAAATAGGATACTGTCTCCGTTTTAGAAGGAATGGAAATGCTGATTCTGTTGGTGACGTTATTATTTTTGGAATATAAACCTTTTCTCCAACATGAGTTCCTGTTATTATCTGCGCCTCAATGAATCTTCTTCCAAGTTGAATAATCATCGTCCTTATACCATTGCATAACCTGGCACTTTGGTTTATCTGCGCCTCGATGAATCTTCTTCCAAGTCGAATAATCGTCGTCCTTATACCATTGGATAACCTGGCACTTTGGTTGATATTACGTAGGAGCATCACTGGTAGGCCTACTTTTAGTTCTAGCTCCTGATTCGGAATTCCAGGGAATGTTAAGCTGTTTAGAGATTCTGTATAGTATACCATATGTGTTTCAGCATTTAAGGTTGTTACTTTGCATACTGTGTCACAGCTTATGTAAGTTTTGTAGTTGATCCATTATATATTCATTTATCTTGTGGACTATTTTGTTCCTTGTTGGTGGTACCTCTCCCTCAAATCTGGATAGGTGCTTTACAGAATTACGTTTTTGGATCATTTCCTTTTTTCAGTAGTATGTCACTTGGTTTTTTAATCAATTCTTCACCTTCCGCTCATTTGTATGTTTCATAGCCAATATTGAGAATCCAGTCTTGAAACTCCTTCTACCCTTTGCTTATCGGTTATATCATTTCTCATGCTATTAAGTCGCATGTTCTATGTTAGATTCAGTATATGGAAGTGTTTCCAAAGATATGACCTTTTAATGGATGTAGTGACTAAGTTGTGTCTTCTTCCCTTTGGTAGAATTGGAAATATGTGGCGAAAGTCTCACCATTGGAGCCTCATCCCATAGTATTACCATGTCTTTTTTAAGAGTTATTGCAAGTGTGTATCTCGTCTGATGTCACATATTGACTCTGACGAAATAGGCCGTAGCCCCGCTATATAAATATAGCAACAACCCGATACAACCAACAGTCACGAAATGCTGGGGCGGCAGCAAACATACACCCAAAGCAAGGGGAAGAGAAGAAAAGAAGAGAAACAAAATGGAGACATAGGCGGATCGACTAAGCGACGGTGACCCGCAACCGCTGCGCCCTCCCCGAAGAAGTACCACCACGCTCCTAGCACCGAATCGACGAGTACCAAGCAGCACCTTCAAGAAGGAAAACCACGCTACTGCCCGGACCAGCGCACTGGTCCTAGGGTTTCCCCCGGCACAGAGGGAAGCAGATGAGAGGTAGCCCCGACGCCCTTCAGGAAGGAAAGATGCCACCCTGGAGGCGGCACCGCGTCGGTGTCGAACAAACCGAGAAGGATTTCTCCCGAAACCCCTTCCACAACCCCGGACGATCGGTAACACAGGAGCCCCGCGAGGACGAGCCTCGAAGCCACCAGACAAGCCGCCCACCACCATGCGCCAACGAAACCGAAGTCACCACCAACGTCGTCTCACCGAAGTAGCCGTCACGAGGTCTGCAAGACGGAGGTGAGGTGAATGAATCGGGGGCAGCAGTACCGCAGCCGAGCGGGAGGGAACAACCTCCACCGCCAAAGACAGTAGTCGACCGGACGTGGCAGCAGAGCACACCAGTCTCCGTCAGGTCCGACCGAGCCCAGCGGGCCCGTAAAGCCCCCACGGGGGCATACCAGTCCTAATAGAGTCCGGCCGGGCCCAGATCCGGGGGGATCCGGTCCCGTAAAGCTCGCCGTCACGCTGCAACAAGGTCGGCCGCAATCGCCGCTGCACCTGCATCCTCCACCTCCCCTACATCTGCAAAACGTTTTGCAGGTCAAACCAGCCCGCCCTTACCCAGATGGGCCCGACGGGCCTAGATCTGGGCCACAAGGGCCAGCCGGCAAACACCGCTGCACGTCGTCGCCCGCAGCCACGCGCCGCCCTGCAGCAGGCCGGCGCCGTCGATCTGCTACCCCCGGCCGGAGCCGGGCCGCCGCCGCCCGAGGTTCACCGCTGCCGTAGAGGAGCCGCCCCGCGAGGCCACCTACGACACGGGGAGAGGACAGCCGCCGTCGGCGTGCCGGCCGGCACGCCGACGGCGGCGAAGGAGAGAGGCCGGGTGTGGGACGGGAGAAGAGAGCTGGGGCTGCGCCGGCCGCCGCGGGGGCGGCGCGGACGCGGCGAGGGGGGGGGAGGGAGCCGCGCGACGGCGGGGAAGGCGCCGGAGGCTAGGTCGGCGGCGGCGGCGCCCTAGGGGCTGGGGTTGGGACGAGGTCGCGGGAGCTCTCTCTGCTCAACGCACCGCAAGAGTCTATCTTGTGGCACGCAGCTGCACACATATTGACTCTTCTGTAAGGATAAGTGGGATGTGGAACCTTGAGTGAGTTGTTGTACCTCCCTCTAGAAGCAGCGTTGCAATACCACACAATGCTACTGCTAGTACTATCTTGCCTTTAGAACACATTTTTGTTCTCATTGCCTAGGTCTTATGCATTCCACCATATCCATCCACGAATAATCATTTTCCAAATCTTTGTCGGTTGATTCCATTATTGAATCAAATGCATTTAGTTTTTTAGAGTTTAGATTACCAAAGATCCTCAAGTGCTCTTGTGTTTAATCCGCTTTGTTGTAGCTCGTCTCTTCATTAAGAAGATAGTTTCCGAGTTCCTTTATCTCTGAAGAATTTGGAGGTTCTATTCCTGGGTATTTATTGATTGTCTTTCCAGCTTGTCTCATGAGCTTCACTATTTCCACCAAGGCATGTCCTTGCTTGTGTAAAACTGTCAGGCAAAGTGTAGGACAGTTCAAGAGTTTTCTCTGTATGTACTTCACGTCTTTGCTTAAAACATCCCAACATGATTCCCACATGAGTTTAGGACCTGTTACTTTGTGTTGGTTACCTATTTCCCAATTTAATGCCTCACTGATACACTCAAGCCACCCTTTGGCTTCATCAAGATATCCTAGTACTTGCATGCTGCTTCTTATGATGTGTGGTCAACTCCATTTACTTTTCTCGAGTCTTTGAAAGATGTGCATCCTTTGACAACGTTAAGTAGATTCGCATGTAATATTTTTCACCGCTTGCTTGATGGGTGTAGTATAACCTTCCAACTGATCTTCACTTCTTCCTTTTGGTCCATTTTTTTTCCATACACATTTTGACAGGATTTCTTATTTGTCTCCATGCACTGTGTAAATTTAGTGATTCATACTCTTTCTTTCTGTACAATTTTGTTAAATATGTAAAATCCATGTAGAATCCAAGAAAATGACATGTTGCTCATTCTGCGGGTGAAAAGGCAACCTTTCAATGCAGTGATCTCGGAAGTGAATCTCGAACTGAAATATTCTCCAACATGGGTTGTTTCCTGATATATATGTGCGGTTGAGGTAGTTATTGATCTCATTATTTTCTATTAGTGTTGTCGCCTGGTCATCTCCTTTATTTAGTGTTTAAAAATGTACTTTATCGAGAGAGATCTATTGCATACCTCGACATTTATGTGTGCTTGATCCTTACCAGTAGTTTCTACTCTATGGGACGACATATCTGTTATCCAATTTGACTTTCCCCTTCTGTATGTTCCTTCGTCTCGCCTTTTATACTGTGTATCCATCTTCACCGATGGTCGTTTATGTTAAATGTGTCCATCTAATCAAAATAAATTTTAACGATTTCCCCCTAGCTTCCACCTGCCTGCTAAAAAATTGTTACAGAATTTTGCTGAATTCATTTATGAACAAAATATTTCATGTACGTGTTAAGTTCATTTGATTCTGCATCACACTTGCAACTTGGTACTAATTGATGTCAATATGATATGTAAACACCGAAATGGTGATATTGGATGAGCGTTTAGAGTTAACACTGAACCACCAAGCTAATCATTGATCATGGTTTTTTATAATTCAGTGCGCATGTGACTATGTGAGATACTGGATAAGAATACGAGAGTTAAAAATAAGAATAAGAAATTTGATCAGGATAAAAAAGTATGAATAACCACCAACAAAGTCCAGTAGACTGATACTCATATTTTGTTCGATTAAGAAACATAAAATACATTTTTTTCAAGAAGAACATAAATCACCACATAAAACTATGATGCTAAACTTATTTGAGTGAATCTTCTGCCCCCAAATATTCAAAGACAATAGGAACAACTATTTATAGAAGAGTTAATTGCAAACATTGGCTTAAAAAATTTATTAGTAAACTGAAGCCAATAGAGAATTAAGAGAAAATCCCACAATAATTAGAAACATCTGGCCATTAAATTAGTGGACCCGCTTATCATTAACAAATTATAACCATCCGATCGAAGTTACGATCACCTTGGACGTAAAGAAAAGTTCACGCATCTACAAAGAGCACCGTTCCCTAAGTCCTATTTTTATGGTTGTCCGGCGGCGGCAGATCAAGATTATCTGATTCCTCAATCCCTCGCATCATGAAGCTCCCTTGACAGCTAGCTCTTTCTTCCATCAATCAGCATGCGGATGAAATCAAAGTATCAGCATCTTGCACGTCAACTACCATCAGGTCAGCAGATTATGTACGTGAATAGCTCCAAGCCTCCGATCCGCGCCGCCGCAGCGTCGGGTAAATATGGATTCACGGCATGTGCCCACTGTCCTGTATGTACGACGACCGCCGGCGATATCGGCAAGACTTGCAGTGTGCAGCCGGCCGAGCTGATCAATCTAGGATCCAGTACATACAAACACATATCTATATTTGATTGCATCAGCTATTTCTATATACCGTAAATCATATGATCCAACTTCCAAAAAAACATATCACCTCCAGATAGATCCCCCATACAAAAAAGATCTCCAGATTGTCATGTCCTTTTATTACTCTTTTCTTTCTTAGGTATTGCTCACAGGAGATCAGCGACATAGCACAACAAGGTGTGTATGCTGCATGCAATTTTCGTTCCCAAAGCATATGGTGTTTAGCTAGCATCACATTGATGGATTTATGTGTGATATAGGAGTGGTACTGGTATCTGATAATCGATTCATCACTTTTTCTATGACAAAGTCAGCTAATCATTGCCGCCATCTACTTGGTCTGTAGTGCTTTTGGTGTTTTTTCTCAAGCAGAGAAATGAAGATTTAAGTTGGAGTCAGAGGCCCATTGTAAGTTCATCTTGTAGTACTTTTCAGATTACTATCCTTTTCCTTAATTTCCCAGAGTTACAAAATGAGCTAATAATTGCCACCATCTACATGGTATGTTGTGTTTTTGGTGTTTTTATTTCACTCAGAGAACGAATATTCAAGTTGGACTCAGAGACGCGTTGTGAGTTCATTCTGTACTTTTCAGATCACTAAGAATTTTCCTTAATTTCCTAGAGTTATTGGTTGGATTAAACGATATGAACAAAGTTAGTGGCAGGTATTCGTGCGCTTTTTCGTAAGTAAGTCGCAAATACAATCTTAGATTGTTGAGCAGTTTTTTTTCTGGGTTATACTTATAGCTCTCCTAGCAAATTTTAGAAACTAAATGTTCAAGGTTATTTCCAGGTCATTTGTTTTCCTTTCATGTGCTTCTGAACATTGAGTCATGCTTTCATTTACTAAACTATTAATTGTTTTCCATCTGCCCAATAATATAAGATGGCAGACAGTGTAATAGATATAATACAACACAGGTTCCTGCTTTGCCTTTCCTATATATTGGTTTTTAAATAATCATATGAGGCCTTCTCTGCAAAAAATAAACAATCGTATGATTACTCTGAATTTTGTTTGCAAGGTGATGCCACAGAACGAGTAGAAAAGGGCGCCCTCAGTTTTCTATGGAGCATAGGTCCCTAATTGCAACAATTATTTTCGACAGATCAAGATGCTTATATTGGTAATTAATATGCAGAACTTCAAGGAGAAAGATTACAGAGGTACTCGGTTATAATTTTTCAAGAATCATTGTGATTTATTGCACGTGGCAAATATATGCAATGAATTTTTTTTTGAAACAAGAGATTTTAGGCACTGGCCGAGCTGCCATGCTCCTCGGAAAACTTCACCTGGGTTGCGCGTCCACTTGCGGACCTCTACCAGCACTTGACCGGCCTTGTACGTTCAGTGAGCATCGAACTGGCCGGCCGGTCGATCAAGCTACCATGTGCGGCGATGGAGGGAGGTAGCACAATCAGATATACATATGTGGGTGCAGACTTTTATCATGCATATATTCTGCAAGGATGCATATTCTCAGAAATACATATTTGTAGGAATACATTCGTAGCATCATATGCATGATTAATTTTATAGGTGAATTGTTACCTTATTTTTGGCAAATGCTCTCTCAGCGATGGTGCTGGTAAGTGCGTTTACCTAAGAGGCAGATTCTTTTCTGCCTTCTAAAAATATGCACACTTCGGATACATCATGCAGGAGAAGTGACGACTATATATGATGACCAGAATATGGAAAGAGCAATTCAATTGTATTAACTCATCTTTTTGGTTTTGCTTCAGGATCGAATCCATTGGTTCACGGATCAGCGAAGCTTGCATCTTTTTGAATTCTAGGACTCCAATCAGATTGGTTTTCTTATTGCATACTGACTTTCTCGAATGGCTTGCTCAGAATTTTTTTACAAGGTAACGAGTCAGTCCAAAGATCCAAGGGTACATCCTCAATTTTCTATGGAGCATAGGATCCCTGATCGCGAAAAATATTTTTGAAAGATCAAGAGCTTGTATTGACAATTAATATGCAGAACTTTAGGGAGAAAGATTATGGAGGTACTCTGTTATAATACTCAAGAATAATTTTGTTTTCTTGCATGTTGCTAATCTATGCAAATTGGTACATATATTTAAGATTCTTTTTATGTGCTATTGTTTTCATTAGATGCTCAGCAACATTAGTATCTATGAAATTCATTTGGCATGATCATTACTTCTGTAGATCAGACTGAGACAATATGTATAATTAGCTTAAGAATTGGGGATACATTGCTGAAATTCACTTCGTACCCGGGTGCATATGCACCCGGTATTTGAAAAACATATTTCAAAATGTCAAAAAATCTGAACTAAAATTTCGCGGATACATCTTCATATTATATGTGTTCACAAAGTTCGTTTCACCAAAACCGATATATTTGTGCCTTTTGTTAAAAAACAAAAAAAAGTGTCGTGAAAAGCCTTATTTTAGCACCAATTGTTTTCTTTTTTACACAAGCCACAAAAAAATGTCGGTTTTTCGTGAAACGACTTTGTGAGCACATAACATGTTAAGATCTATGCGCGAACATTTTTCCCCAAATTTTGTGACATTTCAAAATATGTGCAAAATGCATTTTAAATAAAGGGTGCATATGCACCCGGGAGCCAAAACACCACTCCTCATACATTGCATCTATTTTCGGCACAAATATCTTACTTAACCGAAACAATTACTCCCCAATTTTTAAGTTGTGGGCACTCCGAAATTGTAAAATATAGGCTTTGTAGAAGAACTCAGATTACTCGTATATCTCATAAAACTATGGCAGCAACGTATCGATCTGCATTTAGCCTCCATGAGGTTTTAAAATGGTGGGAGCAGTTCCTCCAGGAATTGATGAAGGACTGCCAAGTGATATGCTCCTTGATGATGCTGGTAAGCTCCAGATTACTTAATTCTATGATTTATGTCCCAAGAAAATAATCTCATGGGCAAGGGATGCTCAACAAATGAAGCCTTTCTTATGTTTTGCATTTTTTTATAGGCTCTGGTGAATGATATTTTCTTGGACCCCATGGTTAGCCCGTAACTCACTGCTCATATTCTCTAGTGTGGATCCAAAATTGCGCAATGGAATATTACATGGTTATTCAGTTGCACTGATAGTTTTGCTCTAATGAACGGCACAGAGTATAGCTTCATATTTGGAGTCGAGTTATGTTTGGCAGCGAGTCTCCTATGGTTCATTATTGCTCATAGTTATTCAGTGTTATGTTACACTGAAACTAAGGCTCGCTTCTTCTCTTCAATGGTACCCGAAGCAAGCAAGAAGCAATATAAGATTAAGTTAGATTGCACAGTAATAGCTTCCAGCTCTAGAAATGTATGCTAATGAAACAATCTTATATTACTAAGAGGAGGCAAGAACACATAATCTCCAGGAAAGCATGTCAACTAATTCTTTTGCATAGGTTTTCATCTGTGTTGGGGATATACTTACTAGGGGTATCACCAGCATGGATCAATCCGGCTAGTCCAGGGTGGCCCGCAGTGGTGGTGAAGGCTTTGCCTGCCGGGCGGCCCAGATAGCTGACGACCAAGGAAGGCGGAGGCCGGCAAGGAGGAGGCCCAAGACTGAAGCCCACGAAGCCACCAAGTCCAAGAACGGAAGGCGGCATACTTGCCGGCTAGGTTTAGGACTCCGTATACTTGCTGGATACGTAATCACCTTGTAACCCTAGGTCCAGCCGCCTATATAAGCTGGACCTCGGGACGCCTTTAGGGCAACCAACCAATACTTTGATACGCAACCAACTCATTGTAACCTGTACTTCGGCTATTGCCTTATAGTGAGTTATAGCAGCACGTAGGGCTCCGCCACCGCCGTGGAGCCTGAAGCTGGGTAAACTGCCGTGTACAATCCCGACCTCGACGACGTCCACCTTCTTGCCCTACGTTCACCCTCGGCTAGCAGGACCCCGTCTCCTATCCAAGATGCCGATACGACGACAGTTGGCGCCCACCGTGGGGCCTAAGGCGTCAGGCGTCACGTTCCAGGCAGGAACCCTTGGCGGCATCGGCGAAACAATCGCCGTCGGCCGCGCCGTTCGCTATGGCGACAACCACTACATTATCTGCGACGAGTCCTACATCCCCGCAGACGACTACATTGTCGGATGCGGAGTTGTGCCGTTTGGCGGCGTCGATGTGTTCATCGGCTACACTTCTGAGGCGTATGGGTTGCCGCGAATTTATTCGCCATCCCACCCGCCCTACAATCAAGACGGATCTGAGTTTGCCTCCCCTGAGGAGTCCGCAGATTCAGATCTACACTTTGTCGGCATGACGGGACTGGGATCAGACTCCCAGCCCAACAGTCAAGATCCCGAATCTATTCTTCCTGCGCTCCAGGATGATGCGATGTCGGATGCCGGATCCAGATCTACCGTTCACGTCAACGTAGATTCTGATTCCGAAGAAGATTCTGCCAGCATGTTTGAGCAACGGGTCAAGCAGTGTTTTGTGACACCGGATCCTCCGCCTTCTGAGGCGGCTACGGGCTCCTCCGTCAACATGCAGCAGGTTTTTGTGGCGGATGTCACCGGTGCAGCCTCAGAGCAGGCGGCGGCAACTGACGCCGCCAACCTGGGGACCCCGGCAACCGATCCACTATTTCCAGAGCCTCCTGGGGCTCCGAAGAAGAAGATTCTAGAAAAAGGCGAGCCTAGCAAGACAGGAAACATGGCGGCCCTGGCGGAAGTTCTGCACACGCCGGTGAACGACAAAACTAACCCAACTGATCTGGAGAAACTTCGAAACACTTTGGTGGAGCAAACTGAGTACCTCAAAAGCAAGCAAGCAGAGGTCCAGAGCCTCCTCGACGAAGCCAAGGTAGAAAACGCCAAAATAACCGCCAAGTTAGACCCCAAGCGCAATCTTTTCACCACCACCCCATTGCCCAAGCCGGCAGGACAAGTGACAGAGAAGAAAAGTAAGAAAGGCAGGGATCATGACAACTTCAAATCCCCTGCCCAAAAGCTTGGTTTCCAGTGGGCTACAGCGCCGCAGCGTAAGGACAAGAACGGGGATGTCATCCTCGCCACCCCTGTCCTCAACACTGCGGCCGCCTTAGACATCCTCAACAATGATGACTATCACAAGGACGAGAAGATTTACTACGCATCGATCCTTGCTCACAAAGCTCTAGAGCAGCAGACCCGTGCTGATTCTCGCGCCGACATGGCGGACGCAAGGGGAGGAAAGTTGGAATCCAAATCCAACGCTTGCAAAGCTGCGGCCGGTGGCAACCCAGAAGATCCGTCCGGCTCCAGTAGCCACGGATTAGGGAAGGACAAGGATAAGGACCCGCGCAAGTCACCACCTCCCAAAAGGCAGCGTGACGAGGCGTCCAGAATCGGCAACAGGCGCAAGGCCTCACCGTAGGGGCTGGCTTGGACGACAAATAGGAAAGCGCGCTCGTCAGGTTCCTCCGTGAGAATCAGGACATCTTTGCATGGTCTCAGCTGACATGCCAGGTGTCCCGAGGGAACTTGCCGAGCACTCTCTTAACGTCTACGAAGGAGCCAAACCAGTGAAGCAAGGAATAAGGCGCTACGGTGAGAAGAAGCGGACAGCAATAGGGAAGGAGATCATCAAGTTGCAAGAAGCCAAGTTCATTAGGGAGGTAGTACACACTGATTGGTTGGCAAATCCTGTAATGGTTCCAAAACCTAATAAGGAAATGAGAATGTGCATTGATTATACCGGTTTGAACAAGTGCTGTCCTAAGGACCACTTTGCTTTGCCTCGTATAGATCAGGTCATAGACTCCACAGCCGGCTCCGAGCTGCTGTGCTTTTTGGATGCGTACTCCGGGTACCACCAAATCAAAATGCGAGAATCCGACCAAATCAAAACAGCGTTCACTACACCCTACGGGACCTTCTGCTACATCACGATGCCCTTCGGTCTAAAAAATGCCGGCGCAACGTATCAGCGGTGTATGCAAAGATGCCTTCACGAGCAAATTGGCCGCAATGTTCACGTCTATGTTGACGACATTGCCGTCATGTCAAGAAAGAAGGCAGATTTGCTTGACGATTTGAGAGAAACCTTTGATAGCCTCCGGGTATATAGGATGAAGCTCAACCCGAAAAAATGCGTCTTCGGGGTTCCTGCCGGCAAATTGCTTGGCTTTATCGTTTCCGAACGAGGGATAGAAGTAATCCAGAAAAAATCAAAGCGATCCTCAACATATCCAGGCCCAAGGACCTGAAGGACGTGCAGCGACTTGCCGGCTCGGCGGCTGCCGTCAGTCGTTTCATTAGCCGTCTTGGTGAGAAGGCACTGCCTCTCTACCGGCTTCTGAAGAAATCCGACAACTTTGAGTGGACAGACGAAGCAGACGCCGCCTTGCAGCAACTCAAGGACGCGTTAACGTCTGCTCCAATTTGGCAGCTCCTCGTTCGCAGGAACCAATGCTGCTTATATCGCGGCAACTAACTTGGTTGTTAGCGTGGTACTGGTTGTGGAACGCAAGACGGAAATTTCAGACTTGCCGGAACAACGTCCGGTTTACTTCATCAGTGAAGTATTTTCCGCCTCAAAACAGCGTTATCCGCATTACCAGAAGCTGGTCTACGGTGTTTTCTACGCCGCCAGGAAGTTAAGGCACTATTTCCAGGAGCATTCAATAACGGTGGTGAGCAAGGCACCTCTGGGGGATATCATCAATAATACAGATGCAACAGGCCGCGTTGCCAAATGGGGCATTGAACTTGCCGCCTTCGACATCTGTATAAACCCAGAACGGCCATTAAGTCTCAAGCCTTAGCAGATTTGTAGCAGATTGGACGGAGGCCATGGACGAAGTACCTCTCCCTGAAGATGCATACTGGATCATGCACTTTGATGGATCAAAAATGCTTCAGGGCTCGGGGGCTGGCATTGTTTTAAGAAACCCTCAAGGAGACAAGCTTAGTTATGTGTTACAAATTCACTTCAAGGCAACTAATAATGTTGCTGAATACGAAGCTCTCCTTCATGGTTTACACATTGCCAAGGAACTTGGCGTCCAGCGTGTCCTCTGCTACGGAGATTCAGACTTGGTGGCGCAACAGATACGTGGTACTTGGGACACAAAGAGCGAGACAATGGCGGCATATCGAGCTACCGTTGACGAATTCGCCAAGTGTTTTCTAGGCTACGAGGTCCGCCACATCCCAAGAGCTCAAAATGAGGCGGCAGATACACTTGCCAGAATGGGGTCTGAACGCAAAAAGGTACCAAAAGATGTTTTCCTGGAACACCTACACAAGCCGTCAATAAAGGAGCAGACCTCCTTGACCCAGAATCGGCAGAACCAGTTGAAATGCTAGCTATGCCGTCTACTGGTAAAGCCGGATTGGACGACGCCATATTTGGACTTCCTGATCAATCAGGAGTTACCGGATGATGAGGTTTTGAAAAGGCAAATAATAAGAAGAGCCAAGGCATTCACAATAATCAAAGGCGAATTGTACAAGCGTAGCACCACTGGTGTTTACCAACGTTGCATTTCGCCCGAAGAAGGCAGAGAACTGTTGGATGAGATACATGCCGGCGTATGTGGACATCATGCTTCCTCACGCGCCCTTGTTTCAAAAGCCTTCCGACAAGGTTTCTATGGTTGACAGCCAAGCAAGATGCAGAAGACATTGTCAAAAGATGCAGGGGCTGCCAACTTTATGCCAGACAATCACACATGCCGGCTCAAGAGCTTAAAACAATACCCATCACATGGCCTTTCGCAGTCTGGGGCTTGGACATGGTTGGTCCGTTTAAAACGGCGCCTGGTGGCTACACACATTTACTTGTGGCTGTAGACAAGTTCACCAAATGGGTTGAAGCTAAGCCTATCAAAAAGCTAGACGGCGCCACAGCCGCAAACTTTCTGTGGGGAATAATCTCTCGGTTCGGGGTGCCTCATAGCATCATCACCGACAATGGCACTAACTTGTCGCAAGGCGAAGTCGAGGAATACTGTTATAAGCATGGCATCCGCCTAGATCTAGCCTCAGTAGCACACCGCAGGCAAACGGTCAAGTAGAGCGTACAAATGGTTTAGTCCTACAAGGTATCAAACCACGTCTCGAAGTACCATTGCACAGAGCGGCTGGGGCTTGGGTGGATGAATTGCAGTCTGTCCTTTGGAGTTTACGCACAACTCCAAACAGATCAACCAAGTTTACTCCTTTCTTCTTAGTCTATGGCGCAGAAGCAGTGTTGCCAACCGACATGATGTACGATTCTCCCAGAATTCAAGCCTACGTCCAGGAAGATGCAAGACAGGATGGCCTTGACCTACTTGATGAAGAACGAGACGTTGCCCTTGCACGATCCGCCATCTATCAGCAAAGTTTGAGGCGTTATCACAGCAGAAGGGTGCGGCAACGAAGTTTTAGAGTTGGTGACCTGGTCCTCCGCCTAATCCAAGATAGGAAGGGCTTGCATAAGTTATCCCCGCCTTGGGAAGGACCTTTTGTGGTCAGTAAGGTGTTGCTCAATGGTTCTTATTACTTGGTAGACGCAAGAGACGGATACAAGAAGAAGCGAGGTCGCAAGCGCAAAAGGAAGGTTGACGACAAGTATGAAGAAACCAAGCGACCTTGGAACATTGAGCAGCTACGTCCTTTTTACACTTAGCAATTTCCACATTGTAATAAGTACTATATGATTATGAAATAAAAGTCTGTGGTTTGCTCATTCAGTTTTGGGATCATGCCATCTTTTGTCTTTTCTCGCAATCATATATCTGTTGTCATAAAAGTTACCAAACAAAATAAGTTTTTGCTCCGTGCTAAGGTTCAAACTTTTTGACATTTGCCGTCTGCCGGCTAAAAACGCAAACAATCTTTGCACCGCCTAATGTGCTTATCTGTCTGTTTGTGTGTGGGTCGCCTAGTAGTATGTCGTTGGCACCAACATGCTGGCTTTGGTCTCTGAGTCTAAATTAGTTGGTATTGCACCTGGTTGGCTCAGCTAAAGTAACTAAGATGAGGTTCCGCCAACATATGAAAAAGCTAAACATGCAAGCGAGATACATATTAAGGCGGGCCACTTAAATAAGCCTACCGCCAAGTGTAGCATAAAAGTTGGCCCATAATATTTACAACCCAAAATAAAGTTTTATGCGTTAACAGATTAACGCAGTGTTTTGTGCTGCCTTTGCAGGAGGACAGTCAAGGGATTGCCGCCTTGGTAGAGCTGGTGGAGAGATCCTGGGGGCTGACGCCGGCATTCTTGGGGCTGGCTCCGCCATCCTTGGGGCTGCGCTTGTCGGCTCCGGCTTCGCCTTCTCCGCCTCGGCAGCTTCAGGATCCGCCAAGGAGGGATCGGCTACGGCAACATGCGGGTCCGGGTGTTCCTTGTAGAACTTGCGGATGTCAACCATGTTGGCAACCCGGGTCGCATAGCCCGAACAGACCGCAGCACGTCCTGCATCACGATGGCTTGGTTGTTTTCGTCTTCGGTGGGGAAGTACTCGGTGACTTGATGAATATCAGCCTCCGGGTACCACGCCGCCGTCATTGCCAATGCCAACTTGGCGCCGCCTCGTGCTGCTGAGCGTAGCGTGCTGTCGTGTTCGGCTGCCGCCTTCTCCAGCAGGTCCGGCAGAGCATCGAAGATGACGGGATCGCCGTCCTCCCCAGGGTAGAACTTGGCGGCAAATGCTTTGCCTGCGCCGACAATCTGGTTGACGATTTCGCCAACTTTCAAGATTCGGGCAAGGCGCGGCGTCGTAGCCAGGTCATCTCCCAAGCTAGCCGGCACTGCACAAACACAAAGTTACACACTGCAGCTTCAAGTTTCAAGAGTGCAAGGTGACAAAGATGAAGGATTAGAGACATACCCAAGACATGGTCGTGGATGGCGTTGACCTCATCCAGATGGTTCTCAAGCGTTTCCTGAGCTAGCTGGACCGCCTTGACAGTTGGTCCTGCTGCTCCTTGGCGTTCTTGTTCACCTGGTGAGGTTGTTGCTCATGGCTTCAAGTTGTCCCGTCAACTTGCTAACCTCGGCAGCATGGGCCAACCCGCTCATCCAGCTCCTTGGCGTGATCCGCCTTCAGCTTGCACCAGCCCGGCAAGATCTGCAGCTTCGTTCATCAAAGCTTGCATGTCAGTGGAGTTCTTGAGAATATCTTGCGCAGTGTTTAGTAATTCTACAAATAAAAAGAAAGACGACTAAAATACTTGTCGGAAAAGGAAAAGAAGTCGGACGAAAAGAAGGCAAAGAAAGCTTTGTCACCTTCATCCTTCTTGCGAGCTTCTTCCAAGCTCGCAATTTGGGCGTTCTTCATCTCCACGTCCTGCTGCAGTTGCTGGCATTCCTTGTTTTTCTTCTCTTGAGCACGAATAGCTCAAGATTGGAAGCAAGAACGGCCTGCATGCACGAAAACAACATTATGGTTAGCACTATTTAGTCAACGAGACCACTTTGCCGGCTAAATTTTTCAGCCGCCAAAGTGCTCGGGGGCTGGGACCATAGGCTATTTTACCTCAAGTTGTCCGTGCAGGGTCTCGTGGAGTTCGTCCATGTGCGCGTACCATTTGCGGGTACCGTCACGCATGGTCTTCAGCGTTTGCCGGGGGTCTTGCAACCCTTTGCCAGATTGAGAGCCAGGATGGGAGGATGATCCGCCTTGTTCAGCCGCCATCTGGTCATCCATCTCCTGCTTCATGGCAATAAATCGAGCGGCATCACTAGCCGAAGCTTCAGCCGTCTTGGAAGTGGTGAGGTCCGGCAACTGATTTTTGCCCGCCTTCTCCGTTGCCGCCTCTGAGGTACCAGCAGCTGTGTACGTTCCCTGGTATACAACCACGGGAACGCCAACTGTGGGCGTTGTCGGCGCAGCGGCTGGAGAAGACGTGGTGGCTTGCCCCTGCCGGCAGAATCTTCAAGTTGGAGCGGAGCTTGGGCATGGCAGGCTTGCCCCTGTAAGCAGAAAAGTGCAAGTTTGTCAGCACAAACATATCAAAATAGCTAAGTCAGGGAAAGCAAAAGTTTGCTACCGCTTGAAGGGGACATTCCCCACGGTCTCATCCTCTGCATCGACAGAGGTGGCCGCCTTCTTCCTCTTCTCCAAATCCTTGGTGGAGGTGCTCAGCTTGCGCTTCTTCGATTTGCTGGCACCGGTGTCGTACCAGTTTGGAGCCAACTCTTCCTCCCCCAAGGTTTGCAGCTGAAAAGGAAACAAGACAATATTAATCCAGTACCCAGTGGATAAGATGTCAGTGAAATGACAAAGTAGCTTTGGCTTACCGCTGGGGCTGGGTTGTCGTGGGTGAACATGGCGACGCCTTCAGCCGCCTTCACCGACAGAGGCTTGACAAGCTCTCTGAGCCGGTACTCTAAGGCATCTGATCAAGGGTGCTGTTGCCGGCGTCATCCGCCTTGTACTCGCACATCTTCAGTGGGCGATGGCGGAGTGGCATTATCTTCCTCGACACCAGCAGATGACGGTGTCAACTCCGTCAAGTTGCGGAGCCATCATCGTCTTCGTCAAGAACTCGATCCGCCTGACGGCAATTCGAAGTTCCGCCGACAAGCTGCTGAGCGGCACCTTTGCCGTCCAACAGGCCTTGTGGGTTGGCGGACCGTTGACAAAGACAGGCATCCCTGTGTGCTGCCAGGTGTCGGGATGTCCTTGCAGTAGAAGAAAGTGCTGGTCCAGTGCTTCACCGACTCGATGTATGGTATCTTTGGGTACCAGTCGGGTTGGCGGCAGTTGAAGGTGACACTACCGCAGGTTGCTAGGTGGCCGCCTGGTATGGTTTGCCGGCGGCACAGGAAGCAGTACTTGAATAGCTCTATGGACGCAGCTATGCCTAAGTACCCTTCGCACAAAGCCTGGAAGCCGGCTAGCACTAGAATACTATTGGGCGCTATGTTGTGCGGCTGCAGCCCGTAGAAGCTAAGTACCGCCAAGAAGAAGGCGGAAAGCGCAGAGACATACCGCGGAGGCTGTGCGACGCCAACATGACGCGCTCGCCGTCTTGTGGGTCAGGCACCGCCTCGTCGCCTGGAACCCTCCAGGAGCATTCCGTCTTTGGCGGAATGTAGCCGCCTTCCTCCAGCTCCTTCAGATAGGCTGACGTCATAACTGACGGCAGCCAGTACCTGGAGCCAAGGTCTCCAGTCTCCTCCTCTTCCTCGGCGTCGTCGTCGTCGGCGGCGGCAGATTCCGCCGCAGCCTCAGAGCTGGTCGCCGCAAGAGATGGGAGCGGGAATGTCGGAGCAGCTGCTGCAGGTGCCGCCGGAGTTGGGGAAGAAGTGGAAACCTCGCCCGCAGCCACGGTGGCAACGGGGGAGGTCATCGGCGCGCCCACGGGCACCGCCGCCGCCGCTGATGCAGATCCAGATCCAGCCGTAGTCGTCGACGCCGCGGCCAGCGTCGCCGCCGCCGCCGAATCTTGCTGGGCGCTCGCCATTTGCCTTGGAGGTTCTGCTTGTGCTCGCCGGAGTTGAGTACGAGGAGGAGGAGAGCACGGGAAGATGAGGAGGCCACGGTGGGTGCGAATGGGAAGAAGGCCTGCATCGGTGTGCCCTTTGGGGTATTTATCCACGCGCCAAGATTCGTGCCGAGATTGGGGGGACGCGTGATTTCCGCCACGTGCCCACGATTTGCACGTCGTGGCAACGGTGACTGCGGCCCTCGCTCCGATTCTTGTGCGTAGTGGAGAAACAATCATGACACATGCCCAAGTCCAAACTGTCGTGGACTGCATGACGTCAGCCGTCAACATTTTGACAAGACTGGTGCCGGGAAGATTCCTGACAACGGTCAGGCCGTCTTTCCCATGATGGCGGCAAATCGTCCGACTACTTTAGGCGGACCGCCGCTTACTTTCAACTTTGGAATGCTTCAAGCTCTTCAGACGCTTACAAGACAAGACGGACGTTGCCGACAAGAAGAAGACGGCGCCTGAAGAACTCGAACCCTTCCAGGGGCTAATGTTGGGGATATACCTACTAGGGGTATCACCAGCATGGATCAATCCGGCTAGTCCAGGGTGGCCCGCAGTGGTGGTGAAGGCTTTGCCTGCCGGGCGGCCCAGATAGCTGACGACCAAGGAAGGCGGAGGCCGGCAAGGAGGAGGCCCAAGACTGAAGCCCACGAAGCCACCAAGTCCAAGAACGGAAGGCGGCATACTTGCCGGCTAGGTTTAGGACTCGTATACTTGCTGGATACGTAATCACCTTGTAACCCTAGGTCCAGCCGCCTATATAAGCTGGACCTCGGGACGCCTTTAGGGCAACCAACCAATACTTTGATACGCAACCAACTCATTGTAACCTGTACTTCGGCTATTGCCTTATAGTGAGTTATAGCAGCACGTAGGGCTCCGCCACCGCCGTGGAGCCTGAAGCTGGGTAAACTGCCGTGTACAATCCCGACCTCGACGACGTCCACCTTCTTGCCCTACGTTCACCCTCGGCTAGCAGGACCCCGTCTCCTATCCAAGATGCCGATACGACGACAATCTGCAAACCAAAATGCGATTATAAATGTTTGGATTAAATATATTCAAAAAAATTGTATTAACTTGACTGTTATTGGCAATTATCATGGATTTAATAGACTATGTATACATGGTCAACATATATTTTATAAATACTTTTAAATATGATGCCCGCCCATTGGGCGGGCCACTGAATAAGGTGAAAAAAAAACGTGATAGTAGTAGTCTTAGACAATGCTGAAGTATATAGTGAGTCTCCTAGTAAAGTAAATATTTCGGTAAATAACCTCAAAGAATCAGAGAGAGATAGGTCTCTCATGATGCTTTCTAAGCCAAACAGGATGGAGGAGGATCCTCAAATTTAATTCGTCTCAAAGGTTTAAGGTTTATGTGATGATTTAACTGAGGAAGATGCCATGTATAACAACCATCATACGGATCAGTTGTGTCATGAGGTCAAAACCACAAGAACTCGTAAGAAGAGGTCTTGGGATAAGGAAAATGTTCGCCGTAGTGTTAGAATCCAAAAGTATCAAGAAAAAAAGATATAATCATGAGAGCGTGTATTTGGAATAGTGAGGGGTTACGGGACACATGCAAACATTTTTTCATACAAGAAACGGTAAGAGAACAGAATCTAGATCTAATTGCCTTATTGGAGACGGGGAGATCTCATTTTTCTGCTTCTTTTTTAAGACAACTTGTTGGGGGAAAAGATTTTACTTGGTTTTGTTTGCCTCCCCATGGGAGATCAGGAGGTATCCTGGTTGGTTTTAACTCGGCTACGCTTGGTGTCAAAAACGTTGAGCAGGTGATTTCTCGGTTCGTTTCCACTTGAAGTCTCAAACGGATGGCTTTGAGTGTAGTTTTTTGGCAGTATATGGGGCTGCTCAAGATGCTCAAAAACCAGCTTTCTTAGCTGAGTTAGTAAGAATATGTGAGGATGAGTCCTTACCTAAATTAATTGGGGGCGATTTTAATATTATTAGATGCCCACAAGAGAAGAATAATAATAGTTATAATGCAAGATGGCCCTTTGTTTTTAATGCTATAATTGAAAGTCTGAACTTGCAGGAAATCGATCTCTCAGGCAGACAATATACTTGGGCGAATAGGAGAGACACTCCAACCTACGAGAAACTAGATCGCGTTCTAGCGAGTGTTGAGTGGGAAAATAAGTTTCCACTAGTTTCGGTTCGCGCTCTAACTAGGTCTGGTTCAGATCATACGCCTCTACTTGTTGATTCGGGTGAGCAGGCTCATCTTGGAAACAAGGCTCAGTTCTCTTTTGAGTTATCTTGGCTGCGAGAGGATGGGTTTCATGAGATTATCTTAGCAGAATGGAAAGCCGTTACTGCTGGGGACACGCCGATTGCCAGATGGCAAAATAAAATTAGACATATACATCGATACTTACGAGGTTGGGCACGTAATCGCAGCGGGGTTTATAAAAAAGAGAAGGACAAACTTTCGAAAATTATTGACGAGCTTGATATTAAGGCCGAATCATGTCCTCTTGATGCTTCCGAAACAAAAGTTTTGAGGGATGCTGATGATAGTCTTTGTAAACTTAGACGTGAAGAGGAAGCCAAATGGGCTCACACTAGTACAGAAAAACTATTCTGTGGCGCACCATTTTGCTATTCTGTGGCGCATGGGTGGTGCGCCACAGAATAGTCGCCACTAAATAAGCTATTCTGTGGCGCACCACCTGGTGCGCCACAGAATAGAGGCTATTCTGTGGCGCACCGAGACTGGTGCGCCACAGAATAACTATTCTGTAGCGCACCCGTGCAACCATGCGCCACCGAATAGGGTGCGCCACAGAATAGTCCAGGGTGCGCCACAGAATTACTGCGCAGTACTGTACCCGTATATTCATACAAATACCAAATACCAGTATAATACCAGAATACATGTATATTTCATATTTACACAGATATAACAGAAACAGAGATATATTTTCACAGATATATCAAAACAAACACATTACTAATATATGTCATCACAAGTTGATACAAAAGTGCGGAAGTTTTACACAATTGTTGAGATATACAAAAGTTCATCGAATCGTTGCCCACGTTACAAAATGAAGTGTTCACCGCCTACACTAGGATCGAATAGATTACATCTCGGCGTTGACGGTGAGCAATAGCGGGAACACGACGATCTCATGTAGCCTTCTTCGCGAGCGCTACGAGCGGAGCGGCGCCGGGAACGGTTTGCCGAGAGGCCCTTGAGTTTGTCTCCGCGTACCACTTCGTCATCTATCTGTACACAAGACAAAGATGAAAGTGTTAGTCAAATAAAATCAAGAATTCTGATTAAAGAGAATACAAAACTATAAATAAGACTAGAGCTAGGTAATTAAAGTAACATAACTAAAAGTATATCGCATCGTCTGAAAAATTAGAGGTAGCCAAAGACAAAACAAGATTCAAAAAAGTTAATGCCTCATATATACGTAGAATATTATCGAGAACACACAAGGAATCCTGATAACCTTGTGGAACCAAGTAGAAGGCACACAGGTCTCACTCACGTCGCCCCTGAATCACATATATAGTGTCACAACGTTTGAATCATCGGCATTCTAGAGGATACAAAACTATAAACAAGAATGAATTGGAACATAATTAAAATAAGATTCAAAAGACTAGATTTAGTCAAAGACAAATTGAAAAAAATTAATGCCTCATACTTAGAAGTGGCACGAGATGTGTCTTCTCGTGCATATCAACTTACCACAAAAAGATCAAATAGAGAAAAACCCGTATGATGGATCCTTCTTCCTGATTCGCTCCGGAAACGGATTAATGCCGTCTTTCGTCATCCACGTCCTCCTGTCATTCTGCTTATCTAGGCGTTCTTCGATCTCCCACTTAGACAACGCTGAAAATCGGTTGGGATATATATTTGATTAATGCATGATATAACTAGAGTATGATTTATTCATCTAATATAGAAAAGAAAGAAGCAAGGTTTCTACCTCTGGCGTTGTGTAAGGACCCCCCTGCTGTCTTGACATCTTCCAGGATGATTTTCGATAACTGTAACTGGATGCGATGGAAGTCTGCTCTAAGGTCATCATCGGTGAGATCCTCATCATATTTGACCCATTCTTGGAGACGATATGGCAAATTCGTTATCACTGCATCCCGGACATACGATTTCATGTGTAAGAGGACGTAGAAGGCATCCACGTTGCCAGACTTTTGCTTGATGCAATGAAACCCAGTCCCATGGTGAAACTTGTGTGTGTTGTCAATTACATGTTTCCCTTTCTTCTCGAAGGAACCTCCGTTTTTGGCGTAGCCCTCGAGAGCCTCATTGAGAACACCCTTAATTCTAGTGTAGTCTTTCGGCGTCGTCCCTGAGTCTAAATATGTGGCAACTGACCACGTCGGGTGCACGGCGATGAGTACTGAGTACTTGTCACTGCTCAACACAATTGAAATGGAATATTGGAAAGGATCAACACAACAGAAGAAATCTATAAGAAAGCATAAGATACGACAGCGGCGACTAGATGCGGATTTACTTGAAAAAGAAAGGCAGAAGAAGGCTGGTCTTTGTGCTCATGTTCAGCATGATTCTCTGGAGGTACTCCGTGGCCCTGGCCCGTGTCGGTGATCCTTCCTCCAGCTGGCTGTCCCGCATGTAGTAGGGATCCACTACCTTGACGTACGGGGTTTGTTCTCTCCTGATCATCATCGCTTGGCTGAGCGCGTATAGGCGGACCAAGTTATAGTCCAGCCGTTTAAAGTGAAACAAGTTGAAGACGTCCTCGCACGATATGAAGAACAGATCCGCTGGAGATTCATCAACGAAGTCAACATAGTCTGGCACCTTGACAGTGAACACCGGGTAGTTTGGATTCTCGTCTTTAAGAAGGTTGTCCTCTAGCTTCAAGATAGCAAGTTGCAAAGGGGCCATGCATCCATCTGCGAGGTGGAGCAGCTCCGAAGGCAGTATCGGTTGACCAGCTTCATGCAACCGGGACGACAAGTCACCCGCACGGGGTGGTATCATGGGATCACTCCGGACATACCCCGGGGTGCTACATTTCGTCTTCGGAGCTGGCTTACTCCTCTTCCTGTGCTTCTTCTTCTTCTCTGCTGTATCTGCTGTATCTTCTGGAGGCAGTATTGGGTACTGTCTGGAGCCGAAGCTGATCACTGGGGCAGGCCCTTTTTTCCCTCCCTCAGTCCAAACCCTGACAGACTCACATATAGTTGTAAAGAGCGACATGAACGTCTTTGTCACCGCCTCTGAGATGAAACTCGGAATCATAATATTTTGCTCCATCGGTTCCTCGCCCCTTGTTCCAGAAACCCCAGCCTCGTCATTGTCGGCCATGTTTGCACTGCATTAAAAAGAGGCAAAAAGTTAGTATAACAAATTTAAGATAAAAAAATCACCTAACTAATAAGTACTAAGATACCCCGGCCCATGCACTAGTCGCAATACCCCATATGTCCTATTTTTAGCAAAGTCATGCCAAATTTCACGAAAAAATCCGGCATGACCTTTGCTAAAAAAGGGACATATGGAGTACCCGAAATTGCCGGAACGGAAGTTAATCGACGTTCCGGCAATCTCAAGGGCCTCTCGGGGTACCTGCAAGCATTTCCAACAAAAAAAAAACACATCTACGGCCGGCACCTCCGGCCGGCATCTCAACGACACGATGGTCGGATCACAAGCACAATACCCCATATGTCCTATTTTTAGCAAAGTCATGCCAAATTTCACGAAAAAATCCGGCATGACCTTTGCTAAAAAAGGGACATATGGAGTACCCGAAATTGCCGGAACGGAAGTTAATCGACGTTCCGGCAATCTCAAGGGCCTCTCGGGGTACCTGCATAGATTTCACAAATCATGTTGCCGGCATCTCCGGCCGGCAACATCCACGACACGATGGTCGTGGTAGCACAGAAAAGAAGCTGGCATCTCCGGCCGGCAACATCCACGACACGATGGTCGTGGTAGCACAGAAAAGAAGCTGGCATCTCCGGCCGGCAACATCCACGACACGATGGTTGTGGTAGCACAGAAAAGAAGCACCTCTTGTTCCCCTCTTGCATCCCTGTCACAGCCAGTTCAGCTCAAAAATTAATTCGAGCTAACTTGAAAAGTTTGTAATACGGAGAATTTTGGACTTCACTTTGCAGTATATGATCAAATTAGTTCATTCAGTCCAAACTAGAGATGGTACCTAAGTCGTTTTAGTAGAAAAAACATGAACTGACTCCAACAGTTGCCCATCCCAGTCGGGTTTTGAGGAAAACCGACTCCAAAGAAAACCAATTCCAGTAAAACTATTTGAGTCAACTAAATAAACTCCTGTTCCTATCATTTAAGAGGCGAAACTCTCATTCGAGCGCGGCCAAAGAAAAAAATTTGGACCTTTGGGTTCGGTGAGGACGTCGACGAGGTAGAGGACAGAGGCGTCGTCGTGGTCTCGGCGGTGGGCCTTGTGAGCGAGATGCCCGGCGACCTCCTGCTCGTGGCCGGCCTTGAGATGCGCTCCCGGTCGTCGGCGCCCTCCTTGGCGTGCAGGAGCAGGAGGTGGGGGTGGGGGCTTGATCTCCTCCTCCTCCTCAGGCGGCGACGGCGGAGGGGCTGGGGTCGACCCCGACGGCGGAGGGGCGTGCAGGAGCAGGAGGTGGGGGTGGGCGTGCAGGAGCAGGAGGTGGGGGTGGGGGCTTGATCTCCTCCTCCTCCTCAGGCGGCGACGGCGGAGGGGCTGGGGTCGACCCCGACGGCGGAGGGGCGTGCAGGAGCAGGAGGTGGGGGTGGGCGTGCAGGAGCAGGAGGTGGGCGTGGTGAGCTCCTGCGGGGAGGCGGCGGCGAGGGAGAGACGAATAGTTGGCTGGCGGCGTGCTAGCGCAGAAGCGAAGGGTTATCGTGTTAAGGACCTTATTCTGTGGCGCATCCACCTAGAGGTGCGCCACAGAATTAGCTTATTCTGTGGCGCACCCGATAAGGGTGCGCCACAGAATAGTTAGTTTTTTTATTTAAATTTTCTGTTTTTACACACATGTTAATAAAAAAAAAGTTAATAGTTGGTTTTTTTATTTAAATTTTCTGTTTTTACACACATGTTAATAAAAAACAGTTAATACAAATATTGAAACTGTGCCATATATATCAAATTACATATATACAAATATGCTTGTCTCTCATACAAAACAAATTATATATAATACACAAAAAAGTTTTCGATCTTCGTCCCGGCCGGTTCCAAACTAGCATTTCTTCTTTCCCTTCTTGGCGGTTGAATAGCTTAGGCCGGTCACCTTGAGACTTCTTCGCGTGAACGGACAACCTTTGGTAGGTAGGGAGGTCTTCCTTTTTTCTTTAGAATTAGTAGTAGGCATGTCGAAGAACTTGTCGAATTCCTCCTCGATCTTTGGCTCCTTGTCCAATTCTTGCTCGGTGGCGCCTCCTTCCATTCCGATGATGCTCCTCTTGCCCCTCCTCACGACAACACGGCTAGGCTTTGACGGGTCGGTAATGAAAAAGCATTGCTCAACTTGGCTAGCGAGTACCCATGGCTCATTTTTCGCGGAGGCTTTCTTCGAGTTGGCTTCGGGTATAACCATGGTGGTGAAATACCGGCCTTCTTTGACGACGTCCTTGGCCCATCTCACACGGAACATTGGCACCGACTCTCCACAGTAGTTGAGCTCCCATATCTCCTCTATCCTTCCGAAGTATCTTTGTTTGACGGTAGCCTCGTCATCGGCGTAGGATAGCATAGTTACTCCTGAGTTTTGATATTCGCTACTCCTGTCCTTTTCCTCGGTGCAGAATCTGTAACCATTGATGTCGTACGTCTGATAGGTCTTCACGTTCTGCGCGGGGCCCTGTGATATGGAGAATATGAGTTTTTCATCTTCCGTACTTGGCTTTCTGACCCGTGATTCGGACAGTTGCTTTTCCCTGAACCAACGCGTGAAGCTGGAGTTGTGCTCTATGGTTACGTCTCCGTTCTTCCTCGGCCGGCCCAGGTCGATGTAGTTCTTCTCGATTATGCTTCTGTGCTCTTCCACCCAAGGTTCGATCAATTCTAAGTGTTGTAGCGCGACCCGGTGAGCCCTATCGAAGTCGACGTGTCGACCATCAATCAAGACAGGGAGTGAGCGGTAGCCCTCACGGTGACCAAAACCAGCGAGCCTGCCGACGTGCGGCCTGGTGGCCAGACCAACATCCTCGTTCTCGGTGCTTAGATAACTCTGGCAGAAGGTGATGCACTCTTTGGTCAGAAAGCCCTTGGCCATGCTTGCGTCTGGACGGGCCCTGTTGCGAACGAATCCTTTGATGACACCGTTTTGCCTTTCGAACGGCATCATGTAGTGCAGGAACGTCGGACCGAGCTTCAGTATGTCATCAACGACGTGGAGAAGGAGATGCACGCAGATGTCAAAGAACGCGGGCGGGAAGTAAATCTCGAGCTCGCATAGTATCCCCACGATCTCATCCTGTATCTTCTGGAGCTGCCTCACGCCGATCGACTTACGGTTGATGACGTCAAAAAAGTTGCAAAGTGCAGACAGCGTATCACGGACATGATCGTCCATTATCCCTCGGATCGCAACGGGAATTATCTGCGTCATAAGCACATGACAATCGTGAGACTTCATCCCGCTGAACCTCTTCTTTGTTTCGTCCAGATATCTGCTTGTCTTCCCCGCGTAACCGTTAGGAAATTTGACTCCTAAGAGGCACTTGTAGAACTGCTTGAGCTCCTCCGGACTCATAGTGAAGCAGGTAGGTGGAAGCACAACCGCGCTCTTCTTCCTCCTTTTGCGGCGACCTTGAGTCCCTTCCGTCTGGTCATCATTATCATCATCATCATCATCACTATCGGGGCCGTGAATATCTTTCTTGATGCCAAGCCATTTCAGATCGTATCGTGCTTTCTTCCCATCCTTGGTCTTTTCCGGCATGTTTGAAAGAGTGCCAAGAACAGCCTCGGTAACATTCTTCGTAATGTGCATTACATCGAGGCTATGGGGCGTGTGGAGGACCTTCCAGTACTCCAAGTCATGGAAAGCACACCTCGCTTTCCATACACCCAGCAGCGGTTTTACCCTCGGTCGCTTCTTTCCCGGCGCAGGGCACTCCTCCCAATTTGTCAAAAGCTCATCAATTTCCATGCCGGTCCTCGGGATCGGTTTTGTTTCTCTTTCTTCTTGACCATCGAACAAATCCCCGCGTTTTCTCCACTGGTGGTCCATGCGAAGCCACCTTCGAGCCCCTGGGTACACGGTTTTCGAAGACCCTTGTATTCTTGGTAGCTGGATATGCGGGGTCTCATCCATGCACCTGATACATCCACAGAATCCGTGGCCCACCTGGGCCGATACAGACGACATTCCAGGATAGTCCTGCACCGTCGTGAGCAACGCGGCGCTCATATTGAAATATTCTTTAGTGTAGGCGTCCCACGTACGGACAGGCGTCTTCCATAACGTTTCTAACTCCTCTTTCAACAGCTCGAAATACAGATGTATGTCGACACCTGGTTGTTTCGGACCCTGAATAAGCATACTCATGTGTATGTACTTTGACTTCGTGCACAGCCACGGGGGAAGGTTGTAAGGCCATACAAACACGGGCCAGGTGCTATGTGTGCCATTGAAGAACGGATTCATTCCATCTGTGCACATACCCAGCCTGACGTTCCTTGCGTCGCGCCCAAAATCTTCGAAGGCGATGTCCAATGCTTGCCAATTGCTAGCGTCTGCAGGGTGTGTCAGGATGGTGCCCTTCTCCGGATCTTCTGCGGGCTTCTCCCTTTCCGCGTGCCATTGCATGAGCTTTGCTTCCTTAGGATCCACGAACCACCGCTGAAGACGGGGAGTGATAGGAAAGTACCATACCACTTTTCGAGGATTTTTCTTCTTTCCACTCTTGTACCGTCCGTGACCGCACACCGGACATTTGGTCAAGTCCTCGTAATCGCCCCGATAAATTACGCAATCATTGATGCAGGCGTGGTATCTCTCGTGCGGTAGGTCAAGAGGGCACAGGACTTTCTTGGCCTCCTCGATAGTAGTTGGTAATGTGTTACCCTCGGGGAGAATATCGTGCCAGAATTTCAGGTTCTGGTTGAAGCTCTTGTCGGTCCAACTGTTTCCCGACTTCATCTCCATAGCATTAAGCGTTACTTGCAAGCGCGTATCCTGAGGCCGGCACCCAGGATACAACGGAGTGATCCCGTCTATCCCCATTTGCGCTAGCTTGGCTTTCTCTCTGTCGTTGCTCGTCTGACTGAGAAGCAGTTCTTGAAAATGAGCATCCTGCAAGCCCGAACTTAGCGGGGTCTGCTCGTCTCCTTCGTCATGATGATCATGTCCGCCGGCATCTCCTTCGTCATCATGATGATCTTGTCCGTCACCGGCATCTCCTTCGTCATCATCATCTTGTCCGCCGCGGGCATCTCCTTCGTCATGACGATGATCTTGTTTGGCTTGTTCCGGCATGAAACCGTGCCTGAGCAGGTGCTCCTCCAATAATCCAGAATCAGGGTGTATCCACCTCTCATGTTTGCATTTTCGACACGGACATCTTATCTGCCTCCCGTTGGACCGAATCATGTCCGCCTTCGCTTGGTCCTTGTATGTTCTGATTTGACTGGAGCTCATCATTATGACCATGGTTGACTACGCGCTATACATAGAGAAGAAACGAGAGTACATAACTTAATTAGAGCCGCAACATGCATGCACACACAAACACACACAACACATCTCAGTCCGGCATCTCAACGACACGATGGTCGGAAGCACAAGCACAATTAATACCCCACATGTCCTATTTTTAGCAAAGTCATGCCAAATTTCACGAAAAAATCCGGCATGACCTTTGCTAAAAAAGGGACATATGGAGTACCCGAAGTTGCCGGAACGGAAGTTAATCGACGTTCCGGCAATCTCAAGGGTCTCTCAAGGTACCTCCAAACATTTCCAACAAGATGGTCAAAGCACAATAACCTTTCTCACCTTGTAGATTTGATCCAAAATAGAAGATGGGAGAGAGGAGACTATGTATGGAGGAGTCTATCAACCAAAATAAGTTTAACTAAAAAAAAAGGAGAAATATATGGTCAAAAATGGATGGGAAGGAGGAGCACCACGAGTTGGGAGGAGAGGAGGAAGAAGAGGAAATGAGCAATGGGTAGGGGAAAGTGGGTGGAGATGGCCTTATAAAATATCTGGTACAGTTATTCTGTGGCGCACCTGACCCAGTGCGCCACAGAATAGCCTTATTCTGTGGCGCACCAGTTAGGGGTGCGCCACAGAATAGTTCCCCCAATTATTTGTGGGGCCAGAGCACCTTATTCTGTGGCGCACCTGCATGGATGCGCCACAGAATAAACATATTCTGTGGCGCACCTGACCCAGTGCGCCACAGAATAAGGTCAAAAGTGGCAGACCCGTGCGTTGGTGTGGGGCCCGCGCTTATTCTGTGGCGCACCTCATAGCCGTGCGCCACAGAATAAGGCTATTCTGTGGCGCACCATGGCTGGTGCGCCACAGAATAAGATTCTGTGGCGCACGGCTATGAGGTGCGCCACAGAATAAGCTTCCATAGAATTGGGTTTTCCTACTAGTGTCAACGCGCTAGGGTAAAACATATACAGGAAGGGGGAAATAATATGAAATATTTTCACCTTATTGGTAATGGGAAACACCGGAAAAAGAAAATTTACCAATTAGAGCAAGATGAAGGAATTATTGTGGGGGAGCAAAATTTGAAAGTCTACATAACAGAATATTATAAGAAGTTATTCGGCGAGCTAGAAAAAAATAGTTTCAGGTTGAGTGAAGACTATGTTGACGATATTCCTCAATTATCGACAGAAGAGAATAGCATTCTCATGGCTAACTTCACTGAGAAGGAGGTTTTTTTAGGCTATTTCTCAAATGGAGCATAATAAAGCCCCTGGACCAGATGTGTTACCAGCGGAGTTTTATCAGCATTTCTGGTTGCTCATTAAAGATGATCTTATGGCTATGTTTATGCAGCTGCAATCTGGGGATTTGCAGCTTCATAAACTAAATTTCGGGGTTATCACTCTTTTACCAAAAAAGGAGAATGCGGTGCAAATTCAGTAGTATAGACGTATTTGTTTACTCAATGTTAGATTTAAATTTTTCACTAAGGTAGGCACTAATAGACTGACTGAGGTCGTTCAGAAAGTCAATAGACCTACTCAGACGGCTTTTATGCCTGGCAGACACATTCTAGAGGGAGTGGTTGTGCTTCATGAGACCATACATGAACTTTATAGGAAGAAAATGGATGGTGTTTTATTCAAAATTGATTTCGAGAAAGCTTATGATAAAGTTAAATGGCTATTTTTACAACAAACTTTGCGTATGAAAGGTTTTGCACAACAATGGTGTCAAATGATTATGCAGTTTGTTCAAGGAGGATCGGTTGGAGTACGGGTCAATGATGACATTGGCCATTATTTCCAAATGAGAAAGGGTCCTAGACAAGGGGACCCATTATCTCCATTATTGTTTAATATTGTGGCCGACATGCTGGCAATCTTAATTGCAAGGGCAAAAGAAGATGGTCAGGTAGGTGGTCTTATCCCTCATTTGGTGGAGGGAGGAGTGTCCATTCTACAATATGCCGATGATACTATTCTGTTCATGGAACACGATTTATAGAAAGCTATGAATATGAAGCTCATTCTATGTATCTTCGAGCAATTGTCCGGCCTTAAAATCAATTTTCATATAAGTGAAATTTTCTGTTTTTTTTAAAAGAGAAATTTTCTGTTTTGGGAAGGCAAAAGATCCAGAGGATCAGTATAGGCAAATATTCGGTTGCGAGGCTGGTTCTCTACCTTTTAGGTACTTGGGAGTTCCTATCGATCACAGGAAATTGCTTAATAAATAATGGAATCCAGTTGAAACCCGTTTTGAGAAAAAATTAGGGTGTTGGCAAGGAAAACTTCTCTCATGCGGAGATAGGTTAGTCCTTATTAATTCGGTTCTTACGAGCTTACCGATGTTTATGCTATCCTTTCTTGAGATACCTAAAGGGGTACGGAAACGGTTAGATTTTATCGGTCTCGGTTTTTCTGGCAGAGTGACCATCTTAAACGTATAATTTGTCGCCCAAAAGACCAAGATGGTTTAGGGGTTGAGGTGCTTGAGATAAAAAATAAATGTTTGCTCAGCAAATGGTTGTACAAACTACTAAATGAGGAGGGGGTATGGCAGGAATTGTTGTCTAACAAATATCTCCATACTAAGTCTTTGTCTCAAGTTCAGGCGAAACCTACTGACTCACCGTTTTGGAAGGGGATTATGAGAGTTAAGGAAGAGTTTTTTGCTAGAGGTTCTTCCGTTCTCGGTAAGGGTGATAGTATTCGGTTCTGGGAAGATATTTGGCTGGGGATAAGTCCTTGTCTCAGCAATATCCTACCTTATATAATATTGTAAGACGGAATAACGTTTCTGTTGCTAGTGTGTTATCCCAGAATCCTTTCAATATAGAATTTAGGAGAACGCTAACCGGGTCCAAATGGGATGCTTGGTTGGAGCTACTTCAGATTAATGATGGTAAATTTATCAGATGATTCAGATAGGTTTGTGTGGAAGCTTACATCGTCCAGCACCTTTTCTGTAAAGTCAATGTATGCAGATTTACTTAATGGACATACGGTCTTTTTGCGTAAATACATTTGGAAGATGAAGGTACCATTGAAGATAAAGATTTTTATGTGGTTCCTTTATAAGAAAGTAATTCTTACCAAAGATAATTTATCAAAACGAAAATGGACGGGATGTAAGAAGTGTGTGTTTTGTGACTCAGAGGAGTCCATTGATCATCTTTTTATATCATGTCCTTTTGCTCGCTCTATTTGGAGGATTGTGCAGCGTGCATTTAATATTTCACCACCGGCCAATATAACGAATATGTTCGGTAATTGGTTGAATGGTATTGATAAAGTCAATAAGGCAAAAATTCGTATTGGAATTTGTGCTTTGATGTGGGCTTTATGGAACTGCAGGAACGACATTATTTTTTAACAAGAAAGATTATGTTCATTTCTTACAGGTCATTCATATGGCTACACACTGGATCCACGCTTGGTCTTTCCTGCTGCCGAAGGCGCAGCGGGCTCATATGGATTCTGGATGCAGCCGTCTGCAGACGGTCGCTCGGGACTTCTACACCCGGGGTGGCTGGCAGCACATTAGAAGAATTCATGATGCATAGGCGCCTTATGCTATTTTACTTTGGATGGCTGATTTTTGTCGAAACACTTTGTTATCCTTGAGATGTAAACTCTGAATTTTGTTACTTTGCAATAAAAGTTTGTGTGCATCGATTGATGCAGAGCCCGGGGCTATGTTTCCCTTTTCGAGAAAAAAAAGCCAGGAACCATCCATGAACCTGCACGAATTCACCAAATCTAAATTGACGTCCACATCTTCTGCAAGAAAATGGAAAAATCAAGAGGAAAAATGAAGCAAGAAAAGAAGTACGCAATGGTAAGCTGAAACAGGTAACAAAATTCACCAAGTCCAAATTGCCTGCTACAAGGGGGAAAATCAAGAGAGACTTGCATCACATTGTTCATTTAGAGGTCCTTGAGATCGCTCGAGTTCATGGTTGCCGTTCTCCAGATCAAACAAAGCCTACAAGATAGCATTCAGCACTAAGTCGTCACACCTCAACTCCATCAAAGGCATCTTGGCCGTGCCGCCGATGCGGAATTGCCGAACACCCTCGGGGGCAACACGGGCACTCAAGCCGCGGTCCAGCCATTGGAATCACCTGATGCTCCTTACCGATGTTGTGGATGTGTATTGATCCCCGGTGCCTGAACCGCGCGGCAATGTGCTCCTGGACGTCGTCCATGGCGAGCCCGCGACCAGCCATATCTCGAGGAAGATCTTTGTCGGTGAGAAGGTCATGAGCATGGCATCGAGGAAAGGGGGAATGCGGCCGTTCCGCTCCCTGATCTTGGATCCCTCCGGGAGGTGGGAGTCACGCCTGAACGCTAGTCCATGAAGAACATCTTGTCTAGGTCAAATCGCTGCTTGTCGACGTCGGCAAGGATGTCCTAGGCGACCTGGTATCCCAGGTTGTATGGCTTGTCGCGTACTGCACGAGGGCCGAGGCACCGGGAGAAGCAGTGGCATCGAGGACGACAAGGATTATGTCACCAGCGGCGCGAGCGGGTTCGCCGGCTTCTGCGGCGAGGGCAACACCACCGGCAGAGGAGCGGCCGTGCGGGACGCAGGGGTTGAGAAGAAGTGAGGAGCCGCTGCGGCCGGGCTGAGAGTCTGATTTCGTTGGGTGAGCTCTATCGCAAAATTTGTTGGACTGATTTGATGCCACATAAATCGGAGAAGTGTTGCACTCGGTGGAAAAGGTCCGTTTGCTTCGCTGCTTCGTTGCGCTAGAGCATTGGAGGATGGCTGTGCGCGGGATGATGAGAGGGGCCGAAGGCTACAGAGAGGGGCGTCACCACCACCACCACGGACACCACAAGAAATGTTTAAAGAGGTACAGATAGAGATGTAGGGCATGTAGGCCGCCTGAGTTATCCTGACATTTCCATATCCTGTCACCTTGGTTTGTCTTATTTCCGTCCTTATTCATCGCTTAAATTTACCACTAATCCGGATAGCCTGGAAATGCTTGGGCTCTTACGTGCTGTCATGGACCGTGCGCGGTCTAACAAACAGCACAAAACTTTTGCGTAAAAGAAGAGCACAAATTAAGATATATCATCCACGTGACACAGCATCAAGTAGATATGATGGAGGTAGACCATATCGCAGCGCATAGCATGTCACCTTTTCTTTGTAATGAAGCTTTTGGAAGAGGATGCCAAGACGTCGGAGGAAGGCTAGGTAGGCAGAAATATTGTAGAGGAGGTAGACACAGCCGAGTGGCAGCATGAAATTCAGCGTCTCAAGTACGGTGTAGATTAGCTTAGTCCATAAGCACCAGAATTCATCAATAATAGTGGGAATATACCTTACACACCATATGAGAAGTTCCATGTAATTTCTCCCATGAGAAATCATGTTTCTCTGTCGTCAGTCCTGCTCTTCGTGCGGGCCAAAAGCATACTAAAAAATCATGAAAGTAGAAAAAAGCTACCTTGACCATTGGACCTAAGATACTGTAGTACCATTGAATAACCAAGCCAAAGCCATAGTAAATTAGCAAGTCGTTTAGATAATGGACGATGAACGAACAAGCACTAACTCATTTTGCTAATCGTGTTCTCTACACGTACAGATATTATATATGTACCATATGTCAGAGATAGCAAGGAGTGCGTCCTAGCCAGAAGAAAACACGTACTTTGAAAGAAATGGTAGCAAGTAGGGGAAGCACAATGCTCTCTGTCGCAGTAGCTGCTGCCGCGTTGCTGATGATTGTGCCTTCGCCGTTGGGTGCCGTGGCACCACTGCCCGCCGGGAGTGGTCACTGCACCACTCACTGCGGCAACATCAGCATCCCGTACCCGTTTGGCGTGGAGCCCGGCTGCTACCTCAACGGCTTCAACCTCACCTGCGACCGGTCGGACGACCCGCCCAAGCTGTTCCTCGGCGACGGCACCGTGGAGGTGCTCGAGATCTCCATCCCCAAAGCCACGGTGCGCATTAACAGCGCCAGAATGGACTACTACTGGACGCATGGCGAGGGTGCAAACGGCACATGGAGCGCTGGCGGCCTCGGTTATTCTTCCGGGCCGTACTTCCTGTTGGGAAATCAGAACCGCTTACAGGCGTTCGGGTGCAATGTCCTAGGCATCCTGCTGGAGGGTGAGGGTGGCACCATTGCTGGCAGCTGTGCTACTTTGTGCCCACACTACTCTGACCTGGAGGATTCCAACTGCTCTGGCATTGACTGTTGCAAGGCAGACATATTTGTGGATCGCCCTTCCTACAGATTCCAGCTTCACCCGTTTATTGATGATTCATTAACGATGAATTGCGCGTTCATAGTGGATGCCAACTACAGTGTCCCCACGATGGAGTACCACGCTGATCGTAATTGTAATTTCCTTCCAGCCGTTGTCCCTGCCGTACTAGGCTGGGCGATCAACAGCAACAGCTCGACATGTGAGAGCAATGGGTCTTCGTCGTCATGCCTCAGTGGCCACAGCTTTTGTCAAGTCACTGGTCATAACAATGGGATTTCCTGCCAGTGCTCTAATGGTTACCAAGGCAACCCTTACATCTCCGATGGCTGCTACGGTAATATACTGCTCAGACTATTTTGAATTTTCCCCGATTAAATCATTAAAAGTATTTCAAGTTGACATGACCGTATGAAAATATATGAATTGATTCCATTCCAGAGATACATTGATAGTACTATGAATATATTAGATTTCGTAAGTACGGCACAACAAAATAAGGGTGGGCAAAGTTGCACTTCGAAGAACGATATCATTTGTCAATATTTAAACGGATTTGATATTGAACAACCGTTTGTTTCTTTTTGAAGAACAACCGGATTTTCGTCCGTCCCATGGCGCTCGCTTCCTTGGTTCTTTTCTCCTTATTTTGTCCTTTCCTGGCCCACGTGTGGCCCGATTCATTCTTTTTTTTTGGTTCCTTTTCTGGTTGCATCAGAGCCATGCTTCGTTTTCCTTCCTTGGCCCACGTGCGGTTCAGCCGAACCATGCGAGTGCAAATGGAAACACAGTCTGTTTTTTTTGTTCCTGTTTTGTAACATATATTGTTCCTAGTGAAATTTTTTGTCCCAGACCACAAGATTTGCTCCGTTTAATTTATGTTCCCAATTACAAAGCTTTTAGAAATATAATTTGTTTTGGAACAATTTTAAAAATGTTCTGTTCCTAGTGAATTTTTTTATTCCAGACCAGAAGAATTGTTCCATTTGTTTTATGTTCCCAATTATAAATATTTTTAGAAATATATTTTGTTCTGGAACAATTTTTAAAATGTTTTGTTCCTAGTGAAACCTTTTGTTCCAGACCAGAAGAAATTTGTTCCATTTTGTTTTATGTTCCCAATTTATAAATATTCTTCAATAAATTTTTTGTGGAATTTTTTTAAATATGTTCGTAGTGAAATTTGTTCCGTTTGTTTTGTTTTGTTCCAGAATAGAAGAATTGGTCCGTTTGTTTTGTTTCAGAACAGAAGAATCTATTCTGTTTGTTTTGTTTTGTTACAAAACAGAAGAATTGTTCCGTTTGTTTTGTTCCAGGTCTAAATGTTCCTTCGGTCACTCGTGCGCCTTGCCAGCGAAGACGTTCTCCATCCGTCCAGCCTTGTCCTTCGTTGACCAGGAGTCGGGCCGAGGTTGTGGACCACTCACCGCTGCGTGTGTCGGTGCCGCAAAGATGCCCTGCTGGATGTTGCAAGGACTCCAATGCTAGTGCCTTTTTGGTCTCTACTGTGGAGTCCCAGTTGGCCCTGCTGCGCATGGAGCTCCTTCAAAAGGTTGAGTTTCTTCGCTCTGAGCTCCACGATGCTCTTGTCAAGTTTCAGATTGCGTCAGTTGTGCCTTTGCCGTCGGAGCTCCAGATTGGTTCCGTTGATGCGGGGGTTGAGTGTGTCTTTGGACATTTTTCTCCTCGTGCTGTTGGGAGTGATGTCATCACCGAGGTTGTGGCTCCAGTTGTGCAGATTTTGTCTGCACTGCAAGAACCTTGTGGGGGAATCACCTTTGGTGCTTCCGATGGAGCTACGCTCATTGGAGTCTTCGGTGGTGGACATGGGGCCATCACCACCTTCGTACTTGGAGCTTCATGAGTTGAGTGAGGATTCATCGGTGGTGCTTCCGATGGAGTTGGCCTCGTCCGAGGCTTCGGCGGTGGCCTCAACGCCCTCTGTGGGCAGTGGAGGTGTGTTGGCTCCTAGCTCCGACGCCCTCTTTTCTAAGGAGGTTCGTGGCTTACTCGCCTGTTTAGAGGCAGCTAGTCCTGGTTATGGCAAGGACATTGCTTGCATCTTGACAGGAAAGGCTTCGGAGGAAGTAATCAGGAAGGTGAGGAAATCTCTCAGTACGGTTACTACCATCAGGGGCAAAAGAAGCGAGAAGAGAATAGCAAGGAAAGATTCAGCAGCTGCGTGATCCTAGAGTGGTCATCAGTTTGCGGTTGTTTAGGTAGAGAGAGGTTGTCGCTTTGGGTGTGGTTTGCTTTAGGTGTTGTCCTTTGTGTTTGTGTTGGCTCCTCTCGTGTTGTTGGTGTTTGTTGAATGGTTTTCGCCCGGTTTCTTCCACTAATAAATCGGGCACCTTCTTCTTAATAAATCGATGGGCAAAGCTTTTGCCCCGTTTCAAAAAAAAAGTAAGCCTCTTGATGATCTTTTGCAAATGCAAAAGCCACACATTGGGAAAGAGGGTCTTGGTTATGTTGCCAAGAAGAAGAAGAACAAGAAGAAGGCCAAGCCCGCACAAGCAAAGAAGTATACCATTGCGAGTGGTGATGCTACAAGGAGCAAAACCACTCGTAATGACTTTGCGGGAATTGCTAACCCTTACTATATTCTTTATGTTGATTATTATGGTGATGTTTATGCAAAATATGTTGGTCCCTATGATGGATATGTTGCTAGAGCTATTTTGGTTCCTAAGACCCTTGTTGCTAACAAAAGAGGACCCATTGCAAGATGGGTACCTAAAACCAAGCAATGATTTCTTGTAGGACTATGCTTTCGGTGGGTCAAAATGGGTGATTGATAGTGGATGCACAAGTCATATGACCGGAAGCAAGGAGATCATGACGGAGTTGAGACCAAATACAAATCAATCAACCGTCACTTATGGAGATAAATCAAAAACCGAGGTAACGGTCTCAGCAAGGTGGTAGTAGCAAGGGATATCACCCTTGTGAATGTCATGCTTGTCGAGTCCCTTGGTTACAATTTAATGTCCGTTCGTGCACTTAACAAGATGGGCTTTGCCGTCCATTTTGATCTTGATATTGTGGTACTCATGTGGAGAAAGACTCTAAAGGTCGCTTTTGTTGGGTACGTTGAACATGAGTTGTTTGTGGTGGACTTTTCGGAGTCTACCAACTCTCAAGCAATGTGCCTATTTGGAAAGACTGACGTGGGGTAGTTGTGGCATCGCCGCTTGTCCCATGTCAATATGAGAACTTTGCAAAGTCTTCACAAGGGTGGCCACATTCTTGGACTAAAAGAGAATGTTTCCTTTTCTAGAGATCGTCTTTGTAGGGCTTGTGTTGAAGGAAAGATGCATGATTCTCCCCACCAAGCAAGACCATCATTTCATCAACAAGGATTTTGGAACTTCTTCATGTTGATCTCTTTGGTGCCGTGCCTCAACCTAGTCTTGGTGGGAAGAAGTATTGTGATTGTTGATGACTATTCTAGATTCACATGGGTTTATTTCTTCAAGTCGAAGAGTGAGACCCAACAAGCCGTCATCGACTTCTCCAATGAAGTACAACGTCAACACAATGTCCCTATATTGGTCATTAGAAGTGACAATGGCTCCGAGTTCAAGAACTACACCCTAAATGAGTTTCTTAGTGAAGAGGGAATTCGACATCAATATTCCGCTGCGTATACCCCTCAACAAAATGGTGTAGCCGAGAGGAAGAACCGGACCCTTATGGATATGACAAAGTCTATGTTAGTGGAGTTCAAGACTCCACTTTTCTTGTGGGCCGATGCCATCTCCACGGCATGTCACTCATCTAACCGGCTCTACTTTCGCACGGGAAAGAAGTTCACTCCATATGAGATGCTTACCGACAACAAGCCCAATATTTCTTACTACCGGGTGTTCGGTTGTAAGTGTTTCTATAAGATCAAAGGTGTTCGTTTATCTAAATTTGAGTCTAAGGCTTTAGAGGATACTTTTGTTGGTTACGGTGCCGAAACCCACACTTATAGAATCTACGACAAGTCTTTCGAGATCGTTGTAGAATCTTGTAGTGTGGAGTTCGATGAGAATGACGGCTCCCAAGTGGCGCAATTTCATGTTCGTGATGTAGATGATGAGGAACCTCAAGATGCAATAAGGCGGATACATCATCACAAGTGGAACCCGCACCATCCGGTGGAGCAAATGATGCACCTAGCCAAGAACAAGTTCAAGACCCTCCTCATGTTGATCAAGTTGCTACGCAAGAACCAAGTTCTCCAATTGTTGATGCTAGCCATGATCAAGACCAAGGTCCAACCTCTCCTTCTAGTGATGAAGGTGTGAACATTGAAGACCAAGGCCATCATTCCGGTCAAGACGGGGACACAAATGATCAAGATGATCAAGAGATTATTCCTCGATCCAATGAGGATATCGAAGCCCGTCGTTAAGCTAGAGTTGCAAGAACCATGGAGTTAAGACAACATTTGTTGGAAAATATTATTGGTGACTTGAAGGGCAAGGTTGTGACTAGAAGACAATGTGCAAACTTTAGTGAACATCAAGCACACATCTCCATGGTGGAACCAAAGAAAGTCTTTGAAGCTATTGAAGATCCGGATTGGTTGAATGCAATGCATGAAGAGCTCAACAACTTCAAGCGCAACAAAGTGTGGAAGCAAGTTGAGAAGCCAAATGAGTGCCGCAATGTTATAGGGAGTAAGGGGATATTCAAGAACAAGCAAGATGAACATGGCATGGTGGTGAGGAACAAGGCAAGATTGGTGGCTCAAGGGTACTCTCAAGTTGAAGGCATTGATTTTGGAGAGACCTATGCTCCCGTGGCTCACCTTGAGTCCATCCGTATCCTCCTTGCATATGCATCTCATCATAATTTTATCTTGCAACAAATGGATGCGAAAAGTGCTTTCTAAATGGCCCACTTAAAGAATTAGTATATGTTAAGCAACCACCGGGTTTTGAGGATCCCAAACTCCCTAACCATGTCTACAAGCTCGATAAGGCACTCTTGGACTTAAACAAGCTCCACGTGCGTGGTATGAGCACCTTAGAGAGCTTCTAGTAGACCGTGGATTTGAGGTTGGGCAAATCGTTCCCACTCTCTTTACCAAGAGAGTAAAAGGGGAGCTTTTCATATGCCAAGTCTACGTGGACAATATTATCTTTGGCTCAACTAACAAAGCTTTCAATGATGAATTTTCAAAACTTATGACCGATAGATTTGAGATGTCCATGATGGGAGAGTTGAAGTTCTTCCTTGGTTTTGAGATCAAGCAATTGTAGGGAGGGACTTTCATCTCTCAAATCAAATATATCCAAGACATGCTCAAGAGGTTTGATATGGTTGGTGTTAAGGAGAAGCGCACCCCAATGGACACCAAGGTTCATCTACAACTTAACCGAAAGGGTATAGATGTCGATCAAAAGGTATACCGTTCCATGATTGGTTCTTTGCTCTATCTTTGTGCATCTAGACCTGATATTGTGTTGAGTGTAGTGGTGTGTGCAAGGTACCAAGCCGCTCCTAAAGAAAGCTACATGATGGCGGTCAAAAGAATCCTACGATATTTGATTCATACCCCAAAGTTTGGTTTGTGGTACCCCAAGGACAAGGTTTTCTCTCTTCGTGGGTACACGGACTCGGATTGGGCCGGTGATCATGATGATAGGAAGTCAACTTCCGGGGCTTGCCAATTTCTTGGTGGTTCCTTGGTGAGTTGGTCTTCCAAGAAGCAAAATCTTATATCTCTCTCCACCGCCGAAGCCGAGTATGTGGCGGCCGCTAGTGCATGCACCCAATTGTTATGGATGAGGCAAACTTTAAAGGAATACGGTGTCAATTGTGACAAAGTGCCTCTTTTATGTGACAATGAAAGTGCTATCAAGATTGCTCACAACCCGGTGCAACATTCAAGAACCAAGCATATAGAGATTCGTCATCATTTCATTCGAGATCATGTTGCCCGTGGTGATATTGAACTAGGCCATGTTCCCACAAGAGACCAACTTGCGGATATCTTCACGAAGCCTCTTGATGAAGCAAGATTCACTTATTTGAGGAATGAGCTAAATATCGTGGATTCAAGGAGCTTGGCTTGACTATTTTGCACACACACCTATATCTTGACTATTTATTGTGTTTAGTTGTAGGCATGGACATAGGGGGAGTGCGGTCCTAATTCATTGGATTATCCCTCCCCCCATTATGCCGATAGTAAGAATTCACTTGTTTCTCTATTTTCAATCCATGAAAATGTGAGCTTAAGTGACGAGTGGTGGTAGTGAACCCAAGATATATCTTCGCGGTGTCACGCCACATATACTCATACATGGTGGCTTCGGCCACCACCCTCTTCTTTGTGAAGAGTTGGAGCTTATTGTCTTTTATTTGGGTTTCTTGACCTTTGGTTTTGTTTGGGAGAGCACTCAAGATTGGCCTTTCTCATTTGATTCTTGCAATATGAGTGTGTTCTTTTTTCCCAGTTACATTAATCACACCTAAGCCTTTCTCATCTCAAAAATCATGCTATTCTTTCACTCATGTCGTTGTGCTTAAATCTGGAGGTTGTTGGTGGTGATTGGCCAAAATTTCCGGGCCCTAAGGCCGGAAATTTCCGGTGCCCATTTTTTCAGCCCAAAATTTCGGCTAAGTCCCTAACCAGTTCCTCTTATGGAATGGTGTGGAACTTAGACCAAAAATTGTGCCGAAAATCTCTGGGCATCGGATATTTCCGACCTCAGGACCGGATATTTCCGGCCCAAGTTTTTCTGGGCTTTTCCCAGATGGCCACGGGGTCAACTGCTTCCTCTCGAACAGTTGCTCCAACCCCGCGCCGTCCTCTTCTCTCTCCTGCCCGGGAGAACCTCACCGCCGCCGACCTCCCCGGGGCCGTCCCGCCCCGGATTTCTCCGGTTCCGCGCCGGATCTGCATACCCACGCCTAGGGGATCCATCTCCTCCAACTCATCTTTGCCATGGACGTCGGTAAATACCTCTATTTCCCAATCTAGGACGAATTCCTTTTTCGTTTAACCTAGGCGCTATAGATGTTTTTACTCCGTTTCCTTTGGTGAAGATGTTGCTCTAGGCTTGCCCTACACTATACTAGCACCGATTTGAATCTCTCGTGGAAATATTAGAGCTAGAACAATTATTCCGTCTCAGCCGTGTGCACCGGATATTTCCGGCCATGTGGTCCAGAATTTCGGTGGCCGGATATTTCTGGTCCGAGGCCCAGAATTTCCGGTCTAACTCTGACACTTCCAGTTTGCTTCATCTCGTGCTAGTTTCCCTTTCTGTGGACATGAGTGCTTACCCCATGCTTTCTACTGCTCTATTCGTTCTCTGCAGGTGGTTGCTCACGCAAGATCCATCAGAAAGCCGCTGCCTCTCGTGGTACTCGTCCTCCCAGCTATGGCAGTCAGGATTCTGAGGGCAGCCAACCTACTGCAGCCAAGAAGCCCAAGAGCAACAAAGGAAAATCTGTTCAACGGTCTGTTTCTGAGCTGTCCAAGTCTGAGTTTTGTACCTGGCGATCCTCCTTCACTTATGACACACCGCGGGAGGAAAACATTGATAGCTGTTTCTGGTCTTCTCAGATGGAGCTTCTGCACAGGGATTTCTACATGCATATCTCAGATAGGCACAAGGTTTGTCCTCAGAAGTCTATTGATTTTCTGAAGCTTGAGGCCAAGGCAGATTATTTTGGAGGTGTAGTTGCTGTGGTTGATGCTATGGGGCTGCGGCACTTGATGGAGTCTACCTGCAACTACAACATCCCTTTGATTCATCAGTTCTATGCCACAGTTGTGTTTACTACCTCTCTTGAGCGTGGTATGACCTGGATGTCCGGGCCTCACAAGCTTCATGCCACTTTCCACACGTTTGCTAAGTTGCTTGGCTATCCTTTTGAGGGCAACCTCAATCCTCAAGGTGAGCGCATGCATATGGATGGCATTGCCTACGACAAGAACATCTTGGCTGATTGCTATACACAGGGCTCTATTGGCACTATCACAGGGCTGCTCCCCGTATATAATATTCTTCTTCGTATGTTTCGCCACACTATTGCTCCTAGTGCCGGGAACAACGATGATATTCGTGGTGGCCTTGTCAACCTTATGGCGTATGCACATGAAATTTATGCTATGGATGAGCCCGCTCCCAACTCTTGCCCCATTGATGTGATGGACTTCATCTTCCATGAGATGCACTTTGCTGTGATGGAGAGGAAAGTTCCTCCATATGCCCCCTATGTAATGAAGCTTATCAAGCATTTGTACCCGCTTAGTGAGGAAGAGGCAAAGGATGTGGACTCGGCTCTAGATTGTGAAGATCACTTACCCGTCAAGTTGACCAAGAAGTCCGCTCATGTGGTTAAAAAACAAGCTCGCATGCAAGATATTGATGAGGACATGGTTAGTGGCTCTCAGTCCCGCACTCCTCATAATCCTAGGGTCAAGAAAGCGGATCCTATGAACCGCCCTTGGATTGTGCGCGCTGTTGAGAAGCTCTTTTGCATGAGCTCATGCCTTCACAAGGAGAACTATGCAGCGTATCAGGAGCGGCATGCCATTTTGACCAACCAGTCCAAGATCATGGAGCACTTGAAGGTTCCCAATGCTCCCAAGCCTCCCAAGAAGCTGATTCCTTATGATAGGTGGAACAATGCCGAGGTTGATTGGGATATGATTGTGCCTAATGATGAAGATCTTGAGGATGATGGCGAGGCTTCCGGCGGTGCTGCGTGATGCTTGGGGCGTTAGCATCGAGCCTTGCTTCCTTTTTGGTATTCATGATGCCAAAGGGGGAGAAGTCTCTCTATTAGGCCTTCGGGGATTTGCATGGGAGGGAGCACAAGCTCGTTTTTCATTTGGTTCTTATGCTTGTTGCTCCCATGTTATCTTATTTGGCTTTTAGGTGAACTCTTTTTACTCGTGCATGTGGTAAGACATGTGGAACCTATGTTTATGTTTATGTGAGACTATGGTTGTGTTGTAATATTTGTACCCTTGTTGTCTTACCTCGTGTTGTGCAAATTATGCTTAAATTGTTTATCTCTTGAACTTGCTTGGTTTGTAAAATCTAGGGGGAGTTTCCCAAAGTGTGTGCATTTTGTGTTCAAATGCAAATATCTCCTTGATGCACACATTTAGGGGGAGCCCGTCTACATTTTGCAAATCCATCTAATTGTGTTGTCATCATTCGCCAAAAAGGGGAGATTGAAAGAGCATATATATTCTACCTCGTTTTGGTGACTAATGACAACACAACTAGTTTGCTAACCGTGTGCTAAGTTATTTCAGATTCCATCTATTAGTACATCATCTCGGTTAGAAGATCTAAAAGGAAAAAGGAAGAGAGAGGCGAAAAGTTGCTCAAGCATTTTTTGGGAAGGATGGGAAATCCCGGTCTGCTGACCAGAATTTCCGGTCTGTGGACCAGAGATTTCCGGACGGTAGAAAAATGGCTAAGACATTAAGGAGATTTGCTCCTGTCTTTTTGGGCGACTTCAGGCCGGAGATAGTTGCGGAAATTTCTGCCCACCGGAGATATCCGGCCCGCCCTCCGGAAATATCCGGCCCCCTGGAAGCGTCAACGGGCAGATTTTCGGGAGGGGGTATAAATACCCCTCTACCTACCTCCAGCAAGTTTAAGCTTCAGATTCTCTCTCATCCATTAAAGCAAAGCTTCAAGCTCCTAGATCTCCTTACTCCACCAACCAATCAAGCTCATATTCGGAGATCCGAAGGAGAAGACCCCGATCTACACCAAAGCATTCTTCATTCTCCCCTCATTCACTTGAGGGATTTGAGCCTAGGGTTTCCACTAGGAAAACCTACGAATCTTGTTGTACTTACTTGCTTGCTACTTTTGTGTGGCAGGTGTTGTGGTGCTTGGGAGCCCCCAATCCTTTTGTGGGTTGTGCCTCAAGTTTGCTGTAAAGGTTTCGGATTCTGCCTTGAAGGATTCCGATAGTGGAAGGTGAACCGATCTTTTGGCAAGGTTCATCGGATAATAAGGTGAGGCCATTTGTGGCGTTTGAGTTTAAAACTCACACCCCTCCAACGAGACGTACTTCCCTAAAAAGGAGGAACTCGGGAATACATCCTTGTCTCCGCGTGCTTTCCGTTTGGTTACTCTTTACTCGTTAGCTCTTACTTGTATCTTGCTTAGTCTTGTGTTAACTTGTCATATAGGTAAATTCACCGTAGTTGCATATCTAGAGAATTTACCTTTGTGTCAAGCCTAAACTCGAAAAAGAGCTAAAAATTGAGTAGCACCTATTCACCCCCCCTCGAGGTGGCCATACCGATCCTTTCAGTTGTCTTGGTGGTGGTTGTACTGCTGCTGCAAGGACTGGAATTCTGTAGCGGAACTTTTCTTTTTTAGCTTCTTATTTGGGCTGTGTGCATCCGTAATGTCAGAGGCTAGGTTTAATTGGTATCTTTGTGATATTAATATATACTCTTTTTCTAAAATGTACGAGGCACTGTGATGTGACATTGTGAGAGACAGAAATAAAGAGGAAAACAATGGACTTTTTCCTTGCATTGTACTACACACATTAGTGCGTATTATATTTTCGACCGGCGACCTAAGTTGATTGGTTGGGGCAGTTTTAATCCGGCAGTTCAGGAGTATAATTGAACTTTCACATATGTGTAGTATATTTAACCTAAATCTCTCTTGAAATTGAGTATGTGTGCTCAAATTATATTTGCCGTCTAATGAGTCGCATGCATCGAGACGAGCGCTACCGCCCTTAACTCGGGCCCTGCATGCCCTCCTATTTCTTTGCGCCCCGAGCCCGCGTAGGACCGCACACGCTAGGAGGGCCAACTCACGCGCTCGCATTCCCCCACCCCGTACGGTAAACCCTTAGGGCCCGATTGGTTCACCGTATATTAGGCGATTCCGGGCGGAAACATTATAGACGTAGCGACCTCCGGCAGAAATTCCAGCGCCTGCGCGCAAAAAATTACGGTTCGGTATTCTGACACGCCAATCCAAGCGGGGCCTTACCCTAGGGAGCATCACACAACGCAACGAGTTTTGTTACAGTATCAGCAAAGAAGACGACCCACAACATGCACCGGATCTTGCTGACGTAAGATAGAGCTCTACCCCTAGACTCCACAGAGGACAGAATCCTAAACTTACTGTATACAGAGGGGTCTAGGCTAAGAGGGAGCGAGGAGCCGGGTGTGGCAAGAGAGCTCTCAAGGAGGGGTGGGGGTAGGGGAGAGAGACGGGAGGGGGGAAATGAGAGCTCCTAGGTCAGGATTCTTTTGTGATGCGTAATGCGACCTTCCCTTTGCATCACATAAGAAATAAAAATATAAAATACCATTGGCCCACGCACTATATCTTAACAGAATAAAAACAACAATATATAGCTAACTGAAACTATACACAGGGTTGCAGAATTTAAATACACACGCCAGGACCATAACCATGAAATTGCAATATCGTACAATTCCCTTGTTAGAAAAATTGCAATGATTGTTTAAGACAAGAAAATCCATCCAAGCTGTAGTACCTTACAAGAGCTGATAGCATTCATATCCATCTCGATGTTTCACTCATGGGGGAAGAACCACCCCAAAGTGCAACTTTCCGTGTAGGGAGGTCCATCGAGCGAAATCAAACTAGTTTCTCCGCTCATCATGTCATACACGCAATAGCTAGGAATATCCGTTTTGTGGGAGAAGGGCTCCCCCAACGACCATTCCCACTCGGTGCCCAAAACAAACACGCGGTTCCCTCCTCGGAACCTCCTGTCCCAATGCTTCGACGTGCCCGCCGCGAATGCCATGGAGCAATTTCTGCCGACAAAGAGGACTTGGTCGCCAAGGTCCTTCACCTCTAGCCACCGACTCTCGCCGAAATCCGCCTCGAACACCCACACATCCATGGTGTTGTGACCATCGGTAGTGATGCTTCTCCTCCACCGCACCATGAGTAGTTTTTGCTCGTCGGACGATACGACTAAGTAGCAGTTGGTAAGCATAAATGGCCGAGCCTCGTTGACATGCTCAACGATAGGTTGTTGTTGATCCTGAGCTCCGTCGACATCATGGTAGAAGAGTTTTTCCCAGCAGGATAGAGCAAAGACCTTCCCATGGTAAAAGATAATGTCCCGGTAGGCATAGACGACCATGTGATGGAGATCATGCGGCTGGACCAACCGCTGTTGGAAAGAGGCAATGTACGCAACTGGGTATAAGTAACCGCGGCGGGGGTGGCGTAATAAGGCGACTACGAGACCAGACGAGCACACAACCATCTTCATGGCAATGCCTTTGCCAATGATCACCGTGTCGGGCACCGCCTCCAATGACCATGAATTCAGCACCGTGGGAAAGTCGACTAGCGAATTGCGGTAGTGGGTTGGGACCTGGATGGCAGCACCCGAGAAAGGGGCACGAAGGAAGCATCGGCCGGAGCTATCGTGGCAGTATAAGAGCCGGCCGCCAAAGGATGCGCCGGCGCGATAGCCCTCAGGCGCAGGGAAGCGGCGCACCGTGCCGTCGATGATGCTCTGGTACGTGCCACGGCCGAGATTGATGCACGGCATGGCTGGCGGCCGAGGGCTCTGCCGCTGGGCAGCGAGGCGCCACCCATGGCAAACGGCGCCGAAGTTGAGGCGGTCGTCATGGGATGGGAGACGGCAGAAGATCAGGCCAGCGATCTCCGGCGGGAGGTCCGACCAGGGCGGTGCCCTCTGATCTGGCGAATTCGTTTTGCCGAGGCAAGCGCCCATGATGCGCGTGACAAGGATGGGATTGAGGGTTCGTTGATGTGCTCGCGTTTATGCAGGAGTCGATCTGTTTCATGAATTAATGGAGATTTGCTCATTATTTCTTCCAAGTAAAATACGATCAAGGATTCCTTTCCTTGCAGCAGCACGTGCTTATCTTATATATGCCGACTTGACGATCAACGAGAGATGCACCGAGGCCGAACTTTCGTCACGTTTGTTGGCCCGGATAACTAGTAACATGTCATTTCCTCTAACATGTCATCTAATTAATCCCATGCATCTGTACATGGCAGCCTAGAAAAACAATTGATTCTGATGGTACAAAATCTGATCATACAAACTGTTTGTCCAACTGATTCTGATGCAAATGCATATGCATACTGGTCAAGTTGCTGTGGCTGGCGAATTGGTAGCAATAAGTTGTTTCGATTTCCTTTGTTTCAATTTTTTTTTCATACAACTAGTATTTAGTGGCTGAGACAGATCTGAAGTTTGATTATAGAATCGGACCTTGTTTTTCAGACGGAAAACGACAGGGCAGACTTCAATTTTTTTCTCGAGGTGACCAATCTTAGAGCTCGTTTACACCATTTCATTTGAAAGAAATGATATGAATGAAATGATTTCCAGAAAAATAACAGGTTAAGGACACCAATTGACTTAACATACTACAATAGTGGAATGTCAATTGAAATGATGCGTCGAATTTCATGGCAGCAAAACAAGTTGGGTATGGAATCTAGATTGAATTTCATGATTATGACCCAAAAAGATGGCTACAAACTAGCTCTTATTGTAGTCTTGGACCTGCTTCTTGAGGCGTACCTCTGCGATGAACGACGAGAGACTGCTTGATGGAGACTCGTGACAAATCAGCCGGTAGGCCCGTCTTAATACATCCAAACCACGGGAAGTTCAGTGATAAATTCAAATGGGGCACTTTGGAGGAGAGGGGCGTCAGTATAATAACCTCCAAGTTTTGACGTTGACTTTAGGCTCCCTTCGTCACAAATATTAAAAACACCATCACAATGTATGCTGAATTGTTCAGATAATGCAAGAAAAATGCTCGGCACTAGCACATTGTTATTTCTTACAATATGCGCTCAATGCGAATATTACTAAGGCAACCGGGCTTTAGTATAAAGTATGGGAAAAATGTCAAACTCGATCCACCCACACGCAGTTCTTCCGCATGTTGCCTCCTGAATGGCTTCCTTGACCAGCTTCGGCACTGGGATCATGAACGAAACAAATTGTCACACGAGACGATCAACTGGGAATCAGAGAAGGCCTTTTATGGAGGTCAAATGTTACATCACTAGTACAACATAACTTGATTGACAAGCGCAACGGCATACGTCCTACAAGGACTCTCTTATTTAAAAACGCCACCTTGGATTATCCAGGCAGGATGAGCAACATGACAATGAAATCATTTTGGCAGACTTTCAGCTGTAGGCTGTAGCCTGTCTTTTCATGTTCAAGAGCAAAACCCTTTTCTTAAGTAGACTTCCACCTGTGCAGGTACTCGTGCAAAATTATGCCTACAGAAGGCCACTTACAAACTACCATGAATCCATACAGCATGCAACATGACAGATCCAGCTGCCTATCTTCAGCTGCGAAGCAAGCCTACAGTTCATGCCATATAAGCATAGCTGAGCTGATTTTTGTTTTGGCAGCAAAAGTACCTTCCGCTAAATATATATAGGCACCATATATGCCCCAGTTCATGCCAATCCCCACTGAATGTTATCGATCGAACAGCCTCGAGCGAAACAGCACTTAATTATGTACAGATCCTCATGATGCAGTTGTCACCCTGGTCTACAGCGCATACATCTTCTTGTACTCAGTGTTCATCATCTCTGAGTCCGACTCGACCGGCATGGACCACGAGCGGGACTGGCTCGCGGAGGCCTTCCTGATCTTCCTCATGCTCTTCTCCTCCATCCTGTGCGCCACGATGCAGTAGCACATGGAGCCCAGGGTGGTCAGCATGATCACGGCGCCGATCGCCATCGTGCACCAGGCCAGCCACCAGTCGCCGCGGCCGACCACGACGTAGGTTAAAGCTATGAAGGCCGCCGAGATGAAGAGGCAAGCCAGCCACATGAGCTTGTTCATCACGAACACCATCCTCTTCTTGGCCTTCTGCTCCACGACGATGAGGGAGGTCTGGACGACCACGACGGCGAGTGAGATGAACAGGGCCAGGGAGTCGAAGACCAGGAACATTATGAAGGCCGGGTTGCTCGCCACGTACGCCTGCCCCAGGGACATGCCGGGGGGTGCTTGACTCATATCCTCAACGAAATTGCCGGGAACGGTGAATATGGCAGCGAACGCAACGGTGGCGATAAGAACTGCGACGACGGTGTTGGAGTTGATGGCGTTGTTTAGCCCACCGATGTGGAGCTTTTCGAGCCTGCTCTTGATCTTCCGGACTTGCATTTTGGTCTGGCGTGTTTGCTTGATCTGGGACTGCACATCATGTCGAATATCACTCACTGTTTGCTTAAGTTGCCTTGCTGGATTTGCAGGATGCACTTGCTCTTTTGCAGTTACTCCACCGGCGTCTTTCAGGATGTTAACAACTTCGTCATTGTTCATCTTCTCAGCAATAGCGAGAGCAGTCTCTCCGGATCTGTTCACTGCATTAACATCAATCCCCTCAACTGATAGCAGAGTCTGCACTATCTGTAACGAATTACACATATATCAGCCAAGATGCAAAAAATTAAAACATAGGGAACTGGGAAGTTCTAAAACAAGATCAGCTACAGACAATTCTTAAGCCTGATATCTTCTGGGAAATATGCTTCTTTAACAGGTTGACATATTCTTGTTCTGAATGTTATTTTATTTGAAAGAAAAACATGATCGCAATTATAAGCAGAGAAAATGTTTACAGAAAAATAGCTGCTGAACTTTAGGCTCAATTAGTCTTAGCAAAATTAGGTTCAGCAAGTAATAGGACAGGATAACAAATGATCGAAAGCAATATAAGTGAAAAAACGGTACTGTGGTAATTATTTCATAATATCTGATCACTTACAACGATATTGCCCTTCCGAGTTGCGACATGCAGTGGCCTGTTCCCCTTGTTGTCTTCTAGATGGCAAACTGAAACATCAGGCTTCAACAGTTCAACCACAATTTCAGCATTTGTTCCTTTCGACGCCATATGCAGTGCTGTTTGCCCCTTCTTATCTGTTCTTAAACCAATCCCTGGATCCTTATTTAGCAGTGATCTTACAACTTCCACATGGCCCATCCTTGCTGCGGAATGCAAAACTGTTTTTCCATTATTTCTCGCAATTTTGGCAAGGCTAGCATCAGTTTCCAGTAGGAAGTTGACAATATCAATGTGACCCTGGATGGCAGCAGTCTCCAAAGCTGTAGCGTTTACAGAATTTGTAGTCATAGCTAGAGCAGGAAAGACCTGCAGCATCTCCTTCAAAACATCTGCAAAATCAGGAAATGGAAGAAGAGAATAAGCCTCGGATGTTTTGGAAATTTACTTCAAACCATATATCACACAAGTATTACAGCTATGGCTTATGACTGTAATTCGATCTCCACTGGCATAAAGTCAACATACCAGAAGGATATAAGCTTCAGTAGAATAAACCATAGTGAGATAAGACATAACTAATGGTTGCATTATATCCAATGTGCACAACAAAACTACAACTATTTTATATACATCACACCATAAGTTCTTTAAAAATAACTCAGAATTCCCAACCCGTCATAACTCCAGGCTGCTAGAGCTAGTATTCATTTTTTTTAAAGACTGATAGTGCCAGTGTTAATGACAACCCAACTTGTTAGTTGCCACCTATATAGAAATAGTCAAGTTTAGAGTCTAAATCAAACCCACTATGCATTCTTTTCAGCCAATTAATGAGAAAAGGATAGTCACGGAATCATTGATATTTAGCAGTTGTTCTAGATGATAAGAATATGAGCAAAATAATTGTTTTTGTAGTATGATGTATGCCACTAACTCAATCAGATGAGAGCAGACATTTTTCCACCTGGCAAAATTTACTCACCTTACCAATATATGCTCAAATTCCAACTGCAAAAACTTGTAAAAACCATTTCATAGTATTGGATCGAAATGAATTATCAGAACAATATACTGGTGATAAGGGAAACAGCTTACCCAGATGGCCCTGCTTCGCCGCGATATGGAAAGCATCGAAGCTGTTGCTGGCCTTGATCCCCGCCGTCTGCATATCGGAGATCTTGAGGATCTCGCGCACCACCTCGGTATGCCCCTTCTCGGCGGCCACGTACAGCGCCGTCTCCCCGTCCTGGTTCGGCCGGGCAGCCAATTCTCCGACCAAGTCCCGGTCGAACTCGGCGAGGATCTTCTGGACATGGGGGACGCTGCCGGCCCTCGCGGCGAGGTGGAGCGCCGTGTCGCCGCGCTTGCCGGGGCTGTCCTTGCTCTTCCTGCTAAAGCTCTCCATCCCTCGGAAGCTCTTCAGCTTCTCCAGCGCGCCCAGACGGAAGCTGCTCTGCCTCTCCATGTCCAGGCCCAAGAATCAACTGGACGGGACTGGGAAATTTCCCCCAATTTGTAACACCTCGTTCTTGCGAAAATCCAGGTAACCCCAAATTTGTCTCACCTACTTCCGTTTGCTTCTGTCGATGAGGGAAAATCCAAGACTCCCCTTATTTGGTTTACAGGAAGGTTGCCTTGGGCAAAACCGTGGCAGGCGGCGGAGATCTCCAAGTGCTGTAGCCGCACAGAGTTCGGAATCGAAGGCTGTGGCCGCCAATCAATAGCCTTGGGCCATGAATAGCACCTGATACTGCAAAGGGGAGAAGAAAATTCTAAGCATTCGCACCAACTTTCAGCACGGCAATCGAAACATCTCGAAGAACTGAAGATGAACAAGAAAAACTGTGAACCACGAACGAACAAACTGAGCCAAAACGGAAGAGCAATGAACTATCATTTTTGCCCCATAAGCCGGTGGCAAGGCAGAAAATCCAAGCACCCAAGAAAACAAAACCAAATGATTGATGCGAGTGTCCCCAAAACCCCACCTTTCTTACACCAGCCGCCACGAACCCAGATTCCAAGACCTTCCAATGAGCCAAGGAAAAGACTATAACCAAGGTCCAGTGCGAATCTTGGACCTCTCCCAGCTTTTGTTCTTCTTCTTCTTTGTTGGCTCCTCTGATTCTCTCCTATAGCTCGCTTTCAGGCTTCGCCACCTCTGCTTGGCCTCTTCCACCCAAGTGCACGACCGTTTGTTTCGTTCATTTTAAGGGAATAATTAACTGCGCAACTTGCAAAGTCTTTATTCCCTTCCTATTCTTTTCTGTGCTGGAACTCCCATTAACTTTATGTTAATTGTTATGAAAAATCGATCATTTAATTAGAACATATTTGTTAGCAGGATTTTAGAAATACAAAATTCAAATGTCAAGGGATATAAAATCCTACAAAGAAAATGAAAACAAGGTAATCTATAATACAGCTTGTTTGGCTGCTCCAAAGGAAAACACAATTAATTCCAAAAAAGATTTAGGTTATGAAATAGTGATCATATACTAAAGAAATTTCCATGAGGTTGTCTAAATTGATTTTTTTTTCTTCTTTAAAATTCATGCAAAGTAGATCATACAAAAAAATGTCCAATTTTACAAACCACTATTTAAACCAAAGAGATTCTTATATACGTTTACCTGTTCAAAACATGGAGGTGCAAGACACTCGTCTGAAAAACGTAGAAAAAAACTTTGAACAATTAGCCCAAATGCAGAATCCTTCAGCGAAATTCATGTGTTCGTCATGCAACGCAACCAAACAACATGTATTACAAAGTAAAATAAAAATTGCCAATAATTATCCTTGTCACTTTTCTGTATGCATGCATTATATATAAAAATATAGAAGAAGTTTATTTGTCTATTTCTCTTTATTTGTCTATTTCTCTTGAGAATAAATGTGTATGTCTAATTAAATCGTCGTGCATGTTACACATGATAGTATACCATATACAGTATCCATAGTTGATCATTTCCCCATGTAATTAATCCCTCCCTTCAACATTTATCTCAAACAGAACTGTCATTTTTTGGGTCTAGTGGAGGTGATGGTGGCCATCACAATAACCATTAAACAGAGAAGACAAACTTCAGAGTATTATCTTACTTTAAAAAATCGGAATCGACATACTTTACACGTGACGCCGACAGCATTGTTACCGGGCCCAACTGTCAGCCTCACAGGTATATGATGCACAGTGCCACCGAGTGTGTGAGGCTCAACGTGCACATGTCGCTCATTGTGGTCTCCGGCTGCCGAAAGCCGCCAAAGCATAATCACTTGAGAGTAGAAGAGTACAAATACACGCATCACGCATGTGGCCGGCCTGCCTCCTCTGCCATTTAATACCAAAAAGATCCTAAACTGGATTTCCTAAAGATTCTGATAAATATCATCCGGTGATCTTTTCTTTCAAAATTATTTTGTTCCAGGCAATAGGAACTTAGAAACTTTTCTTTTTGCGAAAAGAACCCTGGCATTAAAAGAAACACGAACGGTACAAAACACCTCAATAAAAACAAAAATTACAACGAAATCCTTGAGATACACTTCGTCTTCAACCTCCAAACCGTGTCGACGGCGCGCCGCCGCTCCACTCAGAGTCGACCTGACGTTGTTAGTTGCGGGCGGGAAGTCGCCGAACGGGTCAAGGAGACCACATCCGTCCCAGAGCCGAAGAAGAAGGATGAACCGCCGATGAAGCTCCATGACGATCTGGATACCGCCACCGCCAGAAGAACTCCTCGAGAACCACACCACTCCCACGAACTTCTCGGCGTCGCCGCCGAGATGGGGCCGAAACCGGAGAGACATTATTGCAAAAGGCGACGTCGCCACCAACAAAGCGCCGCATCGGCAAACCTGGACACTAAACCAGAAAAACAGAGCCCTCCCGCCGACAAGGGCCGAGATCCACCGCGCCTCCATGGCCTGAAGGCCACAGAGGCGGGGCAGACCTTCGGCAGCGCCGACGGGAGGCGTGTAGATCTGATCGCCTCTCCCTCTCTCCTGGTTATATAGACGAAGAGTCGTACTTAGGAAGTTAGAAACTTTGAAGTGCCGTCCGTCTCACTTCACTTGCAAGTTCAGAGTGAAGCAGCTGGTGAGTGGAAACTGATCAACATGGTGACACCAAAATCTCACTGAAGCCACCTCATTCGTGCATAGAGATTGGAACTTATCACAAATAAATAAGGAGATAAAATTACAGATAATCTTTCCATTGAAGTGAGAGTATATCTGTTCCTGGTGCCCTCAAAAGGAATATCTTTCAAATATGCAATCATGGCTAGATAAAAAAATAAAAAATAAAACATGGCTGAATCATGTCTGGCCCGTCGCATCATGTGCCGATGTCCCCTCCGTGCAAGAGCGAGCACCTACCCCCGGCCTCAGCCAGTAATGGAGGCCGGCCATGGAGATGCAGGGTGCGTCAGATTAGCACCTAACGCCGCCTGCAATTCTTTAAGTACGTACCCAGCTATACATTCTAGCTTAGGACCCCATCAAAACAAGTGTGCATGAATATATAAACCGCAGGTCTGCTAATCGACTTCGGTGCCGGGTGCCGGCCGGCGGTGATGCTCAGGTGTTGAGCTCTGTTGTGTTCTTCAGCACTATGTTGTAGGTCCTGGTCAGTGAGGGATTAGGCAAATCGTTTGCATGCATACAAAAGGTCTTTGACGAGTAGCAGTAAACGTTTATTAATCTGAACACTCGGATAGCAGCCTAGATCCGCGCGAGCTACCTACCGAACAAAGCATCTGAGCTCTCTCGTGGGGAAAAGCAAGAACATATCTTAATCTGCTGCCTGTGCCTGAAAGCTTGTGAATCTGGTTAGTAAAGTACATATAGCAGAAGCTGGATCTAGGGAAGAACATAAATTTTGACGTACTGGCCGGCTTTTTTTTTTGAACAGGGATAGGCCCAGGAGGGCCTGGATACTGCATTAAATCAAAAGCGGTGGGTACAAATTACAAAAAGGACCTTACTAAAAAGACAAATCTGAACTAGGTCCTTAGCTTTTACAGAATAGACCCTAAAAGGAAAAAGGGGAATACAAACGGGTCCTCCAACACCGCCGACGATCTCAAGCCTCAAGCGACGGCCGTCGCCACCAGCACCGGGGACTAGGCCACTTGGTACAGTGGAGAGGATGGGCTCCGCCGCGAGACCATCAAAGGGCCTCCAAAGGAGGTTGCAGAAAACCTGACGCAGCGCCAGCGCCAGGCCCTAGAGTTGCTGCCCGCCAGCATCAAAGGTCGGCAGCCAAGCACGGGCCACCGAGGATAAACTCCAAGACGTCGCAATACCACTGCCTCCTCCGTCGTGACGAACGCTGCAAGAAGCTCGCCCTTCTCCTCGCCTCCACGGCCGGCCAGAAGGAAGAACATCAGCAACAAGCTCCAGCAGCAGAGAAGACCAAAGAACCGCTTATTGAAGAAGGCCTCACCAGATCTGCAGCCCATGCCCAGCTTCCACCTCGAAAGCTCGACGCAGAACATCACCGGCGACCGCCTGGCGCCACGGAGAAACACCAGAGTGACCAGCCTCCAGAAGAAAGGGAGGACGGCCTTATTTTCGGAGATGTCTCGCCCCAGCTCCATTGCTTGCAACAACACCTGCCACCGGAGCCGCACAACAATGAACACCAGACCAGATCGTGCCAGATCCGGCCGATGGGATCTAACATCCTACTCCAAATCTCAGCATAAAGCCAAACACGAGCAAACAGCTCAAGCAAACTACTCCTACCTTTATTTAGACTACTAGCTAATCTACAGGCTCCGGCACCTCGCCTCAGCCCTTCCCCATCGGCAGCGCCGGCGAGGACGGCTTCGGGTCGGCCCGATTCACCGGGGTCGACTCTCAACGGAGAAAGCTAGAAGGAGAGAGGGCGAGAGGAAAAGTCCCGGAGGACACGACAGATGGTCAGGCGAGCAGAGCAGAGCAGGAGGTATGCGATTGCGAAGTTGGTGACCCCATACTGGCCGGCTGCACCCGCCATTAACGACATGTACAAGGGGACAGATGATGAGATGCAAATGCCGAAGGAGATGCGAGGATGGATGACGGATACATTCCACACTCTCTCCGTCAGCAATCTCCTAACTAGATGTCTAGATACCCATCGTGAGCTCGTGACGAACGAGGAGAATATATCACCTTCGTTTTGCGTCGCTGCCCAGGCCGCCAGGCCTGACTTTTCACGGCTGGTCAATGGGATGCTGCTGCAGGCAAACAAGCAGCCTAGGCTATCAGGTCAACGGAGTCAACACATATAGTTGTGGGCGCGCGCCCAAACGGCCTAAAAGGAGCAGTGCTTGCTGATCATATGCTGATATGCCTTGTTATCTTCACCACTTTATAAACGGCGTTCTAAAGGCGATGGTAGTAGCAGGTCAATTGGTCTTCGTCGAATACCAGATCATGTTTTATCTTTTTCTTTTGAGATGTGAACTGGATAGTTCAGTTCAGTTGAATTCAGCCAAATGCATTGTGACCTGTGAGAAAAGAGTTTTATATAGGATTTGCTTCCACCTGCCCACCTGGTGAGGTCACATCGTGGGTTAACTACTGCATGTTTAGACCATGGAATTCCATCGCTTCATTCCATCCAACCTGTCGTCTTCCAACCATTGATCGGCATATGCAAATCACGTGGAAATTTTCATAGTGCTCCTTTCATACAGAGGATTGGATCTAAATCTTTAGTACTATTCCTATTTAGTTTTAAGAGTTTTTTGAGAAATTAAATCTTTGTACTATTTTATGAAAAATAGGATTGGATCTAAACACTGTCCACCACTAAAGTTTTATGAAAAATGATCGGTGCAATTCCTTCTAGATTACTGCAACCAAGTCCTGAAACCTTTCCTCGACCCTCATTTTATGAAACCTTTCCTGAAAAGTATGCATATGTCTCTTCACTCTTCTATCCCATCACATTCTCTCCACCCTCTCGTCGTCTGATTGTTTCTTGTCTCGCAGCGCCGACAACGCCCGCCGCCTGTTCGACGGAATGCCTCCTCGAAAGAAGAAGTCCAACCTCGCGGCGCCAGTGATAGACGTCGACTGCATCGGCGCCCTCCCTGACAGTATCCTCCACCACGTGCTCTCCTTCCTCCCAGCGCAGGAGGCCGTGCAGACCTGTGTGCTCGCCCGGCGGTGGTGCCACCTCTGGAGGTCCACCACAGGCCTGTGCATTGACGATGATGATCATTTCGATTTCCAACGCCTCCGGAAGTTTGTGGAACATCTGCTGATCCTGCGTGAGTGCACTGACCTAGACACTGTTGATATCACGATCAGTGTCGCCTTGGACGATGATGTTCAGCACTATGTGAACCTATGGATCCGTTTTTCCGTGATGTGCAAAGTTCGGGTGCTCACCCTTAATAACTGGGATCGTGATCTCTACTTAGATGACCTGCCAGTCTCTCGCCATCTGACAACATTACACCTTGATTCTGTAACCCTACAAGAAACCTTTCTTGATTTTGCTAGCTGCCCTGCATTGGAGGACTTCAAGATGGCTAATTGCAGCATCTGGGCTGGTAAGGTATCGTCGCGTTCTCTGAAGCATTTGAGCATCACTGATTGCTGGTCCGACTTTGATTGTCGGATCCATGTTTCTACTCCGGGCCTGGTATCTGTGAAAATAGATGGCTTTCGGGGTAAAATACCTTTTCTTGAAAACATGGTGTTGCTAGAGACTGCGTACATTGAGCTTGACGAGACTGCCATGATATCTGTTTAAATTATTACTCCGGTGCTCTCTGTGGAGATAATAATAATGCATGTGGGAATTGTGCTCCTAATAATGACGATTACAGCAGCGATTGTGTGCTTCTGGGTGGTATCTCAAGTGCTAAACACCTCAAGTTGCTATCTGCAAGTAGACTGGTATGACTCCGGTCTTTTTTTGTGTTCCACTATCTACGTTGCTGCTGGAAATAGGCAATAAACAGATTACATATGCATCACCATCAATTGGGAGGGGGTGGTCTTAGATCATCATCTTGCATTCTAATTAATTTCTTTAATTTTGTATTTTTTTTCAGTTCATTTTCACAAGAGATTTGAAGCACTGCCCTACATTTAGCAAGCTAAAGACTTTGTTTCTCAATGAGTACTGGTGCGAGTCTCCTCATTTGGATCCACTAGCTTGCATTCTGAAAAACTCACCAGTTCTAGAGAAGCTCACTCTTCAACTTTGTTCCGAGGTATAAATCTTCTAATTTGGCAATTGCTGCAATGTTAAAGTTATTATCGATTATCCATGTTAGTTAAATGTTCTTTTCTTACCGTAGGGACTAAATCATGAAGTGGAAATAAAAGGCCGCTATAGTTCAATGGAGCGATCATCTGCAATATCCGAGCACCTTAACATAGTTGAAGTCAAGTGTAATGTGGTCGACAAGAGAATTATCAAAGTTTTGAAATTCCTATCTGCAGGCTTTCTTTCTAAAGAAAGATGCTAATTTGATTAATATCAGCAACATGAAATTGAATGAATTTATGCTTTACTAATTGAATGATAAATGACTACAAGTGAAGGAGATAGACGGTTTAAACAAAAAAAAAATGCCCAAATCGATATAGGAATCGGACGACTCCACCTTCACCGCCGTCGAGGGGCCGGCGTCGTCGGTAGTTTTCTTCTTCTTCTATGTCATCGCGTCCCTCGCCCAATAGAACTCTACCTCCGCCTGCACATACTCGGGATGTTCCTCCAGCAGCTTCGTCATGGCTAGCTCGTCGGCCTCCCAGAGGCCGAGCAACCGCTTAGTCCGGCGGTGCTGCCTCTACTCTTCCGTGGCCGCGAGCTGCAATGGCGGCGCGAGCCACTACGCCTCATGCCGGGTCTGGTCGGGAAGTTCAGCTCGGCCTGTGGCCAAGGAAACCTCCACCCGGCATTGTAGACGCGGGCGGCCAGCTCCGCCGAATCGTGCTGAGCCACACCTAGTGTCCGCTGATGCAGATCTCTACCGCGTAGTGGCTAGACGACCGCATCGGGACCCATAGAAGCCCATGTTGCTCAGCACGCGGAGGCGGTCGACCTCGCTCGGTGCGGCGCCGTAGGAGATGTCGGCGGCGGCGACGGTGAGAATCGGCAGCAGCGCTCCGGAGAGAATCGGTGGCGACACGGTGGATCCGGCGGGAATCGGCGCGTCGGCGGGGGATTTGGCCAAAGACGGTGGGAATCGTCGTCGGCGTGGCGGCGGCCGGAAGGGGAAAAATGATTTTTCAGGTGGCGATTGGGTTGTATGGATATGCGGCAGCCGCTTCAACGATCTTTACTATTAAATGAGAGTTGGACGTACGTTGGTAGTCCCTCCGTTTTTTGCCTCCATTTTCTGCCATCGCCACCCCGCGTGGGCCATCCCAGACGCGGACACGGCCCATGATGCGTTCCCTTCCCTGAAAAGGCGAAAACCTTCTCCTTCCCTTATCTTCTCTAGCTCGTGCGCAGCGGAGGAGCCGGCGTCCTCCTCCTCGGCTAGCACGAGGCGGCGGGGTTCAATGCTGCTGGGCAGTGGGGCGCGATTCACGCACGCGTTCAACGCGGTGTGCTTGCAGGAAGAGCTAGGGTTGGCTGTGCCCCGCTCCTCCGGCCGGCCGGCGGCGGCACGCTGCCTATCCTAGCACGCCTCCCCGTCTCCAAATCTCTACCTCCCCTTCTTTCGTCCCTCGGCTCTTTTTCTCACAGGAATAACCTACCCCGAGATCGCATGGCATCAGCGACCAGGCACAGCGCCGCGGCCGGCCAGACCCGCATGGTCCAGATCGAGTTGTGCGACCTGTTCAATGTACAAATTCCCATCCTCGATGAGATTTTTTTTCGAGACTATATGTGTGTGTGTGTGTGCAATATCTAACTCTGGCTGTATTTCATGAGCAGTATAAAGATGTTGACGAAGAGTTCCTGCAGAGAGTCACCGAGAACACAAGTGCTACATCGGCATATTCGCAGAGGCTGTGGACAAGCTCATGCCTGAGCCCACAGAGGCATTCACTATCGATGAGTACAGCGACATCTTGATGACCCAGCTCGTGGATCAAGGGGCTGAAATCAAAATGTTCTTGTGAGTATCTGTACACACTGTTTCTAATTAATTGGCCTGTGGCCCATGATTGGTGTAATGTAGTTGACCACACGAATTATTTGCTGATATCATGGAATTTAAACTACTTTTGTAACATATGGTGTATTTGGGAGATGCCCTGAGATGTGCAAGAAGCAACCTCCAAAGCTGTTTCAGGAACATTTGGTTAGTATCCTTGTTAACTGGGTTCTGTTCCTGCACTTGTGTCTTATATATGCAAGACTAACATTTTAATTTATCTCCAGCCCAATTAAAGCTTGTGTTGATGCAAAAGAGTTGTTCCACTTGTACATTGTATTATGGATTGAAGACAAACGCAGAGCACTGCTGCAAAGCTGTTGGCTGGAAAAGGTAAATACTTCTCTTTTATTTGCTTTAGCTGATTGGCATGATAATGGTAGATGCTAGGGTTCTACCGGGTCTAGGGCGTAGACTGTAGGGGAAGGAGGGAGGTTGTCGAGGAGAAGAACGAGCACGGCGGCGGGAGGGCGCCGTGGTTGCGGTCGACGGCGGCGGACGCAAGGGCGATGACGGCGGCTAGGGTTTCAAGACCGACTCCTGAGGGAGTCGGCAATAATGATATGATTATTGCTTAATTCAATTGTCCCGATTACAACTCATTATATGATGGATAAATTGGGCCCACTGGTGGGCCTCCTCCTGCTATATGACACCCCGGTCATAACATCTCTCCCCGCCTGCGCAAACAGCTCGTCCTCGAGCTGGTAATCTGGGTAGTGTTGGCTGAACTCGTCACGCGGCTCCCAAGTGGCCTCCTCCTCCGGAAGGCCCTCCCACTGCACCAGCAAGTACCACAGTCCGCGACGAAGTTGAGCGCGCAACACCTTCGCTGGGCTCGGAAGAAGTCGCCCGTCGGCGACCGGAGGTAGCGCCGGTGTCGCCGTCGGAGGCTCCCCACGGTAGGGCTTCAGCAGCCCCACATGAAAGACGTCGTGGATGCGGGTCCCAGCCGGCAGCTGGAGTCGATACGCCAGTGTCCCGATGCGCTCCAGGATAGTGAACGGACCGGCGTAGCGCGGACCCAGCTTGCGTTTTGCACGCGGGTCCAGGGACTTGGTGGTGCGATGAAGAAGGCGCAGCCACACCCAATCCCCCACCGCGTACTCCGCCTCGCGATGGTGGCCGTCGTAGTAGTGCTTGGCCAGCTGCTGGGCCTGAAGGAGACGCTGCCGCACCTCGGCAAGCATCTCATCACGGTCGCGAAGAAGCTCGCCTGCCACCTCCGTCCGAGCGGTGGTCGGATCAACCTGCAGGATGGGCGGTGGCGAGCGGCCGTAGACCACCTCAAACGGCGTAGCGCGCAGGGCCGTGTAATAGGAGGTGTTGTAGCAGTACTCCGCCCATGCGAGCCAATCCACCCAAGCGCGAGGACGATCTCCTGTAACACAACGCAAATACATGGCAATCACCTTGTTGACCACCTCCGACTGTCCGTCCGTCTGAGGGTGGAAAGCCGTGCTGAAACGGAGCTTCACCCCCGCCAACCGGAAAAGATCTCTCCACACGTGCCCCGTGAACACGGGATCCCGATCACTGACGATCGACGAGGGAAACCCGTGTAGACGGACGATGCTGTCGAAGAACGCACGGGCCACGGACGCGGCGGTGTAGGGATGACCGAGCGCGATGAAGTGAGCATACTTGGAGAAGCGATCGACCACCGTGAGGATGACGGACTTGCCGCCCACCTTGGGAAGACCCTCGATGAAGTCCATGGAAATATCAGCCCAAACCTGAGTAGGCACCTCCAAAGGCTGCAGCATACCAGCCGGACGCAGCGTCTTCGTCTTGTTCCGCTGGCACGTCACACAGGACCGCACCCAATCGCGGACGCGGGCCCTATCACCGGGGATGTAGAAGTCGGCGCGGAGACGGTGGAGGGTCTTCTTCACGCCCTCGTGGCCGGCCGAGTGCGCCATCAGCAGCACCTGGTGACGGAGGTCGTCATGGTCCGGCACAAAGACCCGGTGCCCATGGAGGAGCAGGCCGTCGGCGAGGCGCCAGGGCCCCTCGAGGTCGCCGGACGCAAGGCGCTGCTGGAGGAGCTGCGCGTCAGGGGCGGCTGCAGTGGCGCGACGGATGTCGGCGAAGAGGGCGAATGTGGGCCCTGAACGGATGCAGAGGACCGTCCCCTCAGAGTCGGCGACCGTGGCGTCGGTGGGCATGTCGCGGCGAGACAGGGCATCGGCCACCGTGTTAAGGCGGCCGGGACGATACTCGACGGTGAAGTCGAAGCCGAAGAGCTTGCTTAGCCACTGATGCTGCGGCACCGTCGACAGGCGCTGGTCCAACAGGAACTTGAGGCTGTAGTGATCGGTGCGAATCCGGAAAGACCGGCCCCAAAGATATGGCCGCCAGTGGCGCACCGCCTGGACCAAGCCGATGAGCTCCTGCTCGTACGCCGCGAGCTTAAGGTGGCGGACGGCGAACGGGCGGCTGAAGAAGGCTAGGGGCCCTTCGTCCTGATGAAGGACCGCCCCAAACCCCACACCGGAGGCGTCGCAGTCGACGACGAATGGGCGGTCGAAAGCCGGCATCTGCAGGACGGGACCCGTCGTGAGGGCGCGCTTCAGGGCCTCGAACGCCGCTGTGGCCGCATCATCCCATGCGAAGGCGTCGCGGCGTAGCAGCCGCGTGAGCGGGGCCGCGATGAGGCCAAAATCCCGGATGAACTTCCGGTAGTAGCCCGCGAGCCCCAGGAAACCGCGGAGGGCCCGCGGCGAGTGCGGTACCGGCCATGCCTGGACCGCGGCCACCTTGTTCGCATCCATCGCCACTCCCTCGGCCGAGATGACATGACCGAGGTAGGCGACCGAAGACGTCCCAAACGAGCACTTCGAGCGCTTAAGATGAAGACGATGCGCTCGAAGCTCGTTAAAGACGATGGCGACGTGCTAGAGATGCTCGGCCCACGACGTGCTGTAGATAAGAATGTCATCAAAGAAAACAAGCACAAACCGTCGTAGGTACGGCTGAAGGACGTCGTTCATCAGGGCCTGGAATGTCGCCGGGGCGTTGGAGAGGCCAAACGGCATCACCAAGAACTCATAGTGGCCATGATGAGTCCGAAACGCCGTCTTGGCGACATCATCGGGATGCATCCGCACCTGGTGGTAGCCCGACCGCAAGTCGAGCTTGGTGAAGAAGCGCGCTCCCCGGAGCTCGTCGAAGAGCTCATCGACCACCGGAATAGGAAACTTGTCCTTGAGCGTCATGGCATTAAGAGCACGGTAGTCGATGCAGAAGCGCCACGTGCCATCCGACTTGCGGACGAGGAGGACCGGCGCCGAGAAAGGCGACGTGGAGATGCGGATGATGCCCGCGGCGAGCATGAGCGCGACCTGCCTCTCCAGCTCATCCTTCTGCAGCTGTGGGTAGCGGTAGGGACGTACGGCGACGGGCGCGGTGCCCGGCAAGAGATGGATGCGGTGATCGTACAGCCGGGCGGGAGGAAGACCTGTAGGCTCGTCGAAAATGTCGCCGTGCTGCTGCAGGAGGTGATCCAACAACGGCCGCGCGGACTCGGGGGTGGTCGTGACGAGCTGTAGCTGCGGGTGCGGCGGGGGGGCGCCTCCGATGCCCTCCCAGCGGTTGCGACGACCCAGACGCCAAAAGGTCATCGTCAAGGTGTCGAAATCCCAGAGGATGAGACCGAGGGTCCGCAAGAAGTCGACGCCAAGGATGAAGTCGAAGCAGCCCAAGTCGATGCCGGCGCACGTGATGGCGAAGGTCTCGCTGCCGATGGTGACTGGTACGTACCGCGCCAATCCGTGGCAGCGCAGGCAGTCGCCGTTCGCCACAGTGACCTGAAGGTGCTCCCCACCCGTCGGCCGAAGGGCTAAGCGGCGCATGGTAGCCTCGGGCAAGAAGTGCTCGTTTGGGACGTCTTCGGTCGCCTACCTCGGTCATGTCATCTCGGCCGAGGGAGTGGCGATGGATGCGGACAAGGTGGCCGCGGTCCAGGCATGGCCGGTACCGCACTCGCCGCGGGCCCTCCGCGGTTTCCTGGGGCTCGCGGGCTACTACCGGAAGTTCATCCAGGATTTTGGCCTCATCGCGGCCCCGCTCACGCGGCTGCTACGCCGCGACGCCTTCGCATGGGATGATGCGGCCACAGCGGCGTTCGAGGCCCTGAAGCGCGCCCTCACGACGGGTCCCGTCCTTCAGATGCCGGCTTTCGACCGCCCATTCGTCGTCGACTGCGACGCCTCCGGTGTGGGGTTTGGGGCGGTCCTTCATCAGGACGAAGGGCCCCTAGCCTTCTTCAGCCGCCCGTTCGCCGTCCGCCACCTTAAGCTCGCGGCGTACGAGCAGGAGCTCATCGGCTTGGTCCAGGCGGTGCGCCACTGGCGGCCATATCTTTGGGGCCGGTCTTTCCGGATTCGCACCGATCACTACAGCCTCAAGTTCCTGTTGGACCAGCGCCTGTCGACGGTGCCGCAGCATCAGTGGCTAAGCAAGCTCTTCGGCTTCGACTTCACCGTCGAGTATCGTCCCGGCCGCCTCAACACGGTGGTCGATGCCCTGTCTCGCCGCGACATGCCCCCCGACGCCACGGTCGCCGACTCTGAGGGGACGGTAGGGAATCGGGGTAGGCTACGCTAGCGCAAATCAAAAAATTTCTACCGCGATCATCCCGGGAACCCCTGCAAGTAATCGATCACAGAGCTAGAATTACCTCTCGACGCGCAGTGCAGCGGAAGACTGTCGATGTCGCGCGTCGATGCCGTGTAGTCGTACTACTCCTCCTCACGATCCCACGAACAGCACCACGCGGATCCCATGAACGGATCGTCCAAACGCCCCAAGTGTGACGCCTCTATCGCTATCCACACATACAGGGATGGAACACCGCGGTTGGGATGCTAGCACCGATGGCGCGATCTGGTGGAGAGAGTGCGGCGGCTAGGGTTTCATCTAGTGTCCACTTTTGCTGCCCACTCCTCTCTTATATATAGTCCTCCTAATGGGCTTCTACATTAGAGGCCCATTAGCACTATAAACCCAATAATAGATGGATCATATCCAAATCCTGTTCCATACCCCTTAAGTGTGTGACCCTATAGGTTCACGCATAGATGGTCATGGCGCGAGTACACTACTCGACCAATAATCGGTAGCGGCCTCTAGCAAGACGTGCCGACTCCTAAATACACGTAAAGATCATATCGGACGAACCTTCCACAATAATATATACTTCTTCCCTTTGCCTCACGATATTGATTTAGCTCAAGGTGAGAACTTGTCATCCTTGCAATAGCTTAATCATCTTCCTCGATTTCCATGACACGGAATCCCTGAAGCACGGTTAACACTTAACCGAGAGTACGGCCATACATTTTCTGGATCCGGTCATTCGAGTGGCCAAGATATATCTCTCCGTTGGACGGAGGGCAAATCCCATCTTGATCAACCATGACTTGCAGCATGTTTCGTGACAAAACCGAAGCTACCTTTATAGCTACCCTTTCACGGTGTAGCGTTGGATAGCCCCAAAGTAAAGCCCTTACACATCCCAAGCTCACGCGAAGATCTCAGGTCTAAGGAATCAGCATACACATTGTATGAGATCAGCTGATGACATGAAAGAATAGATATTCTCACAGTGTCTCATGGTGGGTCAGTCCAACTCCATGTTCGTAGCATGAGTCCACATTAATGATCGACATCTCCATGTCAATGATCCGTGAAACATGATCATCTAGCAATACATGTGCTAGTCACTAAATCATATGCCTCCCTCATATGATTGTTGACCAGGAACCTATTTAGAATAACATCATAGAGATAATGGGTTTCACAAATGAATCACGTATTCATTAGCCAATATCATGATAGTTTATTCAAGGGACGGAATGACAATTATTCTTTTGTCAGAGATTCATAAACATGTGGAAATATCATCATCAATATGATTGCCTCTAGGGCATATTTCCAACAGTCTCCCACTTGCACTAGAGTCAATCATGTATCACTATACAAGAATCGAGTAACACTTACTCATTTGTGCATCTAATACTTAGATTGTGGTTAACGCTTTGCTGGCGGCGCAATAACATTTGTTGCCCGTGCATAATTCGTATATAATGAAAGTCGGCCTCTCGCATGGAACAATTCCAGCTCACCATCTTTCAAAACATAATATGAACGATTATGAACTTGGTAATGAGTAGTAACGTAACTCTTTACGAACAGCTCCACTAACCATTAGAAACAATCATTTTGTGCTTCTGAAGCACCCGAGGATTTAAACCAAAGTCGAGTGACTTTCACTCAGATTTGACTGATATTTGTTCATGACACTCAGAACAAATTATACATCCTTCTGGTATTCATCATGAAAATCATGCTGACATACTAATTGATGAACACTTCAACAATCATTACTTCACCAAGAAACTCTTTTCTTATGAAGATTATAAGGATTCAATTATTAGAATATTATCCCGATCTACATGTCTCCACATGCATGATCAATATGAGTGTACTCCCACTAATCTTGTTGTAAAACAAGACTTCTTATTGTATTGGCAAAATCAAACATTTTGACTATGTCAGACAATAACGTTCACTCACAAAAGATTTTAGCATCACAATAGACTAGAAGATTTCACTATGTTCAACAATTTGAACTTCAAGAAATACTTCACCACTACGTGTGTCAGCCAGGTTCATAACCTTAATGACATGCATAAATCTATTACGAGTGTAATGGTTCAAAACCATTTTCTTGAGTTAGGGTCCATTACGCTTCTTCATGTACAAGTCGTATTACCGACGAGTACTTGACCTGCGCTCTCTAGGTAGGCGCGTCTCAAACAAATTTGAGTCACGTCGTGCTCCCACTAATTCTATTAGAGAAACAATTTCTCTTAGAAAGATATTTCAGAACGGCAAACATTTTGCCCTCTTCGTAACGCTATGATGACCTCATGAAACGACAACTCAGGACGCCTCCTGATCCATATCATATACGGTGTCTTTCATGTGGTCTCATATAGCAGAACCCAATTCTACATTAGAACAACTCATTCTTCCGTGCAACAGAAAAGAAAACTTCGGACAAGAAAAGGTTACCATTGATCTAACCATGTCCTACAAGGTTTGATCATATATACCACCTGAAAGGTCCAACATTTGGATGCTTTGGTGGTAGGTGCTAGGGTTCTACCGGGTCTAGGGCGAAGGATGTAGGGGTGGGCGTGAGGTTGTCGAGGAGGAAGACGAGCACGGCGGCGAGACGGCGCCGTGGTGGCGACGCGACGACGGCAGATGCAAGCGGCGGCGTGGCGGCTAGGGTTCAAGACCGACTCCTGAGGGAGTCGGCAATAATGATATGATTATTGCTTAATTCAATTGTCCCGATTACAACTCATTATATGATGGATAAATTGGGCTAAGCCCCTAATTGGGCCCACTGGTGGGCCTCCTCCTGCTATATGACACCCCGGTCATAACATCTCTCCCCGCCTGCGCAAACAGCTCGTCCTCGAGCTGGTAATCTGGGTAGTGTTGGCTGAACTCGTCACGCGGCTCCCAAGTGGCCTCCTCCTCCGGAAGGCCCTCCCACTGCACCAGCAAGTACCACAGTCCGCGACGAAGTTGAGCGCGCAACACCTTCGCTGGGCTCGGAAGAAGTCGCCCGTCGGCGACCGGAGGTAGCGCCGGTGTCGCCGTCGGAGGCTCCCCACGGTAGGGCTTCAGCAGCCCCACATGAAAGACGTCGTGGATGCGGGTCCCAGCCGGCAGCTGGAGTCGATACGCCAGTGTCCCGATGCGCTCCAGGATAGTGAATGGACCGGCGTAGCGCGGACCCAGCTTGCGTTTCGCACGCGGGTCCAGGGACTTGGTGGTGCGATGAAGAAGGCGCAGCCACACCCAATCCCCCACCGCGTACTCCGCCTCGCGATGGTGGCCGTCGTAGTAGTGCTTGGCCAGCTGCTGGGCCTGAAGGAGACGCTGCCGCACCTCGGCAAGCATCTCATCACGGTCGCGAAGAAGCTCGCCTGCCACCTCCGTCCGAGCGGTGGTCGGGTCAACCGGCAGGATGGGCGGTGGCGGCCGGCCGTAGACCACCTCAAACGGCGTAGCGCGCAGGGCGGTGTGATAGGAGGTGTTGTAGCAGTACTCCGCCCATGCGAGCCAATCCACCCAAGCGCGAGGACGATCTCCTGTAACACAACGCAAATACATGGCAATCACCTTGTTGACCACCTCCGACTGTCCGTCCGTCTGAGGGTGGAAAGCCGTGCTGAAACGCAGCTTCACCCCCGCCAACCGGAAAAGATCTCTCCACACGTGCCCCGTGAACACGGGATCCCGATCACTGACGATCGACGAGGGAAACCCGTGTAGACGGACGATGCTGTCGAAGAACGCACGGGCCACGGACGCGGCGGTGTAGGGATGACCGAGCGCGATGAAGTGAGCATACTTGGAGAAGCGATCGACCACCGTGAGGATGACGGACTTGCCGCCCACCTTGGGAAGACCCTCGATGAAGTCCATGGAAATATCAGCCCAAACCTGAGTAGGCACCTCCAGAGGCTGCAGCATACCAGCCGGACGCAGCGTCTCCGTCTTGTTCCGCTGGCACGTCACACAGGACCGCACCCAATCGCGGACGCGGGCCCTATCACCGGGGATGTAGAAGTCGGCGCGGAGACGGTGGAGGGTCTTCTGCACGCCCTCGTGTCCGGCCGAGTGCGCCATCAGCAGCACCTGGTGACGGAGGTCGTCGTGGTCCGGCACAAAGACCCGGCGCCCATGGAGGAGCAGGCCGTCGGCGAGGCGCCAGGGCTCCTCGAGGTCGCCGGACGCAAGGCGCTGCTGGAGGAGCTGCGCGTCAGGGGCGGCTGCAGTGGCGCGACGGATGTCGGCGAAGAGGGCGAATGTGGGCCCTGAACGGATGCAGAGGACCGTCCCCTCAGAGTCGGCGACCGTGGCGTCGGGGGGCATGTCGCGGCGAGACAGGGCATCGGCCACCGTGTTGAGGCGGCCGGGACGATACTCGACGGTGAAGTCGAAGCCGAAGAGCTTGCTTAGCCACTGATGCTGCGGCACCGTCGACAGGCGCTGGTCCAACAGGAACTTGAGGCTGTAGTGATCGGTGCGAATCCGGAAAGACCGGCCCCAAAGATATGGCCGCCAGTGGCGCACCGCCTGGACCAAGCCGATGAGCTCCTGCTCGTACGCCGCGAGCTTAAGGTGGCGGACGGCGAACGGGCGGCTGAAGAAGGCTAGGGGCCCTTCGTCCTGATGAAGGACCGCCCCAAACCCCACACCGGAGGCGTCGCAGTCGACGACGAATGGGCGGTCGAAAGCCGGCATCTGCAGGACGGGACCCGTCGTGAGGGCGCGCTTCAGGGCCTCGAACGCCGCTGTGGCCGCATCATCCCATGCGAAGGCGTCGCGGCGTAGCAGCCACGTGAGCGGGGCCGCGATGAGGCCAAAATCCCGGATGAACTTCCGGTAGTAGCCCGCGAGCCCCAGGAAACCGCGGAGGGCCCGCGGCGAGTGCGGTACCGGCCATGCCTGGACCGCGGCCACCTTGTCCGCATCCATCGCCACTCCCTCGGCCGAGATGACATGACCGAGGTAGGCGACCGAAGACGTCCCAAACGAGCACTTCGAGCGCTTAAGATGAAGACGATGCGCTCGAAGCTCGTTAAAGACGATGGCGACGTGCTGGAGATGCTCGGCCCACGACGTGCTGTAGATAAGAATGTCATCAAAGAAAACAAGCACAAACCGTCGTAGGTACGGCTGAAGGACGTCGTTCATCAGGGCCTGGAATGTCGCCGGGGCGTTGGAGAGGCCAAACGGCATCACCAAGAACTCATAGTGGCCATGATGAGTCCGAAACGCCGTCTTGGCGACATCATCGGGATGCATCCGCACCTGGTGGTAGCCCGACCGCAAGTCGAGCTTGGTGAAGAAGCGCGCTCCCCGGAGCTCGTCGAAGAGCTCATCGACCACCGGAATAGGAAACTTGTCCTTGAGCGTCATGGCATTAAGAGCACGGTAGTCGATGCAGAAGCGCCACGTGCCATCCGACTTGCGGACGAGGAGGACCGGCGCCGAGAAAGGCGACGTGGAGATGCGGATGATGCCCGCGGCGAGCATGAGCGCGACCTGCCTCTCCAGCTCGCCCTTCTGCAGCTGTGGGTAGCGGTAGGGACGTACGGCGACGGGCGCGGTGCCCGGCAAGAGATGGATGCGGTGATCGTACAGCCGGGCGGGAGGAAGACCTGTAGGCTCGTCGAAAATGTCGCCGTGCTGCTGCAGGAGGTGATCCAACAGCGGCCGCGCGGACTCGGGGGTGGTCGTGACGAGCTGTAGCTGCGGGTTCGGCGGGGGGCGCCTCCGATGCCCTCCCAGCGGATGCGACGACCCAGACGCCAAAAGGTCATCGTCAAGGTGTCGAAATCCCAGAGGATGGGACCGAGGGTCCGCAAGAAGTCGACGCCAAGGATGAAGTCGAAGCAGCCCAAGTCGATGCCGGCGCACGTGATGGCGAAGGTCTCGCTGCCGATGGTGACTGGTACGTCCCGCGCCAATCCGTGGCAGCGCAGGCAGTCGCCGTTCCAGGCCCTCGCATGCCACGCGCCTAGTGTGACGGGACAACAGCGCGCCGAGCTCTTCGTTGGTGGCCTTCCGGATCACATCCGGGTGGACGTGGAGCTTCCGGCCCCCTAGGACCTCCAGACGGCCATGCACTACGCCCGCGCTTACGAGCGTCGCGCGCAGGCTCTGCAGCAGGCTCCTCTGGGACGCGGGAGCCGCCAGCCCGCCAGGCCACCGCCGTCCGCAACCGGGCCCGGCCGCCAGCCTCCGGCCAACCCGGCCGCTGCCGCGCCGGGCGCCACGCGGACCTTCCGCCGGCTGACCCCGGCCGAGCAGCTCGAGCGCCGTCGCCAGGGCCTGTGCTTCAACTGCGATGAGCCGTACGTACCTGGCCATGTCTGTCCGCGCCTCTTCTACTTGGAGACGGTCGACTACACGGAGGACACCCCTGCCGACGAGCTTGGCGAGTCGCCGGCACCCGCAGACGCCGAGCCCGCCCCAGCAACCACGACGGCGACGGCCTTCGTTGTCTCACTCCATGCGATGGCGGGACTCCGCAACGAGCGCACGATGCTCCTTCCGGTGACGATTCACGGCCAGCGCCTGGTGGCTCTCCTTGACACGGGCTCCACTCATAACTTCTTGCCCGAGGCTACCATGCGCCGCTTAGCCCTTCGGCCGACGGGCGGGGAGCACCTTCAGGTCACTGTGGCGAACGGCGACCGCCTGCGCTGCCACGGATTGGCGCGGGACGTACCAGTCACCATCGGCAGCGAGACCTTCGCCATCACGTGCGCCGGCATCGACTTGGGCTGCTTCGACTTCATCCTTGGCGTCGACTTCTTGCGGACCCTCAGTCCCATCCTCTGGGATTTCGACACCTTGACTAGGGTTCTACCGGGTCTAGGGCGTAGACTGTAGGGGAAGGAGGGAGGTTGTCGAGGAGAAGAACGAGCACGGCAGCGGGAGGGCGCCGTGGTTGCGGTCGACGGCGGCGGACGCAAGGGCGATGACGGCGGCTAGGGTTTCAAGACCGACTCCTGAGGGAGTCGGCAATAATGATATGATTATTGCTTAATTCAATTGTCCCGATTACAACTCATTATATGATGGATAAATTGGGCTAAGCCCCTAATTGGGCCCACTGGTGGGCCTCCTCCTGCTATATGACACCCCGGTCATAACAGATAAATAGTTGGCACACATTTTTCATAGATAAATGATTAAAAATATATTAATGACCAATCTGCTGTTGCTGGTGGCCAACTTTGATTCCTGTATTTCTCTCTTTTATTTCCCTTTGCTGCGTCATGAACTAGGAAGAAACCAGCTAGAGACGTCAACAAAAACACCAGTTTTTGTTCTGACTACAAATGTTCGAGATTCTGTTACCTTTTGCTTACTCAGGTCGCCTAAAATTTCCATTCACGTCATAGTTTTCTGTTGACCAAATTGTGTTGATTGTCCTACATTGAATTCCTATCAGTCCTAACTCGTTACATTACTCCCAATTCTTTTGTGTACTATAAATTTATCAGAAGGCATGTCTTAGACCAAAGGCAATGTTGGTACTTGGATAGGATCAAATCATATGCTTTCGGTTGTAAGAGGTTAATTAACTATTTCATGCATCTTAATTTTAGTTTGTATTTGTGTGATGTGGAAATAACTTTCTATGAAGCATGTCCTGTAGTTGAAAAAGATTATCCCTCCTGGTTTTGCAGTAAATATACCTATTCTCTATGAATTTTTTCGTTCGGATTTGGGAGCATTATATGCGGTTTGAGAATGTCTATTTCAGAAGAAGACTACTTGTTCTTCTATTTGTGTACTCACCGGAGTTATTTTTTCCTAAATAATGGAGTATAAATACGCTCGATGTTGTTACCCCATCTATATGTAGGTCTGATTTTATGGTTAGTAGCTCTGATAGGAATTTCTAATCTTCAATAACGTTCAGTATTATAGTTCTTGCAATATGAAACTAGCAATTTATATGAAAAAAAGCTTCATGAAAGGATACATGTTCAGTCATAGTTTAAGGTGTGTAGCATAGCTCTTGAAAAGTGCATTGTACCATGTACAACAATTGGGTCCTCTTGTTAGGATTATATCAAGTGCTAATACACGTGGGCCAAAAAGGTGTGCAGCATTAGCTTGTCAAAGAGATGGAGGACAAATGTGTGAGAAGAATTTATAATGCCCATCGGTTTAGGCTTCGCTCCATAGTTATATATTTTATATGGAAAGGTAGTAAAGATAGAAGCTATGCTTGCAGGCACACATGGGCTGATCATGCTGCAGAGGTTAGTTTACATGGGCGTTTGCTTCTTGTGAATTACCGCATTTTATTTTGCAGACACACATTGAAGGTTACAGTAAAAGATTGGCAAGGCCAGCAGAATAAGAATGTGAGTAGTGCTAATTATTTTCGGTAGTTTTACTTTACTAGGAAACTTGCCCGTGCGTTGCAACGGGAGAGAGAACGTTCAACTTTTATAGAAAAACATAGGTGCCGTTCAAGCCCCGAACTTTTAAATTCATTGTTATATCCAGTTTCATCTGTCTAAATAGCACCCAAGATAAGTGTAAACTATAAATAATAGTAGTATAAAGTTTGAAAGTCGATAGAACCCTCCAAATAAGGTTCAAAAAAAAAATAGAACCCTCCAAATACAAACGCCATGCTTTCAAAAGTCATCAGCTAGCCACCTGATCATCCTGCTTATCCATATGTCCAGTCACAGGGGCTGTATATCCAAAAGAAAATGAAAGGAAATTTATCAGTATAAGCTAAAATGAATGCAAAAGTGCAAACCTTGGAGAAGGAAATTGTTGAGCAAATCCAGTCGTCTTTTTTTTGCGGGGAAAATCCAGTCGTCTTAGCTAGCCATTTAGTATTAATCAAAGCTATCGCTATTGTTTCTTGCAGCTACACGTGTAATTTTACTATGCATGGCACTTTCATCCTAAAAGAACCACGGATGTATTGCAATAAACACATAGATGCATGACATTCAGAAATTATCAGAGCACAGTTCAGCTGGTTTTTCTTTGTGTCTCGTATAACTCATTGACCGATAACACTTGTCAGCCTGTATCAGCCGATAGCTTAGAATCGGTGGTAGCAATTTCCAAAAATCTCACCAAAGACCAGTGTAATCTTCCATGCCAAATGAATTGTGCCTTTCCTGTACCCGACGAGGCATCAGATATCTCATCTTACCGAGAAATTCACAGGCACCGAAAAAAAGACTAACTCAAAAGCACCCAATTCCTCGCTCAATCTCAACGCAGTCCAATAAAAACAGATCCACTCCCCAAATTCACACGGAAACACCGATCAACAGCGCAAAAGAAACAATATACGCATCTGAAACAGAGCAACATCAATCTCTTCTTGTCTATCCACCGCCCCAGGCCCCATCGCAGTACTGCCCTCGCCAACTCTGAGCCCAACCACCGCCCCAATCCAGCTCGCGGTGTGTCCTCGTCGGCTCCCATCCTCGGCCATAGCATCATGTCGGTCTGCAGGGGAAAGGCGAGCCGCCGCCATGGATTGAAGCTGCCGAACGAGGAAGCACCATCAGATCTTGTAGGTCAGCGCGAAGTACGGCGGCAGTTGCCCGAAACTTGCGACGGCGGCAGGTGCCCGAAACTTGCGATTTGGCTATTGATCGAGGGAGTTTAGTCCTTTTTATACAGGCTTTCGGCAAGCCGAACGGGCAAAGTGCAATCCATATGGGAGATCTCATGGGAACGTGCTTGAATTCGGGTCGGAGCAGAGCGCAGACATCCATGGGTGCGTGGTCGAGTTCGGGTCGAAGCAGAGGTCCGAGACATGAGTTCGTGCTTGAGCAGGGGATCGTGCTGGGGCAGTTGATCGCTAGAGGTGGAGGTGGGCTGGCTTTTGTTGAGAGTTGATGGGCTGGGCCGGCAGAGATGAGGATGTGAGCAGTGCGAGGACGTTTGTCAATGGACGACGGAAACAAAAACGAACCGTTTTTCTGACTTACGGGTGGCAGTGGTGGGTAATTTTTGCAAACTTCAGGGGTATTTTGAACGACGTACGAGAAGAAGCCTTAATGCTTTTATTATTAGGTATAGATATCTTTGCACATTCTTTACTAAAAAGGTCAAATAATCAAATTTGGCATGCCTCATACTTGTGTTGACGGCAATTATAGGCATTTTGGCTGAAGGGTGGCTCTATTCTGATCTAGAGTTGATTGAGAAGGCAATAGTGGATGGTGATGAATACCCCTAGGGAGTAGTATCTTAACCGGTAGCAGGTTACCTTCAAAGAGTCAACAAGGTCAGAGAAGAGCCATCTTCTTGTCTCGCAAGTAAGCACAATTCTCTTGCCATATGAAATTTGTATTGTTCTGTTGTTGATCGGCTGTTCACCTGAAACTAGAATGTTTTCCTATTTTATAGTTTGTAGTTGTTTGGTTCAGCCATGGTGGCGGATAGAGGCAGTGAGAATTGGGTCGTACTCCATGACAGCGTGCTGACTCTCAGGATGCAATTGCTCCTAGCAATGAGCTTTATTTACATCCAAGTGATGAAAAACTACAACATTTCCGTCAAGGACGTGGACTCGATGATCTGCTACCTGGTGGAGATTGGAGCCAGCTCAGCAGCCATCGTCGGAAAAGAGAGGCTGATAATGAATTCATCGCGCATAAATCAAGGAAATAATGATATAGCCTTTCTGAGTTGCGAGACCAACGTATTGTTGCCGTGTTGGGGAAAAGAATGAATAAAAGCTACTCACAAAAGTCGCTACCTTCTATACGATCTGGTGTCTTCATCACTGTTGTAATTCTGATCTGTCGAGTCAACCAGGTGTGTTTGCCATCGTGGTGTTCCTTTGTGATCATTATTTGACGTTGCTCATTCTGTGGGGCTGTGTACAGACTGCACTTTGCCAGAACGAGGCATGCATTATGTATCACACTTCACATAATGAGGTGTGCTTTGAATACATTGTGTGTCATGAACCACCAGGTTTCTTCATCAGGGGCAGTTGTCCTCTAAAGCCTAATTGAAAAACACAAACACACCCAAAAACATAGGAGATTGCAGAATGGAGTGCATGATTAACATGAAGATGAATAATGCATATAGTCCAGTAAACAGTCGCATGTGCAAAAGTCAAAATCAGCATGTGCTAAATACATGTACAAGAGCAAGCGAAAATAATAAGGAAAGAAATATTGAGAAACTGCCAAAAACTAGATATCAAAGTTTTCAAAATAATTTATCTTCTCATTCACTAAAATCCAAAAAACAAATCAAGAAAATAAAAAATATAGAAATTCACCAAAACCTTTCTTTTATCGAATTTTTTATTCTATCAAATTTCCTCGATTTGTCTTGAAACATGTGGATTTACTCAGTACGAATAACCGTATAGTTCATGGACCAAAATAAATAATTTTCTTATAACTACTTATGCCACCGGAACCGTCAACAAACAATCAGGGTATAGAAGTGCGTCGGTTCATATTGTAGTGATGAAGCAAATCCAGAGCATGAAATGTGGTTTGAGTAACCCAAATCATGATTTTTAAGGCGGTAAGACGTCGTAAGGGGTTCTACCCCGGTCTGATGGCTAAGTTGGCGCCTAAAGCGGGCAAATTTTCAAGGCGCCTTATTGTCTAAGCCTGGTCTAAGGGTTCTATAGGTAGACACCTAAAACATCATGACCCAAACTAGGTACTCTTTACCTATGGTGACTTGTGTTCTTTATTGATTAGAGAGTTGTCTTCATTAACATATTCTTCTCATCATGGGAATTTTCAGGTACACTATGTTTAAGATGAGAAAATAAATTTAAAAATCCGTAGCAACGCACGGGCATTCAACTAGTGTATATATATGGGACACGCGAGGCAGATTTTTCGAGCACGATGTACAATTTACATCACCGTTTACATATACATCATCTTCTGGATCACGTTTTTGGGATTTCGGTGATGCAAAATTCTGTTTTTTGGGGCACACGCCCTAAAATAAGTCATCTACTGACTACTGGAGATGCTCCAAGCTCAAGAAAAATAATAAGATAGCAAAACCTTGTCATGGTTACACATTCAGTACACAAATTCGCCAACTAGACGAACAACTATGCAATCTAATCACCCGATGGCTAGGAAGGAGGATGCCACGAAAGACCAAATTCTAGAGCTAACTTTATTCGGTTAATCTATTTAGGGAACGTGCCCTGGCTTTCCCTCCCATACGGCGTGCACAAAGATTCACGCTGGTCGATCTTGTGGCTGGCACGGTCTCAATAGGTTTGTACACCGCGCGCTCCCGTATGACCAAACGAGTGGATAACGCTAGAGAGAGAGAGAGCATGAAGCGAGATGAGGGCAGAGGACGGGAGGGGACGTCAGAGGTGGTGGCGAGCAGGTCACGGAGGCGGCGCGCAGGCGGGAGCAACCACGGCGGAGGCGCGTATGAGGGAGGAACCACGGCGGCGGCGCTACTCTGTTGGACGTGGCTAGCATGACGCGTGGACGGAGTGAGGCGGGACCAGACACGGCAGCGGCGTCGCTGCTATTGGGGCGGCGCACTGGCGGGAGCAAGAGATGGCAGGGGCAGCGCTGCCGTTTGGTGCTTCATCACCATGGGCAACTATAGGCAAAGGTAACGAGTTATGCTTATGTATTTGTACCGATGGTGCTACCACACCCTCAAGCTGTTCGTTCAAATGCCTAGCTACATATGCAAGTACTGGCAAATATGTGCCACAATGGAAGTTTTTGATTTGATGGTTGGGGCATGAGAATAAGAATGAATTTTGGATCGGAAGACCTACACACTAAAGCACTACATTTTTGATGGTCAGGCAAAATTATGTTGTGACCACCAGGATCTTCACATGGCGTGAGATGTCGAGACGAGCGTGACGGCGGCAACTGCTGGACTGCCACTTGAGCTACCGAGCAACTGTGACTCCCAGTAGAGCGTTCTCAAAGTAGGATTTTAGACTGCGGTGGAGTGCTTTCAACTTGGGATTTGGCCTGGCGGCGAGCTGCTCCAATGGCCGCGACACATTGGCTGACGGCAGGAGCAAGGCGGCCACACTCTTGCACCTGGTGGGAGAGTCTGTTCCTGGTTATGTACTCACAGTAGGTTCTACATGTTCTGGTTCACTGATTTCTTCTAGCTAATCACAAATAGGCAAGTAGTCTCGTACCTCCTCTCCTTTGATTGGCTTTTCTTTCGCGAGGTGCTCTCTCTCTCTATGTTCCATAGTCTATCTCGTTTAAAATACAAGCATATTCATGACCTGTGGTTTGAACCTTACAACCATGTATGGTTTATTTGGCAATCACGTAGAATTTATTTGGCAACAATGTATAGTTATTTTTGCAACTATATTTTTTTTTGGCAAATGCGCATTGTCTAAATCCCGGCAACCATATGCAGTTCATTTGGTAATCACCTATAGTTTACCTGGCAATCATGTATAGTTATTTTGGCAACTGTTGTTTATTTTCTTGACAAATACACATTTTCTAAACCCTAGCAACCATGTGTTGCTTATTCGGCAAATCATGTACAGTTTATTTGGCAATCATGTGTAGCTATTCTGGAAACTTATTTTTTTTTTATTTCCCTAACGGATACACATCGTCTAAACTCCGGCAACCACATTCGGTATATTTGGTAATCATGTATAGTTTATTTGGCAATCATGTGTAGTTATTTTGGCAAGTGTATTTTATACTTATTTTGCAATTTGCTTTGTCTAAACTCCGGCAACCACGTGCAGTTTATTTGGCAATCGTGTATAGTTTATTTGGCAACCATGTATAGATATTTTGGCAACTGTATTTTCTTATTTATCTGAAAAATGTCACTCGTCTAAATTTCGGCATCCACGTGATGTTTATTTGGTAATCATGTATAGTTTATTGGGTAATCATGTGTAATAAATATGCCTTGTCTAAAGCCCAAAAACCATTTATTTGGCAATCAAGTGTGGATTATTTGGCAACCGTATTGCTCTATGGTTCGGTGATGTAAAACTTATCAGATGGTGTGCATATGGTGTCTCTATATTTGTACAGCTAGTGCTCTTTTTTGCCTGGGATCGTTAGTTCAGGAAGGGTGAAAAGTTCTCTTTTACTTGGGATTTTTGGTTACAGAAAACCTGGTAAGTTTGTGCTATGTGATTCATACATGTAGTTAATTTTTTCGAAGACGGATCCTGTTCATAGCGAGGTGATCTTTATCTGTTTCATTTTGTCTGCGTTCCGTGGCGTGAGGACCAGCAGGTTTTAGGGAAGGAGGGTGGCAGCTGGTTTTTTTTAACTTGGTAGCTGGGCTTGTTATGGGCCAGAAACAAGGTAGTGCCATAGTGGCCCAGTAGTTCAGGGCGTAGCGGTCGTGATGACACGCGCAGCTGGTACCGTGCGGACGCTAAAAAAACCGTGCGGGAATCGTTACCGAGGATAATGGGGCGCCGTACGGGGAGGTTAGCTGGGGCATGTTCGTTACGTAGCACCGTCCAACTTTATTTGCTCCGAAAAAACATACTTGTCTTGCCACCTACACCTGCATTCTTCCTTGACAGTAAGATTCCGTCAGGCATAGGACGAGCAATTTCTCATGGCAATGATTTTGAGCAGCCAATCCGTGACCTTCTGGGACCCATTTGAAAGCCCATAAATTACGCTGAGCTGCTCAGAGATGCTGAGAGACCAAGACGAAGACTTACAGAGTCTCCACGCATCTCTCGCTGGGATCTTCCCGGCGATCACATCCATCTGCTCCGTCGGCTCCATATCTTCAGGTGCGATAATTCCATATCCGTTGCCGTCGTCCTGGTCATCGGGAGCGTTTCTGCCGTGCGCGCTCTCCTGCTGCTCGTTCTCGCTCTCCGGAGGCTCGGGCTCGTTCTCCGGACGCTCGTGCTCCTTGCCAGCGGAGCCGTTCTCCGACCGCTCAGCCTCGTCGCCTCTGAGTTCAGTTGGGGTTGTGGGCCACTCGTCGTTGCGTCCTATGGTTCAGCCATGTTGCAAGGATTCAGTCTCTTCTGTGGAGTCCCAGTTTGCCCTGCTACGCATGGAGGTCCTTCAGAAGTTTGAGTTGCTTCGCTCTGAGGTTCACGACGCTCTTGCCAAGCTTCAGGTTGCGTCGGTTGTGCCTCTACCACCTGAGATACATACTGGTTCTGTTGATGAGGGGTTCGAATGTTGCTTTGGAGAATTTTCTCCCCGTGCTCTTCATGCGTCGTCGTCTGTCCTTACGAGGGTTGTCGCCACCGAGGTTGTGGCTCCAGTTGTGGAGAACTTGCCTGCGCTGCAGGATTATTGTGGGGAATCATCTGTGGTGCTTCCAGTTGAGATGGGCCTTTTGGAGCCTTTGGCGGTGGGCTTCGCGCCATCCCCAACTCCGTCTGAGTCCTGCGAGTTGCCCTCCTCTGTGGATAGTGGAGGTCCGTCCATCCGGTCGCCCTTTGACCGTGAAGGTATGTTGGCACGTATTGAACAGGCGGTCTTTGTGGATAAGCTTGGTGGCTTGCTCGCTCGCTTGGAGGCAGCTAGCCCTGGATCTGGCGAGACAATTGCTTGCCTCATAGCTGGGGAGGCTTCTGCTGGCAAAATCAAAAAGGTGAAAAAGGCTCTTAGGAGCATAGGCAAGAAGAGTGGCGCCGTTGGTAAGGCTCCCGCGACCGCTTAACGGCGGCTGCGTGGGCCTAGGGTAGTCGTCAGTCTGTGGTTTCTTAGCTAGAGTGGGGTTGTCGCTTCGTGAGTTGCTGGTTTTAGGTGTTGCCCTTTGTGGTTGTGTTGCCCCTTGTTGTTGGTGTTTGTTGTTTGGTTTTCGCCCGGTTTCTTCCACTAATAAACCGGACACCTTTCTTCTTAATAAATGGTTGGGGCAAAGCTTTTGCCCCATAGTTCTAAAAAAATAAAAAATAATTCCATATCCCTCGCTGCAGCGTGTACAGTTTTCTGCTACCTGGCTTGAAAATATGCCAAAAACTAAATAAACTGATTCTTCTTGCAGCATTCTAATTTGTGCAGCAGGCACCATGGGTTCTTCAAATTTGTTCTTCATTGTGGTTGCGGCTGCAGCATCGTCGCTCGCCGTGCAGGGCGCCGACTTTGGCTACTATCCCAGAGCCAACCTCTCAACGATGTGGATCAACAAAGCCTCCCTCTCGCTGGGCACCTTCACAGATGGTACAACCGTTCGCCTCATCATCCTCTGTCCACCAGATTTGCCTTATTCTTCGCAAGAATGCTCCTTCGCCGCAGGGTTCTTCTGCGCCTCCCCCTGCGAATCTGCGATGTCTTCCTATTTTCCGTCCTCATTATAAAAGTCGACGGTGATGGTACTTTCGACTACACGGCGACCGCACCCCAGGTTGTGTGGTCAGCCAACCGGGCTAGTCCTGTCAGGGAGAATGCCACCATTGAGCTTAATAGGCATGGGACCTGGTCCTCCGTGATTTCGATGGGAAGGTGGTCTGGTCAAGTGGCACTTCAGGTAAATCCGTGGTTGGTTTGGAGATCACCGAGCACGGCAACCTACGGGGGGAATGTTCAGTACGGATTCCTATAGTACTGTTCGGGGAGTTGATAAGTTAATTCCTATGGATGTCTACTTGTCGAACTGCCCACCTAAACCAGAGGCAGTTATAGATGCCCTAACAAAACTTCGTAAGAAGATATCGCGAGAAATAGTGGAGGATCGAACTCTATTTCAAAATAAAAATAGATTTTTTACTACCAGTCACAAGCTTTATGTTAGGCGCAGTACTCATACTGGAACTTATGAACAAGAATTGCTCTATCAATCACCATCTACTTTAGATATATCTTCTGAAACTTTTTTCAAATCCAAAAGTCCAGTACCTTCCTACAAATTAGTGAATTAGGAGGGGTGCGTCTTTTTTATGTAAAAAAATGAAAAGGCAGGCAATCTTTCAAACTTGCATCCAAAATGTTAAATATTTATACAAAGAGGGAGAGATAAAGACAATGCAACAGGGTTGGTTATCGAATTGGCTAGTCAAACATGAGGTAGTTCATAGATCTTTGGGCTTTGATCACCGAGGAATAGAGACTTTACAAATAAAAGCAGGGGATTGGGATTCCATTGCTGTCATTTTATATGTATATGGTTACAATTATTACGCTCCCAATGTGCTTATGATGTAGCACCCGGTGGATCTTTAGCTAGCGTGTATCATCTTACGAGAATACAGTATGGCATAGATAATCCAGAAGAAGTCTGCATAAAAGTCTTTGCCCAAAAGGATAATCCTAGAATTCCGTCTGTCTTCTGGATTTGGAGAAGTGACGATTTTCAAGAACGCGAATCTTATGATATGGTGGGAATCTCTTATGATAATCATCCGCGCCTTAAACGTATCCTAATGCCTGAAAGTTGGATAGGGTGGCCCTTACGTAAGGACTATATAACCCCCAATTTTTATGAAATACAAGATGCTCATTGAATGATAAGAAATTCATGCTCACTTAAGTTCTGTTGCTGTATAGAGGAGAGGAGCATCAATCGTAAGTTCTTAACTAGATGATGTGCTAGGGTGCAAAACAATTCTACTAAATCAGGTGTGCCTCAAATTTTCATAATGAGCTATTTTTTTGTACAAGTACATATGTAAATCTCGTATGTCCATTCTTAATATCCTTTTACATTTCTGAATTCTTGTTTGATCTTTAATGCAATATCGGTGCACCATGTCATATGGTAAACACCGAAATCTTGTGTGCTCATTGGGCATTTAAGAGAGTTTTTTTTAGAACAGAGAGCTTTATATAATCATAGGATCACGATGGTTCTGATCATACACGGTAAGTTTTTTTTTTGTGAAAAGGACCCTGTCATTAAAAGAAACACCAAACCGTACAAAACATCTCAACAAAAACAAAAATTACAACGAGATCCTTGAGATGCCCTTCGTCTTCAACCTCCAGACCGTGTCGACGGCGCGCCGCCGCTGCCGCTCCTCCCAGAGCCGGCCTGACGTTGTTGGATGCGGACGGGAAGTCGCCGAACGGGTCAAGAAGACCACATCCGTCCCGAAGCCGAAGAAGAAGGATGAACTGCCGATGAAGCTCCATGACGATCCGGAGAACGCCACCGCCAGAAGAAATCCTCGAGAACCACACCACTCTCACAAACTTCTCGACGTCGCCGCCGAGATGGGGCTGAAGACGGGGAGACTTTATTGGACAAGACACCGCCGCCACCACCTGAGCGCCGCCCCGCCAAACCTTAACCCTAAAACCAGGAAAACGGAGCCCTCCCGTCGACGGGGGCCGAGATCCACCCCGCCTCCATGGCCCGAAGGCCACAGAACCGAGGCAGATCTGTGGCGGCGTCGACGGGAGGCGAGGAAACCCTAATCGCCTGTGCGTATTTCTCTCGGGGCGAAGGGGTCCACGATCATACACGGTAAGTTCTCTGATGTGATCAGGGATGGTCCATGTAAACACCTGATTCCCCCTGTCCTGGCTAATTTAGCTAGCGAGTCAGCAGCTGCATTAGCTTCCCTCTTGATATGCGAGATGGAGGCCTCGTAGTTCTGTAAAAGGGATTTGGACTCCTCAATGGTAGTCTAGTTGACAGATCTGTCTGGGGGTTTTGAGCGCAGGGCTTTGGCTATCACCGAGCAATCTAGTCCGATAACGATCTTGGAGACTGGAATGGAGGCCAGGGTTCTGATGCCAAACAAGGTCGCTCTGGCTTCAGCTTCCTCGGCGTTTGAGCAGTGAAGAAGCGGGGTGAAGGCAGCGAGCAGCACATTGCCTAAGCTGTCTCTAGCAATGGCCCCAACCCCCCCCCCCCCCCCCCGTGCCGTCGCCGGAGTGGAAAGCAGCGTCAGTGTTGAGCTTGATCCATCCCACGAGAGGGGGGCACCATTGCGTGGGGGCATCCTTTAGTTCAGGGGCGGGTGAGGTGTAGTTTGGGCACACACTCTTACCTTTGTAGTCAGTGGGGTTGCAGGCAGGTGGGGCGTCCAGGTTTGTGTACGACTGGAGGAAGGAGACGGAGCCGGCAATGGTGGCTTTTCCTTCGTGATGGATGATGTCATTCCTGAGATGCCAGGCTCTCCACAACAGCAGAAGGGTTTTGTCCCGGGTTGAATCGTCAGTCTGGGCAAGGAGGTGAAGAAGCCAGTTGTTGCCCGAGTATCTGAAGGCCTCCTCTGGTGGCAGATTCCATACTTTACGCATGGCATGGCGCAGCCCCGCAGCTTTGGGACAGATAACCATGGCACGGAAGGCATTTTCTTCCCCGTTGCCACAGATGGAGCAGGTGTCGTTGATTTCCAGCGTTCTTCTCCTTTTATTTTTCTTTGTGGGCAAGGAGTCAGTGCCAGTTCTCCAACCAAAGATGCGAACCTTGGGAGGTATTTTCGCTCTCCAAATTAAGTTCCACAGAGACCGGCTTCCGCTAGGATTGGAAGTAGAGCTGCGATGGATACTGTGCTGGTGTTTTTGATCAAGCGCCAGCCTATACGCACTTTTAACAGAGAAGAGGTCGTTCTTCTCGTAGTGCCATGCCACGCAGTCTTGAGTGTCCGCTGGTGGGACTTTGATCTGCAGTATGCACTCGCACAGGCGGAGCTTTGTGGGGGCCAACCTGGGCCGTGGCCCCCATCAAAATTTCAATTTTACTACTACGCCTTAATACTCTGGTAGTTTGCAGCCCATATGGCCCATTAAGCCAAGGCCTGAAGCAGTGTTGTGAACTGGGTGCTCCTTTATACCGCTCATTAGCGGCGGTTGCGCCCCGCGCCGCCTACACGCTTCCTAAACTGGGCCGGCCCAACTGCTTCGGCTGCTGTTCGCTCTGCTAGTTTCTTTGCTACTTCGGCCCCTTCGTCTATTTCGTTCTGCTCAATTTTCGTACGTGAACAACTTTGAAATGGAACAAAATTCGAATATGAACAGATTTTGAATTTGAACAATTTTTGAATATGAGCTGATTTCGAATTTGAACAATCGAAAATGAACAATTTTCAAATATGAACAAAATTTGAATTTGAACAATTTCGAAATATAAACAAATTTCGAATTTGAACAATTTTCGAAAAATAACAAATTTCGAGTTTGAACAATTTTCAAAAAAGAACCATTATTGAATATGAACAAATTTTGAATTTGAACAATTATCAAAAAGAAGAAATTTCGAAAATGAACAAATTTTGAATTTGAACAAATTTCGAATTGAACAATTTTTTGAAATGAACAATTTTGAATTTGAACAAATTTCAAAAATGAACAAATTTTGAAATGAACGAAATTTAAATCTGAACCAAAATTTAATTCGAATTTGAATTTTTCAAAAGAAAAACGAAAATAAGAACGAATAGAAAAACAATTTTCGATGAACAAATTTTAAAAATGAACAAATTTCCAATTTGAACAATTTTCAAATACGAACAATTTTCGAATTTGTACAAATTTAAAAATGAACAAATTTCGAATCTGAACAATTTTCGAAAATGAACAAATTTTGAATTTGAACAAATTTTGAATTGAACAATTTTTGAAAATGAACAAATTTCGAATTTGAACAAATTTTGGAAATGAACAAATTTTGAAATGAACGAAATTTAAATCTGAACAAAAATTTAATTCGAATTTGAATTTTTCAAAAGAAAAACGAAAATAAGAACGAATAGAAAACAGAAGAAAAAGAAAAACAGAAAAAGAAACGAAAATGAAAAAGAAACAGAGAAGAAAAAAGTAAAACGTGAGATGGACCGGCCCAGCTGCGGCGCGCTTCAGGCGGCGCGGCCGTCCAGCGCCGCTGCTGGGCGGTATAAAGGATTTGGCTTGTGAACCAGAGAGCTAGAAACGAACAGATTCTTCTCGTTTTCTTTTCTCCTCTCTCATGAACTGAGCTCTCTGCCACTGGGTCGGTCGTCGGTGGGTGGGGGTTGGACTGCGCTACGGCGGGGTGAGCGGTGGACGGCGGCGGGTGTCCGGTGGCCGGTGGGACTCGTCTCGTCCGCTTCGCTCATAGCTCCAGCCGGTCGACGGCGCCGTCCGTGGTGAGCAGCAACCATCAGCCCAACTCGATTTTCTGGGCAGTGACGCTTCGGCCTAGCTGCTAGCTGCCCAGCTCCTTACTCCTTCGAGCTTCCCCACTGCTGAACCTTCTCTCCCTCTCCCTAAGGTAATCTTGTGTTCTAATTTTGCTTTTCTTGTTCTCAATTTTGCATCTAAATTGGGGAAAATTCAAACTAGGTTAGGAAAATTGTTGTTCACAAATTGTTTTGGAGTACCTTTTACATATATTAATGTTAGAAATGTATTTTGTGGACAATATCAATCTAAATCATATTCGTGGAAGATCTCCCGTATCAGACGCTCGTTCCACTCCTTGAAGTCAGGGTATAATAGTTGGTTGACCCATCTACGCCTGGAGTTCTTTTTCATGCCGGTTATCTTAAGTCCATTTTCTCTCGGAATCCAGTTGTCACGGGAGAATTGGATATTTCTGCCATTGCCCACTCTGTTAATGATTCCTTTCTTCAGCAGTTCGAGCCCAAATTCGATCCCTCTCCACGTCGGGGATGCGTCCGCTGTGAAGACAACATCTAGGAGGTTTCCTCGTGGGTAGTACTTTGCTTTTAGGACTCAAGCGCACAGACTATTGGGGCGTTGCACGAGTCGCCATGCCTGTCTGGACAGTAGAGCCTGGTTGAATGACGCTGCCGCGTCTTATCTCACCGTTCGCCGTTCCGCAGGGATCTGTGTCGGTATAGTGGAAAGAAAGGGCTCACGGCAGCAATACATTTCTATACACGCGCACTAAATGTTGCACATGCCTAGCCGCTTTTAATTCTTGCTCATCCGTGTGGTTTACCGCGTGGGGTCGCTGTCCCAAGTTGGTCCTTCTCTTCCGGGGTGTAGATAGGTCACTATTTATGGCCAGCACCAATGATCGTGACCATGGTGTTCACCCGCACTCTGTTCCTCACAAGCTCTGCTAGCAACGTTCTCATGTGCATATGGTTACATTGTCATGGTAAAAACAATGCATGCACATAGTAAATAACAACAACATGGCTGTTACTGATGTGGAGAGCCAAAAAAAAGGAGTTTCCCAAATGGAATCAGATTGGAGTTTGATTTGAATGAGACGCAAAACAAAATGTAAGAATACTCCAAGATGAAAATTTTCTTAAATCCATGCTGGGTATAATATTTTTTCCAGACAATTCCTTCAAAAATATGGCAGAGCAGCCAAACAAAAGTTAAATCTTATTTTCAGAAACGCCCAAATTTTGAAACCTCAATTTTTTTATCCAGATTTTCTTACTTTTGTGTAGCCCAAACTACAAGATATTCCCTGTTGTGATTCTACAAATTTGTAAAATACATCGCTGACTACATCTAGGATTTTATTTGCCCGATTTTTTTTTAAATGTCGTTATCAATCTTTTTGTAAAAGAGCTCCATTTGTGGTTTTCCGAGGCATGCTCCCTGTTTGATCATCTCTCTGGTTTCTGGTCACAACAGAGAATATACATTAAAAATCAAGCACCGAATTTGGGGTCATCCTCGTAAAATTCGCTGCTTCAATAAAATTTTTGGTCAACCTCCAAAATGTTGGCACACAAAGTTTCATCATTTTGGAGCACCGAATTTGTCTTTTTTTATAGAGAGCGGAAAAATTATTATTTTTTCGCGAAACTGTCTGCCAACATAAAATGTCTGGAGGTCGATCCAAAATTTTCTTTCTGAATTTTTGACATTTAAAATATTTTAAAAGTGCATTTCCCATGATAGAACTAGATACTCTTGTGAGGCAAAACACTTCGGAGAGCATATTTTCCATTCTCTCGCACACAGACAGATTTATGTGGACGTGCAGCTTGAAGCAGGTGTGGAACCTGTTAGCAATAATCTTGCCTTAATGAGTTTGAGTCTAATTAGGTTTCCCAATTAGGTAAGTTTCATACGTGTGTGGTTGGCTTAGCATGCCAAACCGGTCAGGACTTGTGTACGTGGTCATGTGTGTGTGTGAGTTAGAGACGTAGCTTTGTCTAGTCCGGTTTGGAGTTTGTGTATTAGGTTAGTTCCTAGTACTAGATTGTGTTAGTACAGGTTGGTCTCGCGTGCGTGTATATATACATGCACGACTTGGTCTGTATTGTTAAGCTTGTACCGTGAGAAAACAGAAATAAAGAGGAAGATTTAGAGGGTGCGACACGCACCCTTGGCCACAACTTTTTGAGTGTGTCGTTTCGTCTAGTTTGATGTGATTGATCCTGTGGGTGAAATCCAACAATTGGTATCAGAGCGAGGTTAAAGATTTGAAGCCACGCTTGCCCCGGGGAGGCGACCCGTACTAGCGCCTCGGGGCGGGCGATCGTCGTTCGGCGGAGCGACACGGAGGAGACGGCTGAGGGCTGTCGTTGACAAGCTGGTGGAGGTGGATGATCGTTGATGGAGCAGTGGTGCCGAGGTGCGGCGCCGGGAGTCTCGTCAAGTTCATCTTCGGGGGAGTTAGAAGAGTCCGAGAGTGCACGTTGAGTTGGCGTCGTCTATGTGAGTCGTCGTTGTGTCCAAGTGCTCGTCTTCGTGAAGGCTCGTTGCAGTTGAAGCGCGTCATGGTTGAGGTGTGCACGGTGTTCCGTGAGTTGTGTCCATGTCCTCGTGGAGCGTCCTGGTTGCGGCCAGCGTGGGTTCGGTGTTCCGAAGGCGGACGGTAGTAGTATGCTACCGTAAAGCGAGGAGGTGTGCGGACAGTAGAAGGAGAAGCTACTGGATGCAAGTACAAGAGGAGTATGGTGCGAACCGAGTGTGAGGACCGCAATAGCGGTGGCACTGATGTGCGAACCGAGTGCGGGAGGCCGATCAATGGCGGTGGCAAAGCATAGCAGAGCAAAAGGTGCACTGCATGTTTCCTGCGTGGTCATACTTAGTGTACGGACATGACGACCAAGGTGTGGCGTGAAGCTGTGTCGAGTCAAGATCAGGAGGAGCACGAGGAGACGACAAGTCAAGATTAGGGGGAGATTGTTAGCAATAATCTTGCCTTAATGAGTTTGAGTCTAATTAGGTTTCCCAATTAGGTAAGTTTCATACGTGTGTGGTTGGCTTAGCATGCCAAACTGGTCAGGACTTGTGTACGTGGTCATGTGTGTGTGTGAGTTAGAGACGTAGCTTTGTCTAGTCCGGTTTGGAGTCTGTGTATTAGGTTAGTTCCTAGTACTAGATTAGAGTTTGAGTACGAGTAGGTTCCAAGTTCAGTTCGAGTTGTGTTAGTACAGGTTGGTCTCGCGTGCGTGTATATATACATGCACGACTTGGTCTGTATTGTTAAGCTTGTACCGTGAGAAAACAGAAATAAAGAGGAAGATTTAGAGGATGCGACACGCACCCCTGGCCACAACTTTTTGAGTGTGTCGTTTCGTTTAGTTTGATGTGATTGATCCTGTGGGTGAAATCCAACAGAACCTTGGGACATGGTGGTGTGCAGTGCACTTGTGGATGGAACATAACTGCAGGTGTGCATGAAGTGTGGCGGGCAGGTCGGCACGACGGCCCCCCTGCTAGATATAGCCGTGGTAACAAAAATAGTTAGGTTTTACAGTGTTTCCTAGACCTGCCAACGGTAGCCTGTAGTCTCTGCCCGACGCACACGCCAGTGGGCAGTGGTAAAGCTGTGTCAGATGCGGCTGGGGTCCACCAAACCAAGTTACCTTTGCAACGTCAATACGGATCAGATAAATTGCCTGTGCGCAAGCTATACATGTCCTGGTACATCGGTGAAACGAATCGCGAAGTGAGCCGCACCGTGGATGGAGTGCGCGCAGCTGCCGCCCAGGGCAGAGGGGCATTTTCCCTGGTTGAATAGGCTAATGTCACGAAATCCGATTCCACCTCTCCCTTTGGGCATTTAAGAGAGATTTGTACTTCATGTGATCCTTGTACTTGTAAACTAGGAAAACAATTTAATTTCGCTGCACTGTTTTGTCCTATGAAGTTCCGTTGCAGAGTGGAGCATAATGTTAACCCTAGCTAGTTCCAAATTATGATCATAGGAAAGCGATTAAGGTTATAAATACTGGTCGTGATGTTGTAACATAATAAGCTGACATACATAGTGACATGTATATATATATATATACAGGATTGAGGAAACCACACTGTTAATTCTAAAGATGGCGATGCTGATGCAACTATGGAATGACTGGGAACTACAGCTACTGGTACTCCTAAGCTTCACGCTACAGCTCTTCATGTTCTTTTCTGGTGGCCTCCGGCGGTGCAGCACTAACTCAGGACTAAGGCTTCTCATTTGGTTGGCTTACTTGCTATCTGACCTGGTCGCAGTCTATGCTCTTGGCCAGCTTTCACGACATGAAAGTGATGTGCCTGGAGCTGGAGAAATGCACCGGCTCTCCTTTTTTTGGACGCCTTTCCTCCTCATTCATCTCGGTGGGCAAGATACCATCACCGCTTTCTCCATCGAGGACAATGAGTTATGGCTGAGGCACATGCTCAATCTACTGACCCAAGTTGGCTTGGCCTTGTACGTGTTTTGGAAGTCATCAGCACACAGCCAGTTTCTGATCCCAGCCATATTTGTCTTTGTGGCTGGAATCATCAAGTACGTAGAGCGGACATGGGCTCTCAAGTACGCAAGCCGAAAGGCCCTTAGGGATGATGATTCTACTTATGTGAAAACTGGTCAATTTCCTGATCTAGAAGGCGAGCTGGAATTGGACTATCTGACAATTGTGAAGTATGCTCTTTCTAGTGCGCCAGGTGTCAGAAATCTATTTATTGGTCGCAAGCTTGCTAAAATGGAAGGTAGCATACAGAGAGCATTTACTGCTGGTAATGTTTTTCAAGTATCAGCAGATGGGCAGCATATATTCAAAATTCTGGAGATTGAGCTAGGGATTATGTATGACAATCTCTACACCAAGGCAAGGGTGGTTCGAACATGGCTTGGGGCCATACTCCGATGTCTCACCCACATTTCACTGGTAGTTGCTTTTGTGCTCTTCCTTGTGGGTAACAAGCAAAGGTATTATAGTAGAGTTGATGTTGCAATAACCTATGCATTGTTCGTTGGAGCATTCTGCACTGAAGTTTGTGCCGTCTTCTTGATGGTAATGATGTCTCCATGTACATGGGCATTCTTGGAATCCTGCAAGTGTCGGAGGCTTGCACGTGTGGCTTGGTCTATTTTCAAGAGCCTACAACCAGAGTCAAGGCCACAGTGGTCAAATTCCATGGGGCAATACAATTTTTTGAATTCCTGCTTCTCTGAGTCGATGATTGGGAAAATGATGAATCTGGTTGGAGCCAAGGAGCTCTGGCGCAACTTCCGGCACACCAAGAACGTGCAGATCAAAGCAGAGATCAAGAATGTCATCTTTGAAACTAAGCATCATCCTGGGTTGCTTAGTGGTGGTACAAGCCCATCACCAGGTCTTGGTCCAGCACTGGACACAATACTGCAGAGACCCTTTGAGGAAGCCATCCTATTCCTACACGTCTACACAGACATATTCCTGCACCGGTACATGATTCACTCGGGGACTAGTTGCGACATCACGGATAAGACACGGCAGCTTATGGATACATGCAGGAGAATATCTGAATACATGATTTACCTGTTGGTTCTGCATCCTGCCATGCTCCCCATGGCCAGCAGCAACATAAGTGATATACTGAAGGAAGCTTCGGAGAGGGTGGCCGATGCTAGTTCTATTGGTTGGACAAAGGAACAGTTTCTGGACAAACTAGCTACGGATCAATACCTCTATGCACCAAGTAGCCCGGCTCTGCTCGCGGGCTTTGTTTTTCAAGGTGAACGTCTTTGTCATGGATCATTGGAATTTCTTGCGTATGCATGGGCAATGATTCTACTCTACGTCGCCGGAAAATCCCATGGAGAGGAGCACGCAAAGCAGCTTAGCACAGGAGGGGAGTTTCTCACTTTCGTTTGGTTGTACATGGCACATCTTTCACTTGGAGATATGGGCTCTGTTGAGCTCGAGCTTGTTAGACCAAGTGGGATAAATGAGGAAGGAGGCGGTCGTAAGGCTTTTATCTGGGATAATCAGCGTCCCCGGTGAATGTTGCCTTCCAAAATGCATGATTGGCTCTGCTCCCTTGTCCATTAGTTTGTTATTTCGTCTGCATGACATGTGATTCTAGTACTTCTTCATCCTTTTTTTTCTGTATTACTTCTCAGTTTTGGTCTTATGCTTCTTTTCACGAGATTACGTATTATTTTGTGATGAGAAGGCTTTTGGACTGAAAACAAATTAAACTGCTTTATTTTAACTTCTTTGCCGTGAACATGATTTTGTTTTGTCTATGCTTGAAGATATGGAAGTAAACTTTTTAAATTCAGTGTTTATTCTATTATGCTTGAATTTACTAAAAGATCAATATATGAGCCCTAAAATGCAGTCCTGGAATTTTATTGTTCAATTTTTTTTTGCAATTTGTAACATATTGAGACCTTGATTACAAATTGTTAGACCTCTTCTGTAATTGGTCGTACAAAGGTGTAAGAAGCAATGTGGAGGCGCTCGAGGCCGTCTGCTCCGCGTTCTACCCGAGAGACAGCCAGATATTTGATCAGCCTGCGTGGGCGATGCACTTCCTTGCCGACCTGCGCCGACAGCACAGCCTCCGTCGCTGTCGCTGTACCGAAGGACGCAGCACCGAGCTTGGCTTCCTGGTACGTTTCAGTCACCCCGAGCAACCGGCCACCCGTTTCAACCGTCACCAGATACATTGCCACTGTTGCCTCTCGGCACGCCGATGATACGCTCTGGGCTGCCAAGGGAGTCCCACCGTCATCGGTCCGGGAGTCGACTTTGGCCACCTCGCCTTCTCCCCTAAACTCTCGCACGGACACCAGGAGAACAAGCTGCAAACAAGCACTTCTCCAAGTCTGATAAACCAAGGTGAGATTTGATATCTGTAGTTCTCTTCTGTTCACTAAAAAGCTCTTTTGGTTTAGAGGTTAAGTGGACTCCAGGTTTAACGTGCGGCAATTCACTCTTTGTCTACACGGCCTTAAAAGTATTTAACAAAAATCAACCCGTTGCAACGCACGGCATTTTTGCTAGTAATACCAAAAGATCCTAAACTGGATTTCCTAAAGATTCTGATAAATATCATCCGGTGATGTTTTCTTTCAAAATTATTTTGTTCCAGGCAATAGGAACTTAGAAACTTTGAAGTGCCCTCCTTGTCACTTCACTTGCAAGTTCAGAGTGAAACAGCTGGTGAGTCGAAACTGATCAACATGGTGACACCAAAATCTCACTGAAGCCACCTCATTGGTGCAGAGAGATCGGAACTTTATTACAAGTAGATAAGGAGATAAAATTACAGATAATCTTTCCATTGAAGTGAGAGTATATCTGTTCCTGGTGCCCTCAAAAGGAATATCTTTCAAACATGCAATCATGGCTAGATAAAAAATAAAAATAAAACATGGCTGAATGAATCATGTCTGGCCCGCCGCATCATGTGCCGATGTCCCCTCCGTGCAAGAGCGAGCACCTACCCCGGCCTCAGCCAGTAATGGAGATGGAGGCCGGCCATGGAGATGCAGGGTGCGTCAGATTAGCACCTAACGCCGCCTGCAATTCTTTTATAGTACGTGCCCAGCTATACATTCTAGCTTAGGACCCCATCAAATCAAGTGTGCATGAATATATAAACCGCAGGCCTGACTTTTCCACGGCTGGTCAATGGGGGCTCGCCTAGGCTACCAGGTCAACGGAGTCAACACATATAGTTGTGGGCGCGCGACCAAACGGCCTAAAAGGAGCAGTGCTTGCTGATCATATCTATGCTGATATGCCTTGTTATCTTCACCACTTTATAAACGGCATTCTAAAGGCGATGGTAGTAGCAGGTCAATTGGTCTTTGTCGAATACCAGATCATGTTTTATCTTTTTCTTTTGAGATGTGAACTGGATAGTTCAGTTCAGTTGAATTCAACCAAATGCATTGTGACCTGTGAGAAAAGAGTTTTATATAGGATTTGCTTCCACCTGCCCACCTGGTGAGGTCACATCGTGGGTTAACTACTGCATGTTTAGACCATGGAATTCCATCGCTTCATTCCATCCAACCTGTCGTCTTCCAACCATTGATTGGCATATGCAAATCACGTGGAAATTTTCATAGTGCTCCTTTCATACAGAGGATTGGATCTAAATCTTTAGTACTATTCCTATTTAGTTTTAAGAGATTTTTTGAGAAATTAAATCTTTGTACTATTTCTAAACACTGTCCACCAATAAAGTTTGTGAAAGTTGATCGGTGCAATTCCTTTAGATTACTGCAAGCAAGTCCTGAAACCTTTCCTCGACCCTCGTTTTATGAAACTTTTCCTGAAAAATATGCATATGTCTCTTCACTCTTCTATCCCATCACATTCTTTCCACCCTCTCGTCGTCTGATTGTTTCTTGTCTCGCAGCGCCGACAACGCCCGCCGCCTGTTCGACGGAATGCCTCCTCGAAAGAAGATGTCCAACCTCGCGGCGCCAGTGATAGACGTCGACTGCATCGGCGCCCTCCCTGACAGTATCCTCCACCACGTGCTCTCCTTCCTCCCAGCGCAGGAGGCCATGCAGACCTGTGTGCTCGCCCGGCGGTGGCGCCACCTCTGGAGGTCCACCACAGGCCTGCGCATTGACGATGATGATCATTTCGATTTCCAACGCCTCCGGAAGTTTGTGGAACATCTGCTGATCCTGCGTGAGCGCACTGACCTAGACACTGTTGATATCACGATCAGTGTCGCCTCGGACGATGATGTTCAGCACTATGTGAACCTATGGATCCGTTTTTCCGTGATGTGCAAAGTTCGGGTGCTCACCCTTAATAACTGGGATCGTGATCTCTACTTAGATGACCTGCCAGTCTCTCGCCATCTGACAACATTACACCTTGATTCTGTAACCCTACAAGAAACCTTTCTTGATTTTGCTAGCTGCCCTGCATTGGAGGACTTGAAGATGGCTAATTGCAGCATCTAGGCTGGTAAGGTATAGTCGCGTTCTCTGAAGCATTTGAGCATCACTGATTGCTGGTCCGACTTTGATTGTCGGATCCGTGTTTCTACTCCGGGCCTGGTATCTGTGAAAATAGATGGCTTTCGGGGTAAAATACCTTTTCTTGAAAACATGGTGTTGCTAGAGACTGCGTACATTGAGCTTGACGAGACTGCCATGATATCTGTTTAAATTATTACTCCGGTGCTCTCTGTGGAGATAATAATAATGCATGTGGGAATTGTGCTCCTAATAATGACGATTACAGCAGCGATTGTGTGCTTCTGGGTGGTATCTCAAGTGCTAAACACCTCAAGTTGCTATCTGCAAGTAGACTGGTATGACTCCGGTCTTTTTTTGTGTTCCACTATCTACGTTGCTGCTGGAAATAGGCAATAAACAGATTACATATGCATCACCATCAATTGGGAGGGGGTGGTCTTAGATCATCATCTTGCATTCTAATTAATTTCTTTAATTTTGTATTTTTTTTATCAGTTCATTTTCACAAGAGATTTGAAGCACTGCCCTACATTTAGCAAGCTAAAGACTTTGTTTCTCATTGAGTACTGGTGCGAGTCTCCTCATTTGGATCCACTAGCTTGCATTCTGAAAAACTCACCAGTTCTAGAGAAGCTCACTCTTCAACTTTGTTCCGAGGTATAAATCTTCTAATTTGGCAATTGCTGCAATGTTAAAGTTATTATCGATTATCCATGTTAGTTAAATGTTCTTTTCTTACCGTAGGGACTAAATCATGAAGTGGAAATAAAAGGCCGCTACAGTTCAATGGAGCGATCATCTGCAATATCCGAGGACCTTAACATAGTTGAAGTCAAGTGTAATGTGGTCGACAAGAGAATTCTCAAAGTTTTGAAATTCCTGTCTGCAAGTAACATATGTAAGCTAACTATAACACGTAGATGCTCCTTATATTCTGAAATTAGCTTTCATATGTGGGGAAACTAAAAGTAAGCAGTGAAGAAGAAACTTCTGATTTATGTAGCAAGGACAATTTATAGGGGTACAAATTATTTTAGTCATGAAAATCTTGACTGCGTCTGGTGAGGCGCCAAAATAAAAAACAATATAAAGCCATTTATTAGTTCCGAATAAAGTCTTTATCATTTCGTTCAATACAATATCTTCACATGTTGATTAGCTCTGAATAAAAACTGAAATATTCACAGCAATATGATAGTTTGACTTATTATGTTATCGAACAGTTAGTGCTAATCAATAATAATTCTTATAGGCTCGTTAGATCTGAACAGCTCCTTGCCCTTATGGGAAAATTATTTGGCACTCGGTTTCCTTATCATTCTGGCACTAAATTATTCGTCTTTTTTAAAGACTTGTCTGTAAAGTATGTAAGTTTAAATAACACATAACATGTCTAGTAGTGTATATCTCGTTTGTTTGTTTCACATTTCGTTTGCCATGAAGTTATGTGTGTCATTTTCTGTATTCTCTTTTGGGAGCAGGTTAGTCAGATGTTTTTTGTTAGATTAACAGACAGAAATGGCCGTATCAGTTATAACCAAAGTTTGTGCTCAAATTCATGTCAATATAAGTTGCACTTGGTAAAGTAAATCTCCTTCATACTTACCGAACTCTGTTCCAGTATCTTCGTTTTCATTGTCTTGTAACTGAGATTTTTGTCAATACAGAGTTGCAGATACACCAAACTCTTACATCGTCTTTTCATTTGTGTACAGGCTTCAGTTTCGAGTAAGGTGAGAAGATTTGTGTTCTCGGTGGATCTGCCATCCCTTGGCTATTCAGAAATGCACGGGTTAAGCTGTTTTTTATATCGTCGGTGGATCTTTTTCCCTTGCTTTTTTGCATGCTAGTTATAAATGCAAGGCTTAAGCGTATATGCTGCACGATGTTTCCATTTCTTTTGAATGCGCATGTTGTGCCAATTCTGCTCGGAGGAGCGTTGTAGAATCCGTGATGTATAGCTTATGAACTGTAGAGTCTAGACCATCTGGCTGGGCTTGGATATCGTGTGACTTCTGTTGCACCTTTTGCCCATGCTGAATTTGTTAGCTTTTGGCCTTTCTCGTTTTGTGCTTCGGTGCATAACTTGTTTCTGTTGCGGCGTGATCCGTTCATGCTGTCTCCTGTGCCACAATTTGGAATTTTGGAAAAGTGGAACAAGATGTGTTGGGTTCCATTTGGACTGGATGTTGTTGACTTGCTTGTTCCTACGCAGTAGAAAACAGCAATCGAGATTATAATAGCTGTTCTGTTACTCGTAAATCACTGTCGAGAATCTGACTTCAGGATTCAGTAGGTAGTGAAGTGAACTAAAAAAATGTATCTTAATAGTCTAAGCGATTGTTCAGAAATAATTATTTCTAAGTCGGTCGAGCCATTGGCATTCTTTTATAATAGTTACATGATAAATTGTTGATTTTATTGTTTTGTATAATCATCTATTGTATGCATATTTTTTCAAATCGGCTTGGCCCAGTAAACTTGACTTGAGAGTTAACTATGACTACCTCGGCTCTCCTAAAACAGAAAGGAGCCGCCAAATCTGGCAAACAAAGCAATGCCGTCCCGCTACGGGCCTGAATTTGCAAAACCAAGAGTAAAACAGACCAGCCTCTGACCAGCAGCTCCTCACGCCACACACCAGCATGCGCCCCTCTCAAACGCCACACCAGGGAGACGGCCACCGCCATCACATCCAGCAGTCCCGCCAGCTACACAACAAGCAGCACCAAAATCAGACCGCGTATGCAGAGAAACCAGACCGCACCTCTAGCCGTCCTTCAACAGAGCACGGCACCGCCAAAACCTATCCAGAACAGCCAAGAAAGTACCCCAAATTGGAAAGACGAAGACAACAAGACAGGAAGAAAACCAAAAGGATTTTTTTTCCCGAAATGGAAGCATAGCCCGAGACTCTGCATCAAAATGATGATTTACATCTTGTTTTCACATTTGGCTATTTACATTTCTTTCTCTGTAAAAATAAACTGGCAAAAGAAATCTCGCAAAAATGTACTTTGACTGAATAAGTACAAGCATACAGGTACATTCTTTAAGACAAATATAGCTCTATAAAGCATATAAATAACTCACACAGGATTCCTCCATACATAATTGCATGCAGTTCCTATTAATCAGATCAACATAGATTTTAATTCAAAAATAATAATAAATTAGCTCAGCCCAGCAACACCTCCGCGCTCGTGATGCTCACAACGACAATTCAACAGAGTATCATTATACTAGACCGCTTTCCATTGTAAATGCTAATAGGTAAACCAGACCATGTTTCTACCATGTAAATGCAGGCAAAACATAAGATGGGTATGAGCTATGCTTGCAACACAATTCACTGACGGTATTATCTCCAGCAGTTTGCCCAAATTCAGTGAGTCCAAGTTCAGCCGCATGGATCCCTCCGGTGACGAACGCAGATGCCATTCCTGCTCCGTTTGTGCCTTTGATGTCGTGGTGCAGCGAATCCCCCACGGTGATACATTCGTGGGCTTCAACACCTGCTACAGACATTGCTGATGTATATATAACCTGAGAAAGCAGCAGCATATGAGTACCTTGCAAGGTCAGTTGCCACCGAAAAATAAAATACTGAGAGAAGGCTGTTAAGATCAAGCAATCAACTACAGTTGCAATCACAAGTTCACACACACACCATTGCGTGAACGCCATTTCAACTTTGTACCATGTTCAAGTAGGTCAATAATTCGATTAATCTAGAAAATGTAGACATGTCATGTATTACCTTATCAGGCTTTCCCATCCACTTTACTTCACCGCCAAGACTCTCATATTTTGCTGCCAGAGTGCCTAAAGGATTAAAAGATTGAGCATTTATGTTCTATGACAACCATCAGTTGCAGTTGGCACTGTAAAAGGTAGTCATATTTCCATCGTATCTCAGAAATAAGGGATGTCTAATTTGGAGTGTAGGGTAGCCAACAAGATCGATTGACGAGTTAAGCTACTATGTTATGTGTTATCTAGTACAAAGTAACTGTTAAATAATTAGCATATATCTTCTTGATATTAATATATAAATTTCCATTTACCGGAAAAATAATTAGTGTCATCAAATAAATTAACCCACCAGGCATGACACGCAGCTCTCGAGCTTCAACAGTGACATAATCTGGATTAGCTACCACCATTGGGAGTCGTTTTTCACTACCAAGCACTAGAACCTGCTCAAGCTCCTCAAGGCTTCTGGGAAGCGGATCACCTGAAGGTAAGCCCAGGGCTTCAGTGCCATGGACTAGTATAAACTCTGCATCATTAACATTGCTCACAACTTGCAAACCAAGGCCCTGATAGGAGAATAGAATAATAATGATTAGATCAAATACATTTGTATTGCTAATACAACTAACAGATTTGATAAACAACAACAAGAAATAATTTGTCATGGAATCCAAATGCATTTTGACGTTCCGTGCTTGCCATTCATAATACTTTACCCATATACTCCCTCCGTCCCATAATATAAGATGCTATTACAGCCAATTTTTTAAAGAACACGCAGGAGATCTGCGTATCTATATATTAAGATAGGAGAGTTGTTGTTTTACAATAGCAATTATAGGGCGCCACAAAGGCAGCCAATTGCTAGGACCCACTCCACACAACACACCTACGGGATTACTCTCTCTAGCCTACCTCCACTTGCTAGCTTCCATTCTCTGCATGTGTTCTGAACTGCATCGGCAATCAGGCGTGCGCTATTACAGCCAATATACTCATATATTGGTTGTAGTAACATCTTATATTGTGATGTGGGACGGATGGAGTATCTTAGGTGACCTCAGACATTTAATAAGAACATGACCCACAAAATTCGATGCTAATACTCATTAAAAGAAACATATATTACAGAGAAATAACAGGACAACAAACCTCCAGAGAGATTGCCCCTCGACTGCCCCATGTCAGATGGATACACTTCCTTCCAAGAGCCGCAAACCATGGGTCATCCCTCCTAATTTTACAAAATCATTTCAGAAGTTTACCATAAGTTTCATAAAAATAAAGCAGAAGAAACATCAGCATGAAGCTTACTTCTGAAGGTACTGATGCGTGAGTTCCCCGCTAGTGATCGCTCCAAGGAAACAAGATGTATCGAACCCAAGGCTCTTCAGCTTCTCCATGGTCACCGACGACCGCCTGGAGGAGTTGCTGATTATCACCATCTTTGCGCCATTCCCGGCGAGTTTCTCCACTGTAACATCCATAACTCACTCACATTGCAGCACAAAGAGGCAATGGCAATGTTCATAAATTACAGTGTCTGGATAAACATACATGCCACAATGGCGCCAGGGTAGGGTTTCTTCCCGTCATGAAGAACACCAAATTGGTCCAGGAACCATGCCTGCCAGACAAACTCAGCTGTGAACAATTGATAGCAGCAGAAGCAAATAGTAAGGATGCATGCACGGGTGTTCTACATGATGAACACAACCGGGAGCCATGCGCAGAGGAACCAAGTTGTCCCCCAATTTCTAGCTGAAATTCCGGATTCCCTTGAATCCTGCGTGATCTCGTTATCTGAATTAGCAGCGGACGCCTAATCCATGGGGGATCCTAGTGGGGCTGCTACTGGGAGGGTGAGCAAAACAAGCGGCGATTCTGTGTGAAGAGGATAGGGGGCGCGGGGAGCTTGCCTTGTAGCGGCCGGACTCTGCGAGGGGTCGGATCCCGGCCAGCCTCACGAACACCGGCGCCGGCGCCGGCGCCGATGTCATTCTCCCCGCAGCCGCCGCGCGACGAGGGCACCTTCCGCCTGCGGTAGGTGGAGAGCAGAGGCGACTGAGGATTTCGTTTTGGAACGGTTGAGGCCACCAAGATGCAACCAGGCAGAGGTGAGTGGAAACTGTGAGCAGCGTGCAGCCAACAAGCGGCGGATACGCCGCAGATCGCCGGCCACCGACGGCAATGGCAACCGTGCACACGGATGCACCTTTGCTGCTTTGCCAAATTTTTACTTACAACAATTTATACCAATAAGGTAATGCAGCATGAAGTTTATTTGTCAAAAAAACCGGAGACCCATATCAAATCATTTTGACTGCACTATCATCAAACTTCACATCTCAACCAAGCAAAATCAACAAGCGCAAGCAAACATTGTAAGCGCAAGCAAACAGAGTAGTTCCGGTAAAGCTCAGAACAAGCTCGGGACACAGCACATGACCAAGGATGAGAACAGTTTCTGCTATTTCACGATATGATCCCAAACTCTCGGGTAGGGTTTCAAAAACAAGGGTACATTCAGCTATGCTATTACAAAACAGATAAGGTAACGGATCCATCACTTGTTTGCAGATAACGAGTGGAGACGTCCTCAGTTCAGCTTCTGGATTAGTTCGTTGATCTTATCCCCACGGTTGCCTGTGTCGCCACCAGCCTTGAAGGGTTTCTTCTTCATCTGCAGCCTCCTATCTGGACACTTGAGCTTGAAGGGCATGAGGAAGCTCGCCGTTTCTCTGAAGTGTGGCCCGACAGTAGAGATCTCATGCACGACGTCTTCCAAACATATGACACCGTGTTCTCCTAGAGCCTGTTTTATTAGCAAAGCATACATGTTTAGTGTCCATTACAAAATCCTGAGAAACAATTCACAAAATAGTTCCGCCACAGGAATGCACGTAGAAATGAAGATGATTATTCAAACTGAGGTGTTGTAGCGTGTTAAGTTTGGGAGCATCTACACCTAGCAAACATTTTTTGTTCAGAATTGGACACTGAAGTGATTTAAGTTTCATAGTAATGGTGGAAGTGGCTAGATAAAACCAAAAGACATAGACATGCCTTATTGATTATACTGCTTATGCTTAAGTTTAGAGCATCTGCACCTAACACATATTATATCTTCAGAATTGGACACTGAAGGGATTCAAGTTTCATACCAAAAGGTGGAAGTGGCTAGATAAAACTAACAGAAATAGACAACAACTATGTTATTAATTATACTTCAAATGCTTATTGTTCGGTACGCCATCTACAAAATTAACTAATGTCCTCAGAAAGCTTTATAGACGAACGCCTGAATCCGAAATCTCAGAAGACGTTACAGAATATAATACCTTCTCAATTAGATCATTGCTGGTAAGTGGGAAAGGCTCCTTGTCGAAAAACCCGCGACCCTTCTTGTAAATAAGCTCCTTCACATTCTTCAAATTCGGGAACCTATCCAATTAACATAATTTAATCACCGCAAGCAACAAGTAATAATAAAACAATGGATCAAGTTGCATTTCAAGCAGCGCAATGGAGTTACCCATATGTGACAAACAGGTCAACAGCCGCAAGCCTCTTGAGATTCGCCTCGGTGGCCCTGAGGAAGACGCCGGTGAGGACCTGCGTGAGCCTTAGCCTGGCCAAAATCTTCCTGATGTCCGGGTGTACGTCCGTCGTGCTGCAAAATCACACACGCACAAAAGGCCGATGTTAGTATTAAACATCGAGGCACCAATCATCACCAGCCAAAGAAAAGAAAGCAAGCAAGAATCTCGGGTGGTAGCTATATACTGACCCTGGGATGCGGATGGCGAAGATGAGCTTGGCGTCGACGGCCTCGGCGGGGCGCAGCTTGCGGACCCTGAGTCGCGTCCGCATGCGCATGAGGTCGAGCTCCTTGTTGCGGAACTCCCTGACGAACTCCTCGGGCCGCTTGATGGCGCCCTTGGCGTCGTTGCGGCGGCGCTGCCTCTTGGCCGCTTTGCGCTCCCGGTTCTTGATGGCCCAGTCCTCGTTCACCTTCCGCTTCTTCAGCACCGTCTCGCGGACGAAGTCCAGCTGCTGTGTCCCCTCCTCCGCCATGGCCGGCGGCGCGGGGTTCTCTTGGCGTGGGTGGGGAGAGGCGGCGGTCGGGGAGAGCGAGGAGGGTTTGGGAAGGAAGAATCGAGTGGAGTTTTCCCTGCTGGGGTCTTAAGGTCTCGCTTCCCTCCGTGGGCTGGGCTGGGCTGACGCCCAATGGGCTGCGTTGGGCTTTAGACTAAGGAGCACCTTTTTTTTTTTTACTAGATCCATAACTAAGGAGCACCTGGGTTAAAAGAAAACGGATTTAGAGCGTAAAACGCCCGGACACCTAAAATAACTGTTATTTACGTGTTCGGACGAAAAAGGCAACCCGAGCAGGTCCCTTATTTTTGCCCGACCCTTAAAGTTAAGGTTCCCACTTCCCAGTAAATGGATCCGAGAAAACCTTAGATATAGCGTTTTGGATCTGATTTTTCCAATGCCCCTCATTTCGTGCGAGGCGTTGGCGGGCTGAATATTCAGCTTCCGCTTCGAAATCCCGTGCCACCTCCCGCCCGGCGATTTCGCTCGCCTCCACCGTTTCCCGTCCGTGCCTCCGCCCCCCGCCGTGCGCTGCTCCATTCCCGGCCCTCGTCAAGCTCTCTAGAGGCTGACTGCACCCCCCGCCACTCCGTTCCGCTCCTAGCCAAGCTTTCGCGCTCTGGATCCGTGATGGAAAGAGGGGAAACCGCGTCGGAGCGTCCTAGCCGCTCCCCTGCCGCTCCGCCGCCACTCCAGCGCCTAGGACTCCCTCTCCGCGTCACCGGCCCGTCTCCCGGACCCATCTCGTCCGCCGCCCACGGTGCCCAGGGATATCGCCTCCGATCCCGCGGCTTTGAAGGTAAAAATTGCTGGATTTGTTCGCACTTGTAGTTTAGGAATCGATTCCACTCTGTTCCAGAGCTTAATTTCACGTTAATGAGTTCGTTCTCCACTATGACCCCATCATAGCAATTTTTTCGATGATTCTTCGTCGTCCAAAGAGGAGGATGACGGCGATGTGCTGCATCTCATGCTACGGCTCGTCGTGAAGGAGTTTGAGAGGGAGCCAAAAATAAAGTGGAGGGGATCCACCGTGGGCGGCTTTGTATCCCGCGGAACCGAGCTATGGGCAACGAAATGTTCATGAAAGATTACTTCGTCGAGGTACCTACATATCCGCCTCATCTCTTCCGTAGGCGATATCGAATGTGTGTAGGGGTTTGTTCATGCGCATAGTCGAAACTTGTGAGGCCAGTTGCAAGTTTTTCACCCGCCGAAGGAACGCCGCCGGTCTCCTTGGATTTAGCGCCTATCAAAAGATCTTGGCCGCCATGCGAGTGATTGCATATGGCATCCTAGCAGACTACACCGACTAGTATCTCCGCATTGGTGAAGATACTGTGCTCAAGTCCGTGCACATTTTTGCCAAGGTGATCATTGATGACGTGAAACACACGTTCGTTGGGAGACCCCAAGAGGAAGGTATGATGTAGTCAGCAGCAAGTTTTCCCTCAGAAAGAAACCAAGGTTATCGAACCAGTAGGAGCAGCAACTCTTCAGAAGGTTGTCAACGGCGCTAGAAAAATAGCTTCGCATGGAGTCTGGACTGTTGACGTGGAATCTGCACACAACACAATCAAACTACTTTGCCCCAACGAAACAGTGAGGTTGTCAATCTCACTGGCTTGCTGAAAACAAAGGATTAAACATATGGAGTGGAAAATGAGTATTAAATTGCAGAGAATGAAAAAGGAACAGTTTGCAGTTTGTGGTTGTTTAATCAGTGTAAAAGAATGGACCGGGGTTCACAGTTCACTAGTGGTGTCTCTCCATAAAAGATAACTAACATGTTGGGTGAACAAATTACAGCTGGGCAATTGACGAATAGTGAGCGCATGACAATGCATATACATGACATGTTGACTACTATGATATTTAATTGGGCATTACGACATAATACATAGATCGTTATCCAACAGCATCTATGACTAATAATCCACCGCCGGGCTGTCATCCGAGTCCCCCGTTGGTATTAAGTTGCAAGCAACGGATAATTGCATTAAGTAAAGTGCGTAATGTAAACAAACACATATGCCCGTGGACATAGCATCGTTAGGTTATCCCTAGTGGCAACAGCACATCCACAACCTTAGAACTTTCTGTCACTGTCCCAGATTAAACGGAGACATGAACCCACTATCTAGCATAAATACTCTCTCTTGAAGTTACAAGCATCTACTTGGCCAAAGCATCTACGAGTAACGGAAAGCATGCAAGATCTTAAATAACATATAAGATAGATTGATAATCAACTTGACATAATATTCAATATTCATCGGATCCCAGCAAACACAAGTAGCATTACAATAATATGATCTTGATCATGTAGGGCAGCTCACAAGATCTAAACATGATGGCACAAAGTGGAGAGACAACCATCTAGCTACTGCTATGGACCCGTAGTCCAAGGATGAACTACTCACGCATCACTCCGGAGGCAGGCATGGCGATGTAGAAGCCTCCGGTGACGATTCCCCTCTCCGGCAGGGTGCCGGGAAGAGGTTCTGAACCCTCCCGAGCTAGGGTTGACGACGGCGGCGTCTCTGGAACTTTTCGTGGATATTTGCTCAGGTATTTAGGGTTTCGCGTCGGGGGGAATAAGTAGGCGAAAGGGCGGCGGTTGCGGACCCCCGAGGGGCCACACCACCCCAGGGCGCGGCAGAAGGGGGCCCGCGCCCTGGTGGCGTGTGGCCTCCTATTGGCCCTCCTCTGCTGCTCCTTCGCTCCGTCAGGCGTGTTCTGGAAAAATAGGCACCCCCATATAGTTTCGTCCAATTCCGAGAATATTTCCAGACTAGCTTTTCTGGAATACAAAAACAGCAGAAAACAGGAACTGGCACTTCGGCATCTTGTTAATAGGTTAGTCCCAAAAAATGTATAAAAGTGATATAATTGGGACTGGGCACCCCGTTGCCAGCTCTTTTTGCAAAATTATTGGATAAGCGGATGTATATGCCACTAGTCCAGGTGTAAAAGTCCACTCGACAAATAGAATAAAGAATAACCACACTAATTCCTCATGAGCTAGTAAACATTTAAAGGTAGCACATGAAAAATTTACTTGGAGTGGCAAGGAAATACCACATATAGGTAGTTATGGTGGACACAAATGGCATGGATTTTGGCTCAAGGATTTGGATGCACGAGAAGCATTCCCTCTCAGTACAGAGTTTAGGCTAGCAAGGTTATGTAAGCAAACAAGAATATCAACCCGTACACCAAGTTTTATATGACAAACATATTGCAAACGTTATAAGACTTCATACCGTCTTCCTTGTTAACCAAACCCTGTTATTAGAAAATATCTAGACCTTAGAGGTACCACCGATGCAAACCAAATTTTCAACAAGCTTTACGGTAGTTCTTCACTAATAGGCTTAACTCATGTGATGCACAATTTAATCATGATCTACTTGTTAACTCAAAACAATTGACAAGCATCAAGTTATCCATTTTAGTGATCTACAAGATTAAGCAAGTTTTTCCTTATACCAATTACCACATGCAACATTTTCTGAACCAACCAAACACCAATCAATTTATTTCATCAACTCTCCAAACAAATATAAGTGAAGCAAGAGAGTACTTTCTACAAAAGAAAGCTAATAGCTCTGACAAGAGATACATGAAAACAAGAGCTAAAAGCTGAACAGCGCTAGATATGAATACTCAACAAATATAAGTGAAGAATAGGAGTATTCTCATGAAAAAGCGGAGCGTGTCTCTCTCCCAATCAAGAATGCTAGGGTCCAGTCAAGCTTTATTGAAAATAAAAATGCAATACTGAAAATAAAAAGCACACAGACGCTCCAAGAAAAGCACATATGATGTGAAAGAATTAAAATATAGTTTCACTAGAGATGACCTGATAATTTTGACGATGAAGAAGGGGATGCCTTGGGCATCCCCAAGCTTAGACGCTTGAGTCTTCTTGAAATATGCTGGGGAGATCCATGGGAGCCTCCCCAAGCTTAAGCTCTTCACTCTTCTTGATCCTATTATATCATCCTTCTCTCTTGACCCTTGAAAACTTCCGTCACACCAAACTCAAAGTAGATCTCATTAGAGGGTTAGTGCATAATCAAAAATTCACATGTTCTGTAAAGACGCAATATGATTTGTTACTTTAAACATTAGCTACAGCCACTGATGTTATGTGAAGCTCTTCCACCCAAAAAAGAATTTCACTCAACACTAGTAAAAGAGAGAATGCAAAATAAAAAGGCATAATCTGTCTAAAACAGAACAGTCCGCAAAGACGAATTTTTTCGAGGCACTTACGACGCTCAGATCGAGAAACTCTGAACTAATGAAAGTTTCAGACATTCATAAAGATTACGCACAAAAATTTCAGATTTTTAACAATCTGGTGATTTTAGGAATTTCGTACAGTGAACAGCAAAAATCTGTTTCTGCGCAGCAATCAAAATTAAGCATCATCTTATCATTAGAGGCTACTCTTGGCACAACAATGCGAGAAAATAAAGATACAAAGGAGTTGCTACAGAAGTAAACAAACTCCTTGACTCAATAAAAGAAAAATTGCAGAAAAATAAAATGGGTTGCCTCCCATAAGCGCTTTTCTTTAACGCCTTTTAGCTAGGCACAAAGCATGCATCAAGTATTACCAAGTGAAGAAGCATCAACATTCTTACGCTTAGCTCTCTTACCTTTACCTTTATCTTTAGGAAATACTTGGTTACACATAGGTGAAGAGGCGAAATTCATAGTGCCTTGGCCCACATCTATTATTGCTCCAAAGCGTTTCAACAGGACCTTCCAAGCGTAATTTGTCCTACTCCTGCACATTCAATGACAAGATAATCAATAGATATTGTTATCCCTAAGAGTTTTGTAAATACTCCTTCAGCTACTCCCCTTGGTAATTTAATAGTATTATCACCCAAAGTTATACAATCTTCGCATTTGGAAAGCTCCCAAAGATTTAAGGAATCATAAATATTCTTGGGCATTAAACAGAATTCAGACATAATATCACAGCGAGAATGAAAAGTTTCACCATTTATAACAACTTTTACTGAGGGAATCCATCCCGATGGTTCAAAATTTACTGGCACATTATCATAATGTTCACGAATCTGATTATACCCTTCTTTTAGACCAGATATGTTCGTTTCAAGAGCGTTAAGTCTATCACTTATGCTTGTCAAAGCCAAATCAATTTTAGTGATTGGGGGCTAGAAATTGTAATCAATTTTTTTATAGCATTAAAAGCTTGATCCCCATCATAACGAAGGAAATCTCCTCCTACCACAGCATCTAAAGCATATCTGTAGCAAAGAACAAGACCAAAATAAAAGCTACTAAGAAGCAGGCTTAAAGTCATTTTAGGTTCAGTTTTAGCATAGGACTCAGATATTCTAGACCAAGCATCTTTAAAACTCTCCTCACTCCCTTGCTTGAAAGTGAAGATCTCTTCTTCAGGTGACATTACTACTGGAACAGGGCTAGACATGATGACTAACAGAAAACAAAACTGAAAATAAACTAAATGCAAGTAACTAATTTTTTTGTGTTTTTGATAATTGAAAGCAAACAAGATAAAATAAAATAAACTAAGCAAGACAAAAACAAAGTAAAGAGATTGGAAGCGTGAAACTCCCCTTGCAGAAGACTGCTGTCTCCCCGGCAACGGCGCCAGAAAAATAGCTTGATGACGTGAAACACACGTTCGTTGGGAGACCCCAAGAGGAAGGTATGATGTAGTCAGCAGCAAGTTTTCCCTCAGAAAGAAACCAAGGTTATCGAACCAGTAGGAGCAGCAACTCTTCAGAAGGTTGTCAACGGCGCCAGAAAAATAGCTGTCGCAGGGAGTCTGGACTGTTGACGTGGAATCTGCACACAACACAATCAAACTACTTTGCCCCAACGAAACAGTGAGGTTGTCAATCTCACTGGCTTGCTGAAAACAAAGGATTAAACGTATGGTGTGGAAAATGAGTATTAAATTGCAGAGAATGAAAAAGGAACAGTTTGCAGTTTGTGGTTGTTTAATCAGTGTAAAAGAATGGACCGGGGTCCACAGTTCACTAGTGGTGTCTCTCCATAAAAGATAACTAACATGTTGGGTGAACAAATTACAGCTGGGCAATTGACGAATAGTGAGCGCATGACAATGCATATACATGACATGTTGACTACTATGATATTTAATTGGGCATTACGACATAATACATAGATCGTTATCCAACAGCATCTATGACTAATAATCCACCGCCGGGTTGTCATCCGAGTCCCCCGTTGGTATTAAGTTGCAAGCAACGGATAATTGCATTAAGTAAAGTGCGTAATGTAAACATATGCCCGTGGACATAGCATCGTTAGGTTATCCCTAGTGGCAACAGCACATCCACATCCTTAGAACTTTCTGTCACTGTCCTAGATTAAACGGAGACATGAACCCACTATCTAGCATAAATACTCTCTCTTGGAGTTACAAGCATCTACTTGGCCAAAGCATCTACGAGTAACGGAAAGCATGCAAGATCTTAAATAACATATAAGATAGATTGATAATCAACTTGACATAATATTCAATATTCATCGGATCCCAGGAAACACAACATGTAGCATTACAATAATATGATCTTGATCATGTAGGGCAGCTCACAAGATCTAAACATGATGGCACAAAGTGGAGAGACAACTATCTAGCTACTGCTATGGACCCGTAGTCCAAGGATGAACTACTCACGCATCACTCCGGAGGCAGGCATGGCGATGTAGAAGCCTCCGGTGACGATTCCCCTCTCCGGCAGGGTGCCGGGAAGAGGTTCTGAACCCTCCCGAGCTAGGGTTGACGACGGCGGCGTCTCTGGAACTTTTCGTGGATATTTGCTCAGGTACTTAGGGTTTTCGCGTCGGGGGGAATAAGTAGGCGAAAGGGCGGCGGCTGCGGACCCCCGAGGGGCCCACACCACCCCAGGGCGCGGCAGGGGGGCCCACGCCCTGGTGCGTGTGGCCTCCTGGTGGCCCTCCTCTGCTGCTCCTTCGCTCTGTCAGGCGTGTTCTGGAAAAATAGGCACCCCGTGTAGTTTCGTCCAATTTCGAGAATATTTCCAGACTAGCTTTTCTGGAATACAAAAACAGCAGAAAACAGGAACTGGCACTTCGGCATCTTGTTAATAGGTTAGTCCCAAAAAATGTATAAAAGTGATATAAAGTAGATGCAAAACATGTAGCAATTGGTATAAAACAAGCATGGAACATCAAAAATTATAGATACGTTTGAGACGTATCAATCATCCGGCTTTTTGGCGATGAGTACCTCCGAGCCCTAACGAGGAGGACACCAAGAGGCTGATGGTGCAGAATGAAGCTTGGCAGTGTTGATTGCAAGCACTGGAGAGGGGAGAACTGCCCTGCTTCTTGGCATGGTCAGTACATCGGCCATCACCACGATTTAACAATTGTGCTTGAAGCAGTGGCATCAGAGGACTTGTGGATTTGGCATTACTTTTTTGGGTTGCCAGGTTCACTCAATGACATCAATGTGCTGCAGAGATCTCACCTTTTTCTAGGCTTGCTACTGGAGATGCCACGGCTTGCAACTACACCGTCAACGGACATGACTATACCATGGGCTATTACCTAGCCGACGTCATCTTCCCCTCTTGGTCCACATTTGTGAAACCATCCAACATCTGGATGGTAAGAAACAATCTGTTTTTGCCCAGGCACAAGAAGCATGCTGAAATGATATTGAGAGGGCCTTTAGTGTTTTGCAAGCTAGATTTGCAATTGTTCGAGGTCCTTCTCGTTTCTGGGATAAGGAATCCCTCGACAATATCATGAAGGCATGTTTGATTAATGTGAACCTTTGAGAAACCCATACAAGATCCAACCATTTCTTGAGACATACCGGCAGCTTGAGCATGCGAGACTCACCAGCAGTTTCAGATTGATCTCATGGAGCATCATTGACAGTTGTATGGGAGGAGCTCCTAGTCTCCCAATTTATTAGGTTTATTCATGTGTGATGAACTATTCTTTCCTTCCAGACCATTCATTATTTGTTTAATTATTTGAATTTGAACGATTGTTGTAATGGATTATTCTTGTATTGTTTGATGTTGAATTTTAATAAATTTGAATTTATGTTGTTGTTTTATCATCTTTTTCTGGCCCAAAGTGACAAATATAAGGTATAGAAGAAACCAAGAAACCGTTTTGCGGTACCTCGAGTCCTGCTGTACCGAACAGATCACGTAAACGTATAAACCGTAAATACGAATATTCCGATTTACGGTTTCGTTTACGGAATCTGTTCTGCCCGGACGGTTTTCAGCCCTTAAAATAGTTTTACGATTTCCATACCGTATATGAGTTTTATGGTCGGAAATTTACGGGATCTGCTAGAGATGCTCTTAACCCCGTTAAAAAACAGACTGTTTTTTGCGAAACACAGTACAAACGCAGACGCTCACATACAGATGCACACACTCACCCCTATGAACGCACGCACGCACGCACACCCTACCCCTATGAGCACCTCCGAAAGACTGAGCCGGCGGGTCGAGTCTTGAGATTGACGAAGTCACCACAGGTGTCTCGCTGTCGACGGGAACCTCGCCTTCCACTGAAGAATATTCCACCTAAATGAGAAACACTAGTGTCAAACCTGTAGTTTGAATTCTGATGGGCTTGGGGTACAAACCACCCTTCTAAGTTCTAACCATCTTGGCACAGGCAGCAGGTTCTCAAAAAAAAAAAAATCAGATTTTTGCTTAGCAGGTGAGTGGTCTCCCCGTTCCATCTTGAGACGCCGTTCCCGTTCCGTTACGTTTGTCTGGTGGTCGTACAAAACCTTCTTTGCTCGCGGTCCAAGTCTAAACCTAGCCGTCACCCTCGCCCCCCTTCTTCCTCCCACGAGAACCGGCGAACCCCTCCCGGCGTCGCCGTCGTCTCGCCTCTCCTGCTACGGCCGGCGGCACCCTGCGAGCCGCCGTTCTCGCGACCCCCACCGTGGGCAAAGAAAGGTATACCCTACACGACAGCTCTTTCCAGATAGTCTTCGATCGCATTGAAATTTGGGGATGGAATTGCGGGAGTGCATCAATCGGTGGCAGGGAGATCCGGGTCTGAAGAACAATTTGTAGACATCATTGTAGACCCTGCTGTAAACTCCCGATGTGGAATTCGTAATATGGTGCACTCTGCAATAAGTGCACGATTGAGGTTAATTAGCATGCCTAATCTGACAACGAATCTTGACGTTTACCTGCTAAGTCGAATAAGCTGAATACTGGTGTCTAAGTAAGCCCTTGTCATCACCGTTATTGTTTGTTTGATGTTGCGAGCTTCTGCTGAGAGCCTGAGTCAGTGAATAGAATTTTCCTTCCAATAGGAGAAAAATTGTTATGATATTTATTTCATCCTTGGATGGATCGGTGCTAATGACTTTGTTCGTGCTGCTCATTCAGGTTTTTAATAAGTAAGCTTTAGGAATATACAGTACTACAGTATGGCTGGGGGTAACACAGATGCGGCAACCAAGGAGATGGAGGCATTGCATGTTGGGCAAACTCATGAAACCAAAGTAAGTACTATTAAAGCTGCAAAATCTTTCTCTTTGCACTGAACTGAACCTTGGAAGTTTTTCCTCGCATTATCTTCATGGTTGCTTCAGCATAGTTTATACTTATGTTGGTACATGGAGAAAATGTTGGGGATGAATAAGAGCCATTCATCCTGTTAACCGATACTATTAGGCTTTCTAGAATTGGTATTCTCATATTCATGACAATTACCTCTTCTTTCTTGCAAGCAATGATTTCATTTTTCATTGCCTCAATGCAAAAACTTGGTCACATTGTGTTCATACTTAAGTTAGAAAGTGATATGTGATTGCAACACTCCATCAACTGATGGCTTGGTTGCATGGATTGCTGAACCCCGCATAGAAAATATGTAATCCCTCTCTTGAATGATCCTTGCACTGGCAGCACTTCTGTTGATTGTCTTATATGGTAAATATTGCTTCCCTTTTTTGCCGCAGGATAAGTTGGCTAGTGTGGAAGATGTAACCACGCCAAAAGAACGCAAAGTTGCAGATAGCAATGGTGGGACTACCGGAGCACAGTCCTCACCACCAGAAGATGATGATGACGTGCAAGTGGATGGCCCATCTGAAGGTGGAGCAGCAGGTGAAGACTCTACTTTCCAACTTCTCATTGCTGAGTTTCTCATCTAGAGCTGAACCAGTGAAGCTTTGGCTATTCTGCCTAACATTTTGGAATTGGGATGTGAATCATTTGTTTACTGATTATTCAAAATGTTGTCTTTGAAATTATAGTTTCAGCCGCTGCAAAGAAGAAAAAGAAGAAAAGCAAGGCCAAGTGGGTTCTATTATTCAATTCAACCATTAATTTTGCTGTTTGGTTTGCTCTTCTTTACAAGTATATGACTCGTTTTCTGTAGAAAGAAGAAGGACTCTCTTCAGCAGACAGATCCTCCGTCAATCCCTGTTGATGAGCTTTTCCCTTCGGGGGATTTTCCTGAGGGTGAAATCCAGGAATACAAGGATGAGTAAGCATAAGCCTATCACTAATAGCTGAGTTGCCACTGTATGAATTATCGAATGATAAAAATATAGTGTTTTTTATCTTCATCAATCAGGTCACGCTAATACCTGGGCTAACATTGCATGAATGATCTTAACTTCTTAAAACGACGCAAAAATAGCATTTTTCTTCATTTGTTCCTAACTATGGAAGCTATGAAATAAAAATTAATTTCTGTTGCATAAAGTAATCATGTTGTTGCTCTTCAGTAATTTATGGAGAACAGCTAGTGAAGAAAAGAGGGAACAGGAACGACTACAAAAGCCGATATACAATTCTATTCGCCGTGCAGCAGAAGTTCATAGACAGGTTTAGAATATACTAGCTTCTTTGTTCTTTTGTAGCTTTATTTTAATTGTCTCTTGTTAGCTACAACTCTACAATGTATACGATGGTTTTCTAGGTGCGGAAATATATGAGGAGCATTGTAAAGCCTGGAATGTTAATGATTGAACTATGCGAGACTCTGGAAAACATGGTTCGGAAACTTATCAAGGAGAATGGACTGCAAGCTGGTATTGCCTTTCCAACAGGATGCTCCTTAAATTGGTATGGTATTCCTCTAGAGTGATTCCTATTTCTGCATCCCTTCTTACACTGATGAAAAAATTCAATGCTTAGGGTTGCAGCTCACTGGACTCCAAATTCTGGTGATAAAACCGTACTACAATATGATGATGTGATGAAGCTGGATTTTGGGACACATATAGATGGTATGTCTGTTGTTATACTATGTTTGGTTCTTTCTTCAATAATTACTTGGTGTATATCTTGTAGGGTTTTGTCTTTGCAAGTATGAATTCATGGTATTTCTAACTGTAAACTCTAACATGACTGTGTGATTATTCCCAGGGCACATAGTTGATTGTGCATTTACTGTTGCGTTCAATCCCATGTTTGATCCATTGCTTCAAGCTACACAAGATGCCACAAATACTGGAATCAAGGTAATTCTACACATTTGTCCACTCTTCGACGGCTGCAGTATATATGAAGTCAACGGACTCGGATATACTAAATGAATGCTTCTAATGAGCACCTTTGGACATATTATATCTGATAGCAGCTCTAGTTTTTGTTGAAGCTTCTGCTTTTGATTACTTAGTTTTCATAAGTATGTATGTTATGGCGTACTGTCATTTCTCCAACTGTTTATGTATAGTGATTTGCTTGTGTCTGATTTGACTTCTGTTTATCAGTAGGTCTATTTTTTGTTATTCAACAACGTTTGTCCTTGTTTCAGGAAGCTGGAATAGATGCACGGCTTTGTGATGTCGGTGCTGCAATCCAAGAAGTCATGGAGTCATATGAGGTTGAAATTAATGGGAAAGTTTTCCAAGGTCTGCGCAGCTTCATTATTTTACATTCTGTACTATTATTATGTGACAGCATGATGAGGATTTAAATTGCTTGTCTATCTTGTGGCAGTCAAAAGTGTGCGAAACCTCAATGGACACAGCATTGGACCATACCAGATCCATGCTGGGAAATCAGTTCCAATTGTAAAAGGTGGAGAGCAAACTAAAATGGAAGAGGGTGAACTTTATGCAATTGAAACTTTTGGGTCCACAGGTACGTCACCCCTACATAGCTTGAACTCATATTTCCAAATACACCAAATTTCCTTTTTTTTTCTTATAGCATCACAATAGTTTGTAAAAGGCACTTTCCCTTGTATCTGACTAGCATAGCATGGCTGAACGACCGATATCTGTCTTCACTATTTAGGCGCATGTTAAAATTCTTGAACAGTTTTACATTTCATAAGTGTCATTTTATTTGCAGGCAAGGGATTTGTGAGGGAGGACTTGGAATGCAGTCATTACATGAAGAACTTTGATGTTGGGCATGTACCATTGAGGGTAGCGAAAGCCAAGCAACTACTCGGGACAATCAACAACAACTTTGGAACACTTGCTTTTTGCCGTCGGTACTTGGACCGTATCGGTGAGACCAAGTATCTCATGGCACTGAAAAATCTATGTGATGTTGGCATTGTCCAGGTATGTAAAATATGACCATTTGCACTCAAATGTATGATCCCTATCATAGCCATGGTCCATGATTACTCAAGCTTTCCTGCCCTGTTTGCAGCCGTACCCTCCACTATGTGACGTGAGGGGAAGCTATGTGTCGCAATTCGAGCACACCATCTTGCTCCGGCCAACCTGTAAAGAAGTGATATCCAGAGGCGATGACTACTGATTGGCGCTGCAGCTCCTTGTTGTACAGGCTGCCTGCGTGATTTTGTACACCATATTGGGCAGTCTTTGTTTTCTTCGATCAGATAGCACATGGCAATCATAGTACTATAATCTGCGACGCGCGGCGGTGTACTGTTAATTGAGCACCTACTGTTTTCTGAGTTCAAAATTAGTGCAAACTGGTTTGTAAGAATAGCTACCATGTTGTATTTTCTTGGATTCCTCTATAAAGATTATTCTACTATTCAGATAACTTTATCATTACCATGCAACAGTTGGAAGTGATTGTGCTCCTGCGACGTTTTTGTCTTTTGGCTGGGCAAATTGTTGACAGTTCTGCTTCTGTGTTCGCAGACCTATGTCCTCGACATATTTCTTGGAAAATGTTTGCATTATTAAAGTTTAATGATGTAGGAGTACTTAGATTTTTTAATACTAAAAGGGACACATCTGGCTGTGAATGATGTCATAGAGAGATAAGACAGAATTTGGGACACTATTTATAGCTACACTTGTCATTTTTTTCTCTGTATTTTTCGTATATTTGAAATTTCCTGAGGTTGTAGACACATATCATGTAAGTTGAAAAAACATCTTTACGCCTAAGTGAGTTGACCTGTTATCCATTGAGGAACTAATCATTTTAATGAGGTTTATGATCAGAGATTTATCAATTAGAGAGAGGTGCATGAGGGTTGGTGAATCCCCCCCCCCCCCACCCCACCCACCCACATCCACAAAGGGAAAATAGGCTAAGGATATATTTTGTATCTTTTATTCTTTAACCGAGTCATAGGAAAATCTGCGGTATCAATTGATACTTACTCTTTCTATTCTATGCACCTTTCTCATATGCAGCACCACCACAAAAAAATGCCCTTATTTCCGGCTTGACATTCCCTATTGTCTAGACCCCAGGCAGTATAGGCTCCTTCCATAAAGTCCGAACAAATCCTCTACGGGTTCAATAATGATGAGAATTTGGGGGTCCTATAAAAGTTCATCTTCCGCATGACCATTGCTCACATTTCTATCTCATTTGCCACTATTGCATCTTAAAATCTCGATTCCTCTTGATTTCCCAACCAAAGCCGCATATCTTTGAGGGAAATAAAGATGAGACCTAGATCTTAAGTTCCACCAATCAGAAGTGGAATCTCCCTTAAGTTCATTGAAATCTTGTTACTCCTGAGTTTGTTGGGATACCTTAGACGGTTAGGGTTGCCCAATCTTCCAAGGTGTGTAATTGCTCTAGGAAGTTTGTGGGAGTTTGAAGATCATCCCTAGTACACCATAGTGGAAAAAGTCTTGCTTGGTTTGGAGAGCTCAAGGGAAAAGAAGGATAAATCCGTGATGGATTGTGTGGGCTTGGTTTTCCACGGCCAGTCCAATGGAGATTAGACTCCCCAAGAACTTGAACTTCGAGATACATCGAGTATTCGTCTCCTTCTACTTTGGTTATTTCGATCAATTCTCTTGTGAGGGCTTGACGTTGTTATGTATCGCATCATATAATCTTGTTCACCTAGTTGTTTTAGGGAACCTTATTTCTTTGTTATTATCACTAAAATATAGGAGTATAAAACTAAGTAAAGTTTGTAGTCATCCTTCAGTCAACTGAAACTAGCAACTTTCTCTGCAGTGCATGTGGTCTATCTATGGGTGGCTGCATGCAAAGGTGAAGTATTGATTTTCACCGCAAGGTAAAAGTCATGTAAAAGACTCATGGTAGCCATTTCTATCATGTAAGGTTGGTAACTGCATCATTGTGTGAGTATTACCAGAATAGTTGGATAACTCCAATAGTGTTATCTTAGTAATTGTTACTTCAATGGTTGGGTAACTCCTTCCTCCCCACTGAAGAGCGGGAGCCGAAGCGCTCGAAATCGAGCGAATCAGGCTCATCTTCTCCGCGGTTGGCGAGAGCTCCGCCGCATGATTTGCCGCCTCCGCGCCTTCTCCACCGACGCTAACCACCCACGCGCCTTCGTGGTGGGCTTCTGATACGAACGAACCCCCTTACAACCTCTCTCTCGCTCCATAGTGGGCTGCCGCCATTTCTCTCCGAGCACCGCCACACTGCTGGTTACCGGGACGCTCTGGTGACCATCGCCAAACAGTCCTCGGACGCGGTCCCAACCATGGAGACGAGGGGGGCTGTTGGATGTATGCCCAAAAGGCAATAAAGATTAACATCTGTTTCATAACTGCGGTGGCTCCTGAATATGTGATTCAGAGGAAAACTCACACGCACGTATAGAGACATGAACATAATAAAGTATACCCTAGTCTTGCCTTTACTAATTCATTGATTGCTTGGTGACTGTGTTTTGCTGGTCTATGACATTGTTTATGTCAGCATCAATGAGTAGCATATTGTTGGTGGAAACAATATGGATGGGTAGACCTAAATCGTTGATATGCTAAGTGACAAGGGTATACATCTCGGGTACCCTACCGTGAGGGTACCTGGTGCACGTGGCGACTAAGGCCCAATAGCGAAGAGCCTATTCGAAGCCCAAGACCAGAGGCCCAAGAAGATGGAGTACCCTCCAAGATTAGTCATAGGCATAGTCGGTTTAGGCTTTCCTTACGTGTAAACTAGGTCGGTTATGAACTCCCGAGACCCAGCCTATTTAAAGGCTGGGAGGGGTGCCGATCTAGGACAAGCCATACTCGAACCACCAAAAGCCTAGCGAGATCGACATCTCGCCGGAGCCTCCTTGTAACCGCATAATCTCACACAATCAATACCAGACAAGCAGGAAGTAGGGTCTTTACCTCCACCCGAGGGGCCTGAACCTGGGTAAATCTTTGCCTCTGCTTGTCAGCCGACGAAACTACCAGTACTACCACGTTCTCTCCCCATAATCTCAACCCTAGGTCCTTAACCATGGGATTTGATGAGTTAACCCCTCGTCAATTGGCGCCGTCTGTGGGAAAGAATAGTGCTGGACTCACGGTTTCTTCGGTTCCATCGGAAAACGGCGACTCGCCGATCGGATCTACAAACGGCAACTCGCCGGCTGCATCAACAAACCAGAACTCGCCGACTCGGCGGCACACGGCAACTCGCCGACTCACTCGACAAACGGCAGCACGCCAGCTTCACCTGCAAAAAGCACATCAGATCCTCTGATGGATTTCGAGCCACACTCGCCAGAATTCCAGGAGGCCTTCTCCGATCTCGAGTCAGGTTTGGGTTTAACCGTTGGTTCGTTCAATTTTTTCGTCAACAAGCTTGGTGTGCAGGACTTGACAGATCCACGCCAACTCGCGACTTCCGCACCCGAGGCTCCATCGGTTGCGGCTCCTTCGACTGCGGATCCATCAACTGCGTCCATACCATCGTCGATCCTCCAAGCTTGCTCGTCTGCAACAACCATGTCGACTCGAGAGATCAACGAGCTCATTGAAGAACTCCAAGGCGAGGAGGCCGAATCAGCATACCGCACAAACGATCCCGAGCTCGATCTCCCACTCGAGGATAGTTTCGACTGCGGGATCTCCCTCAGCGACTTCGACGAGCCCGAAACTCATATCGACAACTACGTCGACTCCGAGATCTGCACCAACAACAACCTCGACTTCGAGATTCATAACAACTTCGCCGACGCCGAGATGAGCATAGGCGATGAAGGCATCGACAGCGAGATCCGTCCAGACGGACCACTCGATGGGCATATCGACTCCGACATGAGCCTTGATGACGACGTCGAGTCCATGACGGGACTCGAAAACACATACACATACCCTCGGGTGATACCCCAGCAGGTCTACGTTGCCTTCGCCGCAGAATCATCTGATGCTGCGGCCAGTCGCAGGCCTACAGAGTTCCCGTGCACGGTTACTATGCCGGACGGAGTCACAAATCTCACAATTACTGCTGAGATGGCAGCAAAAGCAGATAAAGTCATCAAGGAGTGCACAATGATGCCAGCAGACGCAACACGGGAGGAGATGTTGACCTTCCAGTACTTCAACTGGCAGGAATCACTTCGACTGCAGCAGATCAGAGCAACACTCGAAGAACGTAAAAAGCAAGCTAGCTTGTCGAGTGCGCGAAGAAGACAGCTCTCCCTGAGCTCCACCGGGCGAGCAGACACAAGACCCAGATCAAGGCTGTCACACCTCGCCGATGAGAGGGCGGCACTCACCCGCAACTTAGGCAACTCTTTCATGACATACGACGAGGAGGGAGTGCCAGTACCCAAAACAGCTGCGGGTGCTCTTTTACCGCTGCAGCATACCTAGAGGCAATCAAGCCTCCAGCTGATGACCCCAATGCAAAACTACATCGCCAACAGATCAAATCACTCGCCTTAGCGCGAAGGCCATACGCCAAATCCAAAAACTCCAGGGGGAGTCGAGACCGTGCCCTAGTTGACACGCGTCGTGAAGAGCATAATCGCAGTGGTCGCCGCCACCACTCGAAGGAAAGAAGCGGCTCACGTCGGCGCAGGTCCAGGAGCAGATCACGCAGATCTTACAGTAGCGACTCATACTCTGATCGAGAGCCTGAGCCACATGGAGCTCTGTGCTTCACTCGACGCGTCCGCGAGACACGGATGCCCAAAGGGTTCAAACTCACATCTGAACAGCCCAAGTACACGGGTCGACAGGAACCTTCAGGGTGGCTGGAAGACTACAGGCTGGCTGTCGCGTGCCAGCGAGGCACAAACATCACAGCCATGCAATACATACGACTCATGCTCGAAGGCACAGCCCGCGACTGGCTCAAGGCTCTACCTCCATCAACATACGACTCGTGGGATCACTTCCGCACTGACTTCATCAAAAACTTCGAGCCTCTATGTGAGCGCCCAAAAACGTTCGAGGAGCTGCGAGCTTGCGTTCAACGGTCAGACGAAACGTTGAGGTCATACATCAGACGATGGACTGAGATACGCAACTCAGTTGGAGTAATTTCAGAAGATATGGCCATGGATGCTTTCATATGGGCCTCGCCAGGCGGACTTCAAAGAAGCACTTGGTCGCAAAAGCCAACCTCTGTGGCTAACCTCTTGATGATCGCGACTGAGTGGGCAGACGGAGAAGACATGGCGCGCACCACACGCGGGTCCTCACCCCGTGACAATCATGAAAGTGGCAGTCGAAGCCGCAGAGACTCATACAGAGACGACCGAAGGCGCAAGCGTTCAAAACGTCACTACGACGACGACAGACCCGAATTCATGGCGGCTGGGTTCTCCACACCCCGCAACGACCAAGACAGAAGCGACCGACGGTCAGAAGATCGACGGGACAGTCGAGATGATCGACGGGACAGTCGAGATGATCGCCGGGACAGTCGAGACCGCGGCCAACGCAGTGATAGCTACAAGAGGAAAGACTGGCGCAAGTCACGATCCGGCGCACAATCCGAGCGATCATTCGAAGAAAAGATGGATGCTGATTGCAGATTCCACCTGTACAAGGGGGAAGACGGAAAACTGCGCTCCAATCACTCGATGAGAAACTGCAGAGTTCGACCAAATGGCGACTGATTACATAAATCTCAGAAAGGCAGCAGCCACACCCGCACCCGTGCTGCGCCGCAGCCAGCCAATGTGCCCGTTCTGATGGCACCACCACCACAGCCTGCAGCAGGCGGAACATCGCGGGTGCCATACACAGTACCTCGGGTGGACGAACCTCAGTACCCTCCGCCCCAAGGGCAGATGTACATGATACAGAAAGGTCGCCCTTCCAACAGGGAGCAAAAACTTCGCACTCGACAAGTAAACATGGCGGTCATGTCACCTCCTGCGTAACTGAATTCTTGAAGGATCCGAAACTGCAATAAGCTTCAGCAGAGAGGACCACCCCCATCGGTCGTTCGTCCAGGGCACTCTGCTCTGGTACTCGACGCACAAATTGGAGGCTACGCCATGTCCAAGGTCTTCATGGATGGTGGCAGCGGCATAAACATCATCTTCGCAGATACGCTCCGCAAAATGAACAGGTCAGTCGAAAACCTGCCAAGATCTTCAAATACCTTTCACGGTATCGTCCCAGGCAAAGCAATAAGCCCAGAAGGCACCATACAACTCGACGTAACGTTCGGGGACAAGAACCACTTCAGGACAGAGTCGATTGAGTTCGAAGTTGTCGACTGGAAGTCACAATACCATGCATACTTGGACGCCCGACGTTCGCTCGATTCATGGCGGTGCCACACTACGCATACCTCCAGCTAAAGATGCCTGGACCAAAAGGAGTAATCACAGTCAAGGGAAACTTCCAAAAGTCTGACTCTTGCGACCGAGAGTTTAGCAAAATCTCTGAGATGTTCGGCATGGAAGCAACACTCGCCGATCTAGCGGTCTCCAACGATCGAACACTTATGCCGGAGCACAAAAAGGTGGCAGTCGACAGAGCATTCAATGCCACCAATGACACAAGATCGCATCAGGTGCACCCGACTGACCCGACCAAGACAGTCAATGTCTCGTCGAGTCTGCCTATCGCATAGGAAAGCGCGCTCGTCGAATTCCTCCGTGAGAACTGGGATATATTTGCGTGGTGTCCAGCCGACATGCCAGGTATTCCCAGGGAATTCGCCGAGCACTCTCTCCAATTATTTCCAGATGCTAAACCAGTCAAGCAAACAATGCGCCGCATATCCGGCCCAAAAAGAACCGCAGTCGAAGCCGAAGTCGACAGACTACTCGCAGCAGGTTTCATCAGAGAAATCAAGAAATCACAATGGGTGGCCAACCCCGTACTCGTAGAGAAGAAGCACACAGATATCCTTCGGATGTGCGTAGATTTCACAGCACTCAATAAATGTTGTCCAAAGGATCACTTTCCACTACCTCGAATCGACCAGATCGTCGACTCCACCGCCGGGTGCGCTCGCTTGTCCTTCCTGGATGCTTACTCGGGTTACCACCAGATAAGGATGAAGGAAGAGGATGAAGAGAAAACGGCGTTCATAACCCCACTCGGGGTCTACTGCTACACAACAATGCCTTTCGGGCTCAAGAACGCAGGCGCAACCTACCAGCGCATGATGCAAGACTGCCTCAAGAAGCAAATTGGGCGAAACGTCCAGGTCTACGTAGATGACATTCATCACAACAAGGGAGGAAAACACACTACTCGATGACTTGCGAGAGACGTTCGCAAACCTCAAACGCTTCCACATCAAGCTCAACCCGAAGAAGTGCACGTTCGGCGTGCCAGCCGGGCAACTCCTGGGTATCTAGTCTCGCTCGAGGAATCGAGGCGGACCCGGAGAAAATACAGGCCATCTTGACGATGCAAAGGCCTTCAAAGCTCCATGACGTGCAAAATTAGCGGGTCGAGTAGCAGCACTCAGTCGATTCATCAGCAAGCTGGCGAAAAAGCACTCCCGTTCTATCGACTGATGAAGAAAGCAGACAAATTCGAGTGGACGCCAGAAGCCGAAGCAGCCTTCACGGACCTCAAGCGAGTCCTCACAAGCCCTCCAATCCTCGTCGCACCAAGGGAACGCGAGCCACTATACCTATATGTCTCCGCAACTAACAGGGTGGTGAGCACCGTACTGGTAGTCGAACGCAGGGAGGAGGGACACGCCCAAAGCATACAACGTCCAGTCTATTACTTGAGTGAAGTGCTCTCCATATCAAAGCAGCGGTACCCGCACTATCAAAAGCTGGCCTACGCCGTGTTCATGTCCTCAAGGAAGCTGACGCACTACTTCGCAGAGCACCCGATCACTGTAATCAGCACCTCAGGGATCGGGGACATCCTCACAAACCCCAACGCAACTGGGCGAGTCGCAAAATGGCTCATCGAGCTAGCACCACGAGATATCAAGTATGATTACCCGAAGGCCATCAAAGCACAAGTCTTACCTGACTTCCACACCGAGTGGATGAAGCTCAGTTGCCAGGAGCACCAGATGTGTCCAACTCATGGACTATGTACTTGACGGCTCAAAGAAGAACGAAGGCGCAGGCGCAGGTGTCATCCTCATATCACCAAAAGGCGACAAGCTTCGCTATATCCTGCAGATGGGATTCGAGTTACCATCCAATAACGAAGCAGAATACGAGGCCCTGATCCATGGCATGAGGATGGCCAAAGCCCTCGGGTGCACTCGACTGATGATCTATGGTGACTCGAATCTTGTGGTGCAGCAAACAATGAAGGCCTGTGATGCAATCGCAGATAACATGATCGCCTACCGTGACCTGTACAACTAATGGAGGGCAGCTTCGAAGGCTGCGAGTTGCGGCACATAGGGCGTGAGAGCAATGAAGAAGCAGATAAGCTAGCCAACATTGGCGCGACCAAAGCACCAGTTCCACCTGGTGTCTTCTCGAGCGCATCGAGCACAGTCCATCAAGAAAAAACGAACATCTCCTACATCAGCCGCACCAGCCAAGAGCAAAGCACCTAGCACAGAGGACCCGCCAGTCGAGGTACTCCTCATCGAGCCAACTTGGACTCAACCTTTCCTCGCATACATACTCCGCGGCGAGGTACCTGAAGACATAACAGAGTCAAGACGCGTCACTCGACGATCTAAAGCATACACTGTCATCAACGGCGAACTGTACAAACGCAGCGTATCAGGTATGTTCCAACGTTGCATAGCATTTGAAGATGGCCAAGCCATCCTTCGTGATATTCATGCAGGTACCTGCGGGCATCATGCCAGCAGTCGATCACTCGTAGCCAAAGCCTTTCGCGCAGGCTTCTACTGGCCCACAGCACTCAAAGACGCGGAGGACATAGTCAAAAGGTGCATCGGCTGTCAAAAATTCGCCACAAAGCCGCACACACCCGCATCGGCGTTGAAGACAATACCATTGGCCTGGCCCTTCGCCCAATGGGGGCTCGATATGGTCGGGCCACTCAAAAAATCCTCCCATGGAGGGCATACTCACCTTCTGGTGGCGGTCGACAAGTTCACCAAGTGGATCGAAGCAGTCCCTATCACAAGTTTGACTGCCACTACAGCAGTCAATTTCATAAAATCCATCATATACCGCTTCGGCGTGCCAAGCAGTATCATCACTGATAACGGTACAAACTTCACGGCTGAAGAGTTCCGATCCTTCTGCAAAGAGCAGGACATTATGCTCAATTATGCATCCGTGGCACACCCGCAATCCAATGGCCAAGTCGAAAAAGCCAATGGACTCGTGACGAGCGGAATCAAGAAACGCCTCCTGGTGCCACCAAAAGGGCCGCGGGTGCTTGGGTCGAAGAACTCCCGTCTGTGCTATGGAGCCTACGCACAACTCCCAACGCTTCAACACAATTCACCCCATTCTTTATGGTCTACGGCGCAGAGCCAATCCTGCCATCAAATGTAAGATTCAATGCACCAAGAGTCGAGGCATACAACGAAGAAGATGCAGATGAAGCACTGATGCATGTAAAATGCATACATCAACTTTGCATTATTTTTACTTATATGAGTCATATTTGACTCATATAAGGGTTATATCACTGTTTTATAATGATTTTGGGAATATTTGATATGTTTCCTATTTTTTATGGAAATTAACCCTGCGCAGTCAGAAAACCCTATTTCTATATTTTAATGTTTCAGGGACCCAAACGACGTCCAAATGACCTGGAAATTTACGAGCATCATTTTTTCGAAGGAACAAAGCGTGGGAGCGAAGGAAGCAAACAAGCGGAGGCCCGAGGGCCAAAATAGGTGGGCCCACGCGGCCCATGTACCTGGCCGCGTGGGGCCCCTCCTTTTGGGCCTCGGAGCTCCGTTGCCGTCGATCTTTCCTCCACCGACTCCGTTTTGACCTAAAACGCCTATAAAAATAGTCCCCCGACGTTCTCTGGAAGGGGCGCCGCAGAAACACAGAAACACGAAACAGAGACCTGGAGCTGCAGATTGGAGGGGGAAACTCTGGCGGGGCGCTGCCGGCATGGTCTCCATCTTCTCCAACGACTTCTCCACCGTCTCCATGATGAAGAGGGAGTAGTCCACCTCTGGACTATGGGTTTGTGGAAGTAACTTATGTATCTCTCTCTCTTGAGCTTCACTAATTAGTACCGTATGAGCTGCTGAACATGATTACGGTCATCTATGTAATACCTTTGTGATGGATCTTTTTATGAGTTAATATATGTTTGAGATTGCAATGGTTTTGTTTCAGTTATGAAAGTAGATGCATATTATGTACCCCGTTCTTATTTACTAGTCATGATCAAGCATGTTTATGAGAGTGTGTGAGGGGGAACGTGTGCATTAGTTGGAGTAACGGGGGGTGGCTAGTGCAGTGAACGTGAGAGAAAGTTCTGCGATCCACTTGGGTATCTTACCTTACTTTGTTGCCTCACTAGGGATAAAAAGAAATACCATGCTACCGGAGATGTGGGTGTGACCATTGCCACTACTCATGACTAGATCTAGCATGTTCTTATTTTAACCTCATGTCATGATACTTATTGCTATACTCTGAGTTATCTTAATTACTGAGGTGTTATGATTTAGTTCGCATCTTGGTGGAGTATAAGAGAGACTAATAACCAAAAGTTCTCTATGTTAGGACGTGATGCCCATATAATTATAACTTGTCATTAAACTATTGTGTTGCAATCTCATATGTCAACTCTAGTGTTCCATTGTCTACACTTTATTAAAGAGATAGTGCATTTGTGAAACCATGAACCCCGGTCCATTTTTAATCATAAGAAACACCTTTCCAACAACTTTTACCACTTTTCCATTTTCTGCCATTTAAAAATCCGAAAATACAAAAACACTTTTACATCTTGCATTCATCATATAAAACCCAAAAATATCATTTATCATTGCTACCACCATCCTTGCATATTTATTTACCACCATTGCATATTTATTTCTTGTTTGCATTGCATATTATCTTGATATCATTCTCACACCTTGTGCTTGACACCACTAGGTGAGGTTGAGGACCAAAACATTTACTTTGTTTTGTAGGTAACCAAAAGAAGGATAGGAAAGATAAATCTTCACTACTGATTCCCGAGAGTTCGATATTAAACCCTCGAGTCACCCCTCGTGGGGAAAACACGTCTTCCACTTACTACACACTCTGCACTTGGAGTCTCAACCTAACCCATTTACTTTTCACGCAGGTAACTACGTGAAGGGCCATCAAGAGTGCTTTCTGGCGCCGTTGCAGGGGAAGATACGAAGCTTCCTGCAGAATATTTTTTCCGTCAACTACACGCCATCAAGACTGTTTTCTGGCGCCGTTGCCGGGGAATCATTGCTGAAAGGTTTATCCAAGGGTTCCCTGCACTAGCTCTGTTTTCTGGTGCCGGATTTATCCAAGGATATCTCACCAAGTCAACTTCATCACCAACTTGTGCTAACACCTAAGCTTGGGGAGGTTGCACCTACGTGAGCATCATCTTATCCATCTTTACCTTCAAAGCAATTTATCTTGTTTTGTCATTGTCTTGCATATTTATTTTCAGTTTTGCATAAAAAATTAAAAAACACATAAAAACTTGCTAAAATGGGAGAAAGAACTAAGTTGTGTGATTACACAAACACTCCAAATGATCAATTTATTGCTAGGCCCATTGCCACACCTAAGATAAATGCTGAGAGTTATGAAGTAAGTCCTAGTTTGTTGAACTTGATAACTAGGGAACAATTTGGCGGTAGTGCTATGGAGGATGCCTCTATGCATCTTCATGATTTTGTTGAAATATGTGACATGCAGAAATTTAAAAATGTGGAAAGTGATATTCTAAAACTGAAGTTATTTCCTTTCTCACTTAGAGGAAAAGCTAAAGAGTGGCTGCATTCATTACCTATTGATAGCATTAAAACTTGGGATGATTTAAAAGAAGCTTTCATTAAGAAATACTATCCTCCTGTTAAAATTTTGCAAAATAGAAACAACATTCTTTCTTTTAGGCAAAATGAAAATGAACATGTTGCTATGGCTTGGGATAGGATTAAACTTATGCTTAGAACTTGTCCATCACATGGGGTCAACGAATGGACCATATTACACTCTTTTTACAATGGTCTAAATTACATGTCTAGAAATATTCTTGATTCTGCTGCTGGAGGTGCTTTTATGGGAAAAACTATAGTAGAAGCTAAGACATATTGGAAGCATTTTGCAAAACTATAGTCAATGGCATACTGATAGAGCACCTAATCCTTCTAAGAAAGTGAACTCCATAGAAGAAACAAATGATTTGTCATCTAAAATGGATACTATTCTTGCTTTCATTAATAAACAAAATATTGAAAATGTGCCTTTGCAAGAACTAGTTGGTAATAATCCTGAAAATATTGATGTCAACTTCATTAGGAACTATGGTAATAATGGGTATGGTAACAACAATTATAACTCTTATAATAAACCCCCATATGTTCCCAACAACCGTCCTTCTATTCCATATCCTAATGCTAGTGATAATTGGAAGCCTATGCCACCACGTAATGATAATTTTGAGGCTAATAAAATTCTTATGGAACAAGTTGCTAGTCATAATACCATGATACAAGAGTTGAATAAGTCTGTTGCTTCTATTAGTTCTGATATTAAAGGCTTACAACTCCAAACTGCAGGACTAGACAAAGCCTTGTCAAAACTAGCTGATAACCAAGCCACTTTATTGAGTATGTCTGCAGGGAAACCACAAGCACCACCTGTGGTTGGAATGAATTCTATTAATATTGCTGAAAATGTTCCTCTTACTTTGGAGGAAACTCTTAATGAATTATTGAACTATCCTGAATATTTGTTGCCATTTATGTCTCAACTTGTTGGTTTAAAAGAAGAAGTTAACGAAACTGAACATGATGAATCTCTCTGTTAATTGAGTTAGAAAAGAAAGTTGAAGAAGTTAAAATGCTTAGTGAAGTCAAGGAACCATTGCTTGACTTAGAGAATTGTAGCTTGCATGAATTAATATCTATCTTACAAAAATTTGCAAGTGATCCTTCCATCAACTATAACCAAGCTGGTTTTGGTTCTTATATTGCTAATCATGTCTTGAAAGAAAAGATTGCTAGGTACAACCAAGAGGCTATGATACCACCTAAGCTTGGGGATATATGGATTCCCAAAGTCCTAGTAACCATTGGAAAAGAGACACACCATGCTATACTTGATCTAGGATCTAGTGTCTCTGTTTTATCTAAAGAACTATATGAAGTACTTGAATTGAAAAATCTTGAAAAATGCTCTATTGAACTTGCACTTGCTGATGATTCCATTAAACATGCTTTAGGAAAAGTAAGTGATGTTATGGTAGAGTTACATATGACATTTGTGCCTGTTGATTTTCTAATCATGGATATGGGGAATAAAACCTCTAGTCCAATTATTCTTGGAAGACCTTTTCTTCGTACTACAGGTGCTATCATTGATTCAAAAGAAGGGAATGTGAAGTTTCAGTTTCCACACAAGAAGTGCATGGAACACTTCCCAAGGAAGAGGGACACACCATCATTCAAGCTCCCTCATGAGCTTCGTCCACAATAAACATCAAGTAAGAAGCCTAGCTATATGGCTATAAAGAAAGCGCTTTACGGGAGGCAACCCGGTTGTTTTTATTTGTGATTTTCTTTGTGTCCTCTTGCTGTAACAAGAGACTTAGTGTTTAGTTTAGTTTCTGGAATTTTTAATAAAGTGCCAAGTTTTACTCATTTTGGTTGAAAAGTTGCTTATAGCGTTCGGAGATTTTATTCCTGCACGAATCTGTGCACGGTATGATTTTTAATTCTTATTCTGTAACTCCGAATGAGCTCATATTTAAACTGTAGTGCAACTTTTCATCCTCTGTATGCATGAATTTTTCGGAATTTTCGACAAAGTTAAGTAGGGTAGAAAAATACGTTTGCTGCTGCTGTTTTTCTGGACAGATTCTGTCCCATTTTGTTTGATGCATGCTTAGAACTTTTAACTTGAATCTTTTTGATCCAATTGAGTTTATGAGTAGGCATACAACATTATACATTTCTGGACATTCATATGAATTTTTGTTCAAGGATTATATGCAGCAAGAAATCTATTTGTTTATCACTACTAATGTGCCCCACAGAAAAAGAAATGGGAGAAACGGTGTTTTGAAGTTTTTTCACAGGGATTAGAGGAGATGCACCAAGAGCTATCCAAGGATGGTGAAGACCATAAGCTTGGGGATGTGAAGACAACCCCACTGGACCTACACACTCTCGGTTTGCACACGTCTAACTTCTGTTTTTCGATCGAAACACTTTATCGCATAAACTTGGAGCGTCTTTTTGTTTGTTTAGGTTTGATTTTTATTTTGTGAGACCACCACACTATCATTTATATATGAGAGAGCTACTGGAAATTTGGGTTGAATTATGTTGGATGCTATTATAAGATTGGGAAAAGGGATGTTGAGTTAATTTTAAAAGATACATATAATTGCATGATTCATGAGCTTGTTAATGAGTAATAATTTGCAAATATTTTATCAAGAGCTATCTTTTATTCATGTTTTGATGCTAAATGTTATTCTACCTTGTTTTAACATGGATTAGTTAGTTCTATGGACACTCATGCATGCATTTAGATGGTCAACTTTCTCCCTCTTGCTAGCCCAAAAATTCCAACAAGCAAAAACTTGTTTCCAACACCTTCAACCAAAGTTTTTCCAGTGAGTCCACCATATCTACCTATTAGCTTTATGCTATTCCGAGTATGTTTATCATGATATTTGTGTTATCTATACCTCTGAATGAAAATGCTTATGTTGTTAATTGTTGTGGGAAAAGTTGGTTATATAGCTCTCTCGAACTTGATGCACACTTTACTTTCATTGCATAAATAAAATATGACCCATTGTGATTAAAATTATGATGTTGTGGACTTGACAAATGTCTTTGGTTGAGAGTTAGCTCATATGTGCTGTCACATGGCAAGCTTTCAACATTGCACTTCATCTCATTTAGTTGATATCATGTACTTTTGTTTATGGATGCTTACCATGGGTGAAATAAATGTGGAAATGAAGTGAGTTTAAATGAGTTTGTATAAATGGTTAGAGAGACGCCTGGGCCGCTAATCTAAGCCATGCATCATTCATGGTGGAAATTTACTTACATGCTATGGTGAACCTTCTGTGATACACCTTACAATAAAAAGCTATCTAATGGTAAATAAAAAGGGTGTTGAGATTGTTCATTGTGTTTGTTTGTCTTGTCATTTTGATATGGGCTTGTTCCATATCCTGGGACAAGAGGTACCCCAGTTGACGCTCTTAATGATACTATTATTACTTACAATGATATTTAACTTGAACTTGCTTTGTTTTCCAAGTTGAGTAACACATGGAGTAGGTACTTGTATTCAAGGGGCATGAGACTTTCAACCTGTACTTTGTCAAGCACACTACTCGTATTTGCTTTCACTTTAAACTTAATCATTCAAGATGCTATGATAGGGGAATGAGAGCTTGACACCAAGGATTACCATTTACAATCATTAACTTAAGTAGAGAAGTTCAGAAGTTAGATGAAATTTATTCATGCTTTACCTCTACTCATATATATCTTTCCAAAGTGTCCACCTTTTATATTCAGATTTTCATCAATACTCTATGACCATTATAGGATGTTCTTACTTATCATTATGCATACATGTGGTCCATAGTACTTCTTCTCTTATGTTACACTTTGTGAATTATCATTGAACATCCTTGCATTGAATACTTGATATCACTTCATAAACTATCTTGCATATTGCTACTCCTTTTAAGAATGAACCATTTGACTCTATGTAGCAATAGTAATCATCTTTGATATCCATTGATAGTATTAAATTGCAAAGTCCATGTTAGTTTTATCACCTTCATACTCGAGGACGAGTATAGGTTAAGCTTGGGGATGTTGATGCATGTAAAATGCATACATGAACTTTGCATTATTTTACTTATATTCCAGTCATATTTGCATCATATAAGGGTTATATCACTGTTTTATAATGATTTTGGGAATATTTGATATGTTTCCTATTTTTATGGAATTAACCCTGCGCAGGCAGAAAACCCTATTTCTATATTTTAATGTTTCAGGGACCCAAACGACGTCCAAATGACCTGGAAATTTACGAGCATCATTTTTGGAAGGAACAAAGCGTGGAGCGAAGGAAGCAAACAAGCGGAGGCCCGAGGGCCAAAATAGGTGGGCCCACGCGGCCCATGTACCTGGCCGCGTGGGCCCCTCTTTTGGGCCTCGGAGCTCCGTTGCCGTCGATCTTTCCTCCACCGACTCCGTTTTGACCTAAAAACGCCTATAAAAATAGTCCCCCGACGTTCTCTGGAAGGAGCGCCGCAGAAACACAGAAACACCGACCTGGAGCTGCAGATTGGAGGGGGAAAACTCCGGCGGGGCGCTGCCGGCGTGGTCTCCATCTTCTCCAACGACTTCTCCACCGTCTCCATGATGAAGAGGGAGTAGTCCACCTCTGGACTATGGGTTTGTGGAAGTAACTTATGTATCTCTCTCTCTTGAGCTTCACTAATTAGTACCGTATGAGCTGCTGAACATGATTACGGTCATCTATGTAATACCTTTGTGGTGGATCTTTTTATGAGTTAATATATGTTTGAGATTGCAATGGTTTTGTTTCAGTTATGAAAGTAGATGCATATTATGTACCCCGTTCTTATTTACTTTTCATGATCAAGCATGTTTATGAGAGCGTGTGAGGGGGAACGTGTGCATTAGTTGGAGTAACGGGGGGTGGCTAGTGCAGTGAACGTGAGAGAAAGTTCTGCGATCCACTTGGGTATCTTTACCTTGCTACCGGAGATGTGGGTGTGACCATTGCCACTTCCTCCATGACTAGATCTAGCATGTTCTTATTTTAACTTCATGTCATGATACTTATTGCTATACTCTGAGTTATCTTAATTACTGAGGTGTTATGATTTAGTTCGCATCTTGGTGGAGTATAAGAGAGACTAATAACCAAAAGGTCTCTATGTTAGGACGTGATGCCCATATAATTATAACTTGTCATTAAACTGTTGTGTTGCAATCTCATATGTCAACTCTAGTGTTCCATTGTCTACCACTTTATTAAAGAGAGAGTGCATTTGTGAAACCATGAACCCCGGTCCATTTTTAATCATAAGAAACACCTTTCCAACCACTTTTACTACTTTTCCATTTTCTGCCATTTAAAAATCCGAAAATACAAAAACACTTTTACATCTTGCATTCATCATATAAAACCCAAAAATATCATTTATCATTGCTACCACCATCCTTGCATATTTATTTACCACCATTGCATATTTATTTCTTGTTTGCATTAAATATTATATTGATATCATTCTCACACCTTGTGCTTGACAACCACTAGGTGAGGTTGAGAACCAAAACATTTACTTTGTTTTGTAGGTAACCAAAAGAAGGATAGGAAAGATAAATCTTTACTACTGATTCCCCGAGAGTTCGATATTAAACTCTCGAGTCACCCCTCGTGGGGAAAACACGTCTTCCACTTACTACACACTCTACACTTGGAGTCTCAACCTAACTCATTTACTTTTCATGCAGGTAACTACGTGAAGGGCCATCAAGAGTGCTTTCTGGCGCCGTTGCAGGGGAAGATACGAAGCTTCCTGCAGAATATTTTTTCCGTCAACTTCACGCCATCAAGCACTCGAAGACGCAGTCGACTTGCTCGAAGAAGCACGCAACACGGCGCTAGCACGCACAGCTGTCTATCAACAGGATCTCCGCAACTACCACAGCCGTCGACTGCGTACCAGGTCCTTTGAGGTGGGCGACCTGGTACTTCGACTGAAGCAAAAGAAGGTGCATAAACTCGCTTCTCCATGGGAAGGACCTTTCATCATCACCGAGGTCATTGGTGGTGGAGCGTACAGACTGAAGCATGCGAAGACAGGAGAACTCTCGCACAATCCTTGGAACGTTGCGCAGCTGCGCCGTTTCTATGCTTAGATTGCTCAGTCGCACAATGTAATAGACACATATGTCGGATAGCTGCAGGTTTCAGACGCGCTCTTTTCCTTACCAGGGTACCTACGGGGACTGGAAGGTTTTTAATGAGGCGGCCTGCAGCTTAACATTCAAAAATGGAATATAGTCAATGATTCCTCATATTTCTCCTTGCTTACTACTCGCATAACTTATTCGCACAACATTAGCCTCACCCGAATACTCGGGGGCTGCGCTATCTCAAAGCATGAGCTTTCGCTCCTTCTTCAAACATAATACCTCAGCCGCACTCGAATACTCGGGGGCTAGGTCATAATAATCATACAAAAACAAAAAAGTTGCTCAAAATCATGAGTTGAAGCTTCAAACATCGCAAAAATTCACAGCCTCACTCGAACACTCGGGGGCTGTGCAATTCATGTTCCATACTAAGTGTTTTTCATAAACCCCACTGGATACACACGGGGGCTGCGCACATACATATAAATAAATATACACTACGTATAAGTGGCAAATTTACATTCGGGAGCCGCCCTATATACAGGAACACCCTAATCTTCCGGTTCGTCCTTGACTGGAAGAACAGGGCCCATAAGTTGAGCGTGATAACACTCAACAAACACTCTCGCATATTCGACTGTATCGTCAAGTTGCGACTGTGACAACGTCGATCCAGGCACGGGTGGACGTAGCTGCATATGTGGATGCTTACTCCGGATAAACACCATCGTTGCGTTGGCTCCGTCCACACGCTTTTGGGTGATAAAATCTCGAATGGGGCCTGCACTCCGGAAAAGCCCGAGCAGCGTGTGGATTCCTTGAGGCTGCGGCCCAGTCGGGAAAAGAGTCTGGTTGATTCGACTGAAGGCCGACCTGCATAATTCAAGCAGTAGAGTGCTCCGCCACACTCGATCCTTCAAAGTTGCGAGTATGCGTGCTCGGCTTTTATCCAAGCGAAAGTGCTGACGGCCCGTCGTTGGTTCGTCAGTCGCATTATTCAACTGCTCATCAACACGAGCCTGCTCCGCTTGGAAATCTGGAACAAAACCTGCAACAACGCACGTTGGGTGAACAAAAAGGACAGACTATGAACTCTTGAGATCAAGGCAGTCATGCTTACACTCGAGTTGTCTGTTCCCGATTTCCATCTCGCCAAGCACATAGTCCTCTCGCTGAGTGGGTAGAGCAGGCCTCGCCCTCATCCTATCCAGCTCGCTCAGGGCACTCTTCAACTCTTGCTCCAGCTTCACGACTCGAGCTTTCATATAACGCATTACTGCTGTATCATTCGCCGCTTGAGCTCGAGATCGGGTGGAAGCATGATGCCGCGATGAACCAGCTGAGGTAGCGGCTACCCGTGGCTGTTCCAAATATCATAAAAATCTCATGTCAGATATGAGAAATTCATCACAAAGCTCAGGCGAGTGATTGCATATAGCCTTACAGGCAAAAACACAACAAGGAACCAAATCAATACAAGTGTAGCAAAAGCATACACATACTCGCGTTAACATAAGTATAATTACACTACATAAATAAGGGTTTGGCTGCCCTATCTCTCGGACACAGACTCCGACCTAGCCCTACTTTCGCGGGTGGCAACCTCCGCCGCTCGGCGCTCCATAATGGCTATGAAGATGTTGGCCAGTCGAGCGGCTGGCTCGCTAACGGCCTTCAGAGACATAGGCTTCCCGCCGGGCCTTCGAGGGAAGTCAGACATGGCTGCTTCGAAGTCACCCTTTATTCCATGACCCAAAATGAGCTTGAGGGTGGACTCCGAGCGCGTACCGTTAGAGCACGAGCAAAGCTCGCCATGGTCGAGGTTCCCGGTCCAAGCACGTCAGCGAAGCCATCAGCAGTCGACGACACCTTCTTCAGTGGAAGCACGTTCTGGTGCACGGCGCCGAGGGTGCTGGTAGACTTGGCAAGAGCATCCTTCGTCTGGACGAAAGTAGCGCCGAGGTCACCTATAACTTGGTGCCGGCACGCCAATCGTCTTTGCAACAAGTACCAGAAAGAGCAAATATTAGTACATAATACCCAACGGTTACACGAGGGACAGGCAAAGAGATAGTTACTTACCGCTCACATTCTGCGCAAGGCCAGCCAGTCGCTCAGCATACTCTTTCTCGCGTACGGCGGCTGCGGCCTTGGTGGCATCCACAATTTTCTTCGACTCGGCGCGTTGAGCTTCGAGTGCTTCCTCTAGCTCTTTCACTCGAGACTCAGCCGATGCCTTGTCGCCTGAATTTGATAGTGATGGCTATGTGTTGGTGAACCCCAAGAGGAAGGTTATGATGTAGACAGCAGTAAGTTTTCCCTTGAATAATCTACCCAAGGTTTAATCGGACCAGTAGGACTTGATGATCAATTGGAAGGTTGTTGATGTTGACTCCCCCTGGCGCTAGGGAGCTTGCACCAACGTGGAATCTACACAGACACAAACCAGAACTTTGCCCAACACGAAACAGAGAGGTTGTCAATCTCTCCGGTCTTGCAGAAACAAAGGGTTAAACGTATGGTGTGGAAAACAGCAGGAAACACAGCAAGTAACAGGAAACAGATGATTGCAGCAGGTTGTGTAAACAGTATGAGAAAATTAGACCAGGGTCCACAGTTCACTAGTGGTGTCTCTCTCAGAACAGATAACTAGCATGTTGGGTAAACAAATTACAGCTGGGCAATTGACAAATAGAGAGGGCATAACAATGCAATACATGCCAAGATGTCTACTATGAAATCTAGTTGGGCATTACAACAAAATACATAGACCGTTATTCCAACCGCATCTATGCCTAAATAATCCACCTTCAAGGCAGCATCCGCATCCTGTTCAGTATTAAGTTGCTAACAACAGATTATTGCATGAAGTAAAGTGTGTAATGTAATCAATACAAGTGCCCTTGGACACTGCACCAATGTTTTATCCCTAGTAGCAACAGCACATCTACCATCTTAGACCTTTCTGTCACTGATCCAGATATCTAGAGACTGAACCCACTATCGAGCATAAATACCCCCTCTTGGAGTCACAAGCATCTACTTGGCCAAAGCATCTACTAGCAACGGAGAGCATGCAAGATCAAGAGCACATAGATAAACAACTTGAATAAACATGGTATCAATATTCATCGGATCCCAGCAAACACAACATCTAGCATTACAATAAGATGATCTTGATCATGTTAGGCAGCTCACAAGATCTAAACATGGAGGCACAAGGTAGAGAGACAACCATCTAGCTACTGCTATGGACCCGTAGTCCAGGGGTGGACTACTCACGTATCACTCCGGAGGCAGGCATGGTGATGTAGAGCCCTTCGGTGATGATCTCCCCTCCGGCAGGGTGCCGGGAAGAGCTTCAGAACTCCTCCGATCTGAGATTGACGATGACGGCCGCGACGGAACTTTTCGTGGAATATGATCGACCGTCATAGGGTTTTCGCGTCGCGGAGAATATATAGGCGAAGAGGCGGCGTCGGTGGCCGAGGGGGGCCACCACGCCATAGGGGGGCGCGGGCCCACCCTGGGCCGCGCCCTAGTGTGGCGTGGCCCCCTGGTGGGTCTGCTCCGACTCCCCTTTGGACTCCGTGATCTCCTCGTGATATTATTGACGATGTCTTTTGTTTCGTCCAATTCCGAGAATATTTCCTTAATAGATTTTCTGAAACCAAAAACAGCAGAAAACAGGGAACTGACACTGTGGCATCTTGTTAATAGGTTAGTCCCAGAAAATGCATAAAAATGATATGAAGTGTAACCAAAACATGTAGCAATTGATATAATAACAGCATGGAACATCAAAAATTATAGATACGTTTGAGACGTATCAAGCATCCCCAAGCTTAGTTCCTGCTCGTCCTCGAGTAGGTAAACGATAAAAACAGATAATTTTTGAAGTGACATGCTACCAACACAATCCTTGATCAAATAACAATGTAATGCACATGATCTGAATGAAGTGATCCAAGCCAATGGTCTATAGTTTGCAAGCAAGTAAATAAAGAGTAAACATAAGTGATCACACAAGTGCAAACTTTCATGAATAATACTATAAAACATTTAGAGATATAATAGTCTAACATAATAGTTAGCTCACAGCAGCAATAATTCTCAACATGAAAGTGTTTGTATCAACACAAAGGAAGATAATAGCTTCAGCATTTGCTTCAACTTTCAACATGTATATCATATAGATAATGTCAATGCAAAGAATATGATCAACCAAACACAAAGTTATGTAAAAACTGTTATACTGGAGTTGACAATGATGTTTGCTTAAGAGACAGAAAGAAGTGGGAAAACTGACTCAACATAAAAGTAAAAGAATGGCCCTTCACAGAGGGAAGCAGGGATTAACATCATGTGCTAGAGCTGTAGTTCCCGAAGGCATATAGAGAGCATAAAATATTGTTTTGTAAGGTAATGGTGTATACAGGTGTCAACAAATCAAATAGCAGGTACTTGTCATCTTTCATGGCTAACTAACTTTTAGAGCGGTTCCGAGAGTTTTTAGGACTGCACTTGTAACAAGCACTTATTGGTGACACTCCTCCCAACCATTTACTTTCCACAAACCATGGCTAACCGAATCCTCGGGTGCCCACCAACATTCACCATGGAGGAGTGTCTATTTATTTATTTATTTATTTATAGGGTGGACTAACCAGCTCTTTAATGCAAAATAAAAGGTGGAGAAGCAGATGAAGCTGCCAATCCTTGTAAATTAATTAGCATGGAAGATGACAAATCTCACTACTACGTCCTTATGAGCTTTTCAAGTAGTGACACAAAAAGGAAATGTAACAGTTTTGAGTAGTTAGTAGATAGCACATGAAGAAATTTACTTGGAATGGTGAAAACACCACATAATAGGTAGGTATGGTGGACACAGGTGGCATGGATTTGGCTCAAGGTTTTGGATGTACAAGAAGCATTCCCTCTTAGTACAGAGTTTAGGCTAGCAAAGTTATTATAAGCAAACATCATTATCAACTGGAATAGCAAGAGTGTACATAAAACACAAGGTTTGACGAACCATAGACTCCCACTGTCTTCCTTGTTAACACATAGCCTTCATCCAAAAATTATCTAGACTACTATGGACTTCCAATTATGCAACAGATTATTATAGCAGAAAATCCTTATAGTAGTTCTTCATTAATAGCCATTACTTACATGATGCACAAGTTTAAACATTAATTACTTGACAGCTCAAAACAATTGGCAAGCATCAAATTACTCAAGACAACGATCTAAAAAGATTCATGTAAGCATTTTATACCACTACCACATGCATAGCATTTTTCTGGTCCAACCAAACACCAATCAACTTATTTGACAACTCTCCAAACAGATATAAGTGAAGCAAGAGAGTACTTTCTTCAAAAGAAACTGATAGCTCTAACAAGAGATAGATGAAAAACTGAGAGCTAAAAGCAATCACAGCGGCTAGACAGGAATACTAAACAAGTACTAGGAGAATGCCCGTGCGTTGCTACGGATCATATTGTTTTCCTAATTTTTATCAATAAAATACATTCAACATTCATGTGTGAGAATAAGACATACAGAAGATATTTAAAAACCGAATAAGATTCCATTTTGCTTGAAGTGTATGTTGACAAAATGTATAATGTCGACAACATTCTTTTATATCTCTTCCACCAGCACCTCGTCGGGGTCTATGTCGGTTCGTTCTTTAGTAGTGTCTTTTTTTTGATTTGGTCCATGATCTACCGAACATACATATATGGTAAATATAATATGGATATACAGAACATGTATAAATTAAAATATAATTTAATTCTCACCACTTTTTGATTGTTTAGAACTTGTAGAGTTTTTAGTCTCCACCGCCACATTGCATCGGGTCTATGTCGATAGATTTTTTCGGATTGTCGACAATATCTATTTCTGGAAAACTCACGATCTACAATGCGAAAATAAAAACATAAAAAATAAATATAGCAATATAGAATTTGTATATAAAGAACACAAAATGTATAGCTCTCCCATTGCTTTCTTTTCGATTGTGTAGACCTCGATAAGATTTTGTTCCCACCCAATCGCCATGATGTCAATGCGTATTGTTTTTATAATTGCATATAATTTAAAAGTTATATATTAAATAAAATTAATAACAGAATTTTTGGTAAGCACAAAACAATCAAACGGGGATAAATTTGGCACGTATGTCTAAATTAGGTAATCTGGGTTTGGCAAATGATGGCAACAGTCTACTCAAAAAAAAAGGACAACAAAAAAAAGTAGCCCAGCATCACTCTCTGGATGCTCCGTTGACCCCAATCTCCCATCCGATATTCCTCACTGCTCAGTCCTCTGCTCCTATCTTCTCTTCCACGGGCTAGCCTACGCATCATTCTCCAGGCCGGCCCCCATATCCCCGCCGCCGGCTCCCCCACTCCGCAGCCGATCGAAACCCCGCCGCCTTGCGCTCATGACCGGACAGCGCGGGTTCCGACCGTCGCTCGCCCTCCGGCAGGACACACTCGATCTCCGGCGCTCTGGAGCCACGCCCTCGACCTCCGGCCCTCTGCCGCCACACCCTCAACCTCCAGCCCTCCGGCGCCGCGCCCTCGACCTCCGACCCTCCCGGCGCCACGCCCTCGATCTCGGGCCCTCTGTCGCTCTGAACTCGCACGCGATTGGCACATATCGAGCCAGGCCGCCGCCGCCTTGCGCAAGGCCATCGTTGCTTCCACCACCAGCGCAAGCAGGTCTCCACTTGCCACATTCTGAGTTTTTCTATAGTTTGTGTGCATTCCTATGTTAAGCTCTTATGTTTGATTAGCCCCCTTTTTTTGTCATAGAGGTGTGTAATGAGAAAGAGGTTGGTGCGGAAGGCCTTTGATATGATACTCAGGATTTCTCGTAGTGTTAATCCTTTTCTTTTCCATTCATTCGGAACATGTTTTTGGTATTTCTCTTTTGATTTCTCATATGAAAACTTACTGCAGGAGTATGAAGCGTTCTGGGAGAATTATGACAATTTGTTAAAACTCAGTTGCATGGAAGACAAGGAAGAGCACAAGAGAATTGCTACGTTGGTCTGGTTCTTTTATTCTCCCGGCAAGGAGTAACTAATTAGCTTGGATGAATATGTGGAAAGCATGAAGCCTGAGCAGAAGGCTATTTACTTCATTGCTGGATAGTTTGAGCTGTACAAAAGGAGCTCTTTTCTTGGAGAAGCTGAATGAAAACGGTTCTGAGGTATGTACCGATGATACCTCAGTGTGTCTTTAGTTAAATGATTCATTTGGTTTAATGTCGTGGATGCATCTCTCCTGTCAAATTTCCCATCTAATAGTGGCATAACTACATTTTTGCGTCAACCAGCACAACCAAAGGCAAGCAGACGTTAGATGAAAGCCTAGAAAGCTGAGAGTCTGAACAGAACTGCTCTTTATTATTAACCTCAGCCCAGTACTTACCATGGAGCATCTCAAGCAGACGTTTGGCTTTTTAGGAAAATATACCTAGTTTTGAAAAAAAAAGGATGCCAAATAGAAGTCAAGATAACTGCTCCGAAAATACTCAAATGAAAGAATCTATCCCTATGTCCTTGACCAAATCTTTGACAACTTGAGGGATGTTAGCTTCACATTCGTTGTCGGGACACGCCAGAATGTGTACCAACACTTTGTTACGAAGGTTACCGTCCTGCACATGCAGTTCATATATAAGCATAGGAATATCATGCAGAGCTCACATTTAAATTAAGCATGAATATCGACTTAGTTCATACTCACCGTGGCATCTGGACGTGTAACTTTTTCTCACATGCTGTAATTTTCTTCAGTGCATCTCTCCCGTTCCCTTTGTCTTTTCAATTCTTTTGGATCAGCTATTTGTCATGCGAGTCAGAAAACACTAATGTCTTTGCCTGTATCAAAATTGTGCGTCTGTTGGTAAAAAAGAGACGTGAGCATAGTAAGATTGTCATAACCCAGGCTATTTATGGCTCGAACTGGTGTTTGTAGGCCACATCCCTGCATAGACCCAATATTATAATCATCATCACCATCCAAATTCTCCTTGTTAGAAGAGGCAATCATATTTGTCAGCAATATATTGGGTGTTTGACATGTAGTCGCACCGGAAGGCATCAGATTAGTCGATATGCCTACATCACCATTTTCTCCAATCAGTACTAATATACAAATTATGATGCTATTTCTGTTATTATACATCACCTTCTGTAGTTGGGGAGTATGGCAGTTGTGTGAGAGCTGATTGACCAGTGGCATTTTCTGGAGTGTGAAATTATGGCATGAAGCAATCATCCAATTTATGAGGGGTGCATCATCATGATTTTGATAAGTGCATCATATGAAATGATCCATCAGAATGAACGTACCGGTCAATATGGCAACCGGTGTGTTAGATGTACTCTGTTTTCCATTGAGATTAGTTGTTGTAGCTTTCTTCCGTGCATATCTCTCCCGTTCCCTTTGTCTTTTCAATTCTTTTGGATCAGCTACTTGTCCTGCGAGTCAAAAATATTAAAACTATACATGGTCCAAGTAAGTAGGAGGTGGTGATATATTTACCTGAAGAGCCACTACTATTTGAATGGAATTAGTTTGGTGTTTGTAATGTAGTCGCACCTAACAGCGTCAAAATTGTCGGTATGCCATATGCCAATATGGTCAACTGTAGTTGGGGTGAATGTCAGTTGGGTGATAGCTGAACCACCAGTGGTATTACCTGGAGTGTGAAATCCCGTCATGAAGATTTTTTTTGTTTTGATATCTGCATAATATGGTCTGGTTTCAAGAATGCACGTACCAGGTGACCTGCCTGCTTTATTCCGTGCATATCTCTCCCGTTCCCGTTGTCTCTTCAATTCTTTTGGATCTACTATTTGTATGAATTATAAGAAACATTTAGAATGTACACTCATCGAAGTAGTTCTTTGGTGCTGATATCTTTACCTGAATCGGTGCTGTTTGTTATGTCTTGGAATTGAGCTCGTGCCACAATATGCTTTGATGGTGCCATATGCAACAGAATGTTTCTACTATCTGTTATAAAGTGAGTATGTGTTATAAAACCTGGATTATGTACAATTCATGTCTTCCATATTTTGCAGGTCCAAATAAACTTACAATAGAAACTATATGGAGAAGGAATATTCTGCTACCAGTTATAAGCACAAGAACAATCCACACATCTGAAGTAAAGCAACGGGACCACAAAATATAAGTAGGATTAAGTTTGAGTACTGGTCCTTGCATTTTGGAGTCAACAAACATGATCCCAAGCAGATAATACATCAGACTAACCATTCAATCACTTTTTCCCCTTTTAATGCTTGATTAGCTGGATATAAAGCAGAATTTGCTTGCTGCTCCTACGCCTCCCAGAAATGCTAAAGATAAAATGTTTTGCATCTTCCCCTTGAATACGAGCAAAGTTTCAGACATCTCACCGTGGTAGTGTCATTCGATGGCAGGAGTCGAAGCAGGCTGAATGCGAGTACTCCCTGATGGCAACGTGGCGGAATGGAGCCGGCGTCGCGGAATGGACTCCGGCGTGGCGGAAACCAGGTTGAGGACCCCGGAGTCCGTAGCAATGGGACAGTCGACGGCGGCAGGTTGCCCAATGCGAAATTCTGATGTATTCAAGGACCAATTTGTTGATTGATTGCGATATGGAAGTTATTTGAAATTGATTGCATGGAGCAGTCGTTCTGGGAAAGAAAACGCTTATTCTTTTGGCAAGTAATGATTACGATCTTTAATTATTTTCATTGACTCGGAAAAGGAATTCCTTTGGCAAGTAATGATTACGATCTTTAATTATTTTCATTGACTGGGAAAAGGAAAGCGCTCCGCATTGTTGCACAGTTGGGCCGGCCCATGTTATGTCGTTTGCCCATGGTAGCGAGGCAGAATTTTCCGCCAGGTTACACCATCACCAACTCCCATTTAATAGTAAAGATAAGTGAAGCACAAGAGTATTCTAATGAAAAAGTGGAGCGTGTCTCTCTCCCAAACATGAATGCTAGGATCCAACAAGTATAGCACAGCAAACAAAACAAAACAAACTGAAAACAAAAACACACTGACGCTCCAAGGAAGAGTACACTAGTATGAAGCAATAAAAATATAGCACCATTAGAGATGACCTGATAATTTGTAGATGAAGAAGGGGATGCCTTGGGCATCCCCAAGCTTAGATGCTTCAGTCTTCTTGAAATATGCTGGGGAGGTAAGCCTCCCCAAGCTTAAGCTCTTCACTCTTCTTGATCATGTAATATCATTCTCCTCTATCAACACTTGAAAACTTCCTTCACACCAAAACTTAACAGCTTTTCTCATTAGCAGGTTAGTGCACTAAAAGATAATACTTCAAAGTTCTAGCAAAGACAAAACTCACAAGCCAACTATTTTAAACATTAGCCACTGTTACTAGGCTCAAGTGGCCACTTTTACACGAAAAGAAACCACTTAAAAACTTGTAAAAGAGAGAATGCAAAATAAAAGACAGAATCTGTCAAACCAGAACAGTCTGTAATGACGAATTTTTTCGAGCCACTTACGATGCTCAGATGAAGAACTTTTGAAATAATGAAAGTTGCGTAACATCATCAGGAACATGCACAAAAAGTTTCAGCATTTTTCGATTTTTTCTGATTTTCTACTGAATTAAACGGTGACGAACATCAATCTGCCCCAATGCAGTCCCGAAAATAAAAACCAACTTTGCATTAGTAACTCTCCTTGGCACAACAAAACAGCAAAATAAAAGATACAAAAGAGTTGCTACAGAGGTAAACAAGCATCCTTCACTCAAGAAAACAAAAATAAAACAGCAAATAAAAAACATGGGTTATCTCCCAGAAGTGCTTTTCTTTAATGCCTTTGAGCTAGGCATGAAGAGATGCATCAAGTATTGTCAAGACCAGAAACATCAAGGTTCCCAAAAGCTTCAGATAAATCATAATTCACAACAAGAGGGGTTTTCATTTTAGCTAGTTCTTGAGAAGAAAACTTGAGAGGCCCACTGCAAGCTTTATTAGTAAATTCATAAAATCCATTATCCAGCACATCAGAAGTTGAAAGTTTTGGTTTAGGCCCCTTAGGTACATACATGAATTTCTTTCCTTTATCTAGAATATACCCTTGCTTCTTAGTTTTGAAAGAGGAAAAAGTATTACTCATGGTGTCAATGACTTCCTCTACCTCCTCAATCCTAGAGTTTTGATCATGATTTTTAAAGCAAGTTTCTAGAGCAACAATTCTTTTATTAAGATCTTCCAAGGATTTATCAAAATTTTCAGTGTTCTCAAGTAGTTTTTCAAGCTTAACATCAATACTTGGAAGATTCTCTACAACCTCAAGCTTTTTCATAACATCCTCAAGAGAGACTTCAATTTTAATTTCAATAACAGGTGGTATTCCTACTAGACTTTCAAGGATGTAGCTAGCCTCTAGAGCAGGTGTTCCTAGGAAGTTACCCCCTGTCAAAGTGTCCAAAACATATCTATACCAATTGGTAATGCCAACATAAAAGTTCCTAAGAAGGATTGTAGTGGAATGTTTTTTAGCACACCTATGATGAGCATTACTAATTCTGTACCAAGCATCTTTTAAACTTTCTCCCCCTTGTTGCTTAAAAGTTCGAACCTCAACCTCAGGAGATGAAACAAAATAAGAAGAACCAGACATGATGAGCAAACCGAAATAAACTAGATGCAGGAATTTAATTTTTTTGGGTTTTTGATTTTTAACAGCAAGCAAAACAAAACTAAAACAAGGCAAAAAACAAAGTAAAGAGATTGGAACTGAGAGACTCCCCTTTCCAATAGCCTCCAAGTCCCCGGCAACGGCGCCAGAAAACAGCTGGTGCCTGGTTGACGGGAGAGTATTTGAGGATGATGATGATGGTGATGATGAGTACTTCCCCGGCAACGGCGCCAGAAAATAGCTTGATGACTACGTGTTGGTGAACCCCAAGAGGAAGGTTATGATGTAGACAGCAGTAAGTTTTCCCTTGAATAATCTACCCAAGGTTTAATCGGACCAGTAGGACTTGACGATCAATTGGAAGGTTGTTGATGTTGACTCCCCCTGGCGCTAGGGAGCTTGCACCAACGTGGAATCTGCACAGACACAAACCAGAACTTTGCCCAACACGAAACAGAGAGGTTGTCAATCTCTCCGGTCTTGCAGAAACAAAGGGTTAAACGTCTGGTGTGGAAAACAGCAGGAAACACAGCAAGTAACAGGAAACAGATGATTGCAGCAGGTTGTGTAAACAGTATGAGGAAATTGGACCAGGGTCCACAGTTCACTACTGGTGTCTCTCTCAGAACAGATAACTAGCATGTTGGGTAAACAAATTACAGCTGGGCAATTGACAAATAGAGAGGGCATAACAATGCAATACATGCCAAGATGTCTACTATGAAATCTAGTTGGCATTACAACAAAGTACATAGACCGTTATTCCAACCGCATCTATGCCTAAATAATCCACCTTCAAGGCAGCATCCGCATCCTGTTCAGTATTAAGTTGCTAACAACAGATTATTGCATGAAGTAAAGTGTGTAATGTAATCAATACAAGTGCCCTTGGACACTGCACCAATGTTTTATCCCTAGTAGCAACAGCACATCTACCATCTTAGACCTTTCTGTCACTGATCCAGATATCTAGAGACTGAACCCACTATCGAGCATAAATACCCCCTCTTGGAGTCACAAGCATCTACTTGGCCAAATCATCTACTAGCAACGGAGAGCATGCAAGATCAAGAGCACATAGATAAACAACTTGAATAAACATGGTATCAATATTCATCGGATCCCAGCAAACACAACATCTAGCATTACAATAAGATGATCTTGATCATGTTAGGCAGCTCACAAGATCTAAACATGGAGGCACAAGGTAGAAAGACAACCATCTAGCTACTGCTATGGACCCGTAGTCCAGGGGTGGACTACTCACGCATCACTCCGGAGGCAGGCATGGTGATGTAGAGCCCTCCGGTGATGATCTCCCCTCCGGCAGGGTGCCGAGAAGAGCTTCAGAACTCCTCCGATCTAAGATTGACGATGACGGCCGCGACGGAACTTTTCGTGGAATATGATCAACCGTCATAGGGTTTTCGCGTCGCGGAGAATATATAGGCGAAGAGGCGGCGTTGGTGGCCAAGGGGGGCCACCACGCCATAGGGGGGCGCGGGCCCACCCTGGGCCGCGCCCTAGTGTGGCGTGGCCCCCTGGTGGGTCTGCTCCGACTCCCCTTTGGACTCCGTGATCTCCTCGTGATATTATAGACGATGTCTTTTGTTTTGTCCAATTCCGAGAATATTTCCTTAATAGATTTTCTGAAACCAAAAACAGCAGAAAACAGGGAACTGGCACTATGGCATCTTGTTAATAGGCTAGTCCCAGAAAATGCATAAAAATGATATGAAGTGTAACCAAAACATGTAGCAATTGATATAATAACAGCATGGAACATCAAAAATTATAGATATGTTTGAGACGTATCAGATAGCAAGAAGCAGTTCACAACAATCGACTAAGCAAAAACAGTGCAAAAAGAACTTCGGGTACAGAATCAAAATATACTTACGAGTAAGTTGCTCCAAGTTAGCACGCAGACTGTCCCTCTCCTGCTCCACCTGGACAAAAGCCTTGCCTGATTCCACCAGGTTGAGGTAGTAAGGCTGCAAGCACACGAAACCAGCATAAGTTATACATAATCAGTCCCGTATGCGGACTCGACAAAAAGACACTTACGTTTTCAGTCCAAGGCGCAGGCTTCGCGGCCGATGTCCCGACCTCCGGAGTTGCAGCACTCGTAGCCTTGGCCTTTTCAATGGCAGTAGAAGTGGCCATTGGTTGAGCAACATCAGGAGCAATGGGGGAGAGGTTCGGATGCGCTGGAGTCAAAATTTTGTCGGATGGAGGTGTTGGAGGATGCACAGTCTCAGCACTACGAGTAACAGAAGACAAACAACATAAGCAAAAATATCAACCAGCAGAAACTTTAGTGCAAAAAGCTCAGGAGCAAACCAGTGCTCTTCTTCCTCATCAGTGTCGAGGTTGTCAAAGTTTGGGCCTCCAAAAAGCAGCTCCTCACCCGATTGGGGAGGAGGAGCTGACCTCAGCGGGCTCACATCCAAAGGAGCAGCCTTGGCAGAAGGAGAGGATCCCGAGTCTCCGTCATCCTTTACATCCGACTCCTTCGTGGGTGAGCTCCTGGAAGAAGATAAACCTCGGGCCACCCGACGACGCTTGCGAGTGGGAACCTCGCTCACATGATCAGTCATGGCTGGCTCCTCAGTCTGTGCTTCTTCTGCCTCCTCCTCTTCGACCTCTTCCGTAGGAGATGTGGTAGCCGAAGATAGAGGCGATTCATTCCCTCCCTGCGCGTCTACCGTTTGCACCTCCGTTTCGTGAGTTGGTCCATTCTCGGGAAGAGGCGGAGGGTCGACGCAGTCGAATGCCACTGTACACAAAGGAGAACATCCAAGGAGTTAAAAGTGCAAGAACAAAGGGTGACAAAATCCCGATGACAGAAAGTACATAACAGCTAAACTTACTTCAAGCAAAGGGTTGTCAACCCCATATGGAGTGACAGGGCAGTCAAGATTGCACGGATCGGTTGCCTTGATGCTGGTAATGGATCGCACGTGCGTGTCCAGCTCATTCTTCGACAACTCGTCTGGGCTCATTCGACTGGCGTCATGCACACCTTCATACTGCCACATGGGATGAGCGCGGGCGCGAAGCGGCCACACCCGCAACTTGACAAAAGTGGCAATCAGATGCACACCAGTGACAGTGCCCAACATCTTGGCAATCTTCTCCAAAAGGGGCTGCGCCTCCGCTTCTTCTTCAGTCGACAAAGGATGGGCCCATGCGTTGGTCTTCTCCAGAGCCTTGGCAGCCGAAAAGGCAGGGAGGCCTGCTTGCTCCGTGGAGACGTAGAACCATTTGGTCCTCCACCCTTGTGCAGAATCGACTGGCTTCAGGGCAAAATAGCGGGTGTCGCCGCGCACCTGGATCCCGAAGCCGCCCACGGGGTAGGTGTGACCACCTCCCACATTTGGGCGAACGACGAAAATCGACTTCCACAGCGCCCAACTGGGAGATACTCCCAGAAAACATTCACAGAGCGTGATAAAACACGCAATGTGCAGAATACCATTAGGGGTGAAATCGTGGATTTGCACCCCATAGGCATACATAAGACCACGAACAAAATCGTGGAGGGGGAGCGAAAACCCTCTAGGAAGAAATTCCGCAAAACAAACTCGCTCATTGGTGCGAGGCTCGGGGAATACCTCCTTGGGCGATGGAGCGCGGACCGCTAACTGGTCCTCGGGCGGCAGCAGACCCTTCTGGCGGAGCTTGACGAGGTGAGCATCCTTGATCGAGGATTTCGCCCAATCCCCGGTGCTCTTCTTCAAACCAGCGGCAGCTGCAGATGCGCTAGCCGCAGTTTTCTTTCCCTTCACCGCCGCCGCATCGGTCGCGGCAGTGGCAGTCGCGGCAGAACGCTTGTTGCCCGCTCCTTTCTTCATCTTCAAAGGGAAGATGGCGGCGCGCGCAAAGCTTGGGCACAAGAACAATGGAGGAGGAGCGCGAGGAAGAGGATGAAACAGGGGCGGCGCAGGAGGCAAATGTCTAGTAAAAAATTATGCCAGCGCCGTTCTCCCTATTTACCACAAGGCGAAAGCAATCTTAACCATTCAAATAAGAATCGTGTGCTCCGCGAGCAATCCTACCATACACGTGGCAAGCGCGGAGGGCAACCGTCGCCGGCCACTCCGCCCACTACACACGCAAAAAGAGGAGCCATCATCACCTCTCCGTAAAAAGAGGGCCAGAGCGGTCAAATCAAGTCCAAACGGCACCGTCGTTCGGTCAGCGCTGCACAATGGGCCCACCTATGTGTCACGTCGCATCCATCACAGCATAACGCACGCCACCGCGTGTCAGGCAGCGCAGTCGCCAAAAACTTCATCCCTGACGTCATCTCAAGCGCTTTGATCAGAAATACATTCGAGTCCGCCCAACACATATCGGTCACTCGACTGCCTTGTTTGGTTCGGGTGAGGAAGAGCAATGTTAAGGCAAAATTGGTCACTCTACCGTTCCTTCGGCCGAGGCATATTACTCCCATCGGGAGCATATCAAAAATTCTTCGACTGGAGATGCTCAAGATAAAATGATTTTGAGATTATCCTCCATTACAAGCAATACAGCATAATCTCGGGGGCTACTCCCATATAGAATAACGATAAAGTGTCAGTCGACAAAAGGCTCGACTCAGTCCATATACAAAATCATACTCGAAACATTCCCGAGTTGCGTCCGCCGCAAAATACCTCGGATGCTGCACGCATAGTGCAAAGGTAAGACCCGCCGAACTTTCGAGCTGGGCTAAGGACCGTTCCAGCAACGTCAATCCTTATACTTTCCGTGTCAGCAGACATGATGAAAAATCCCGACGGACGCGTTGGGTAAATTTCAAATCTATACTGCAGATCAACTCAGTAAGACCTCCGCGGCCTAGTCGAATCTGACCAGTTTGTTCCAGATTTGAGTCCGGGGACTCGAGTTTGATTGAAAGCTAGTAAGGTTTGACCCGAATGTGTAGTTAACCAGTCCCGATCCGTCGAGTGTACTGGGCCTGCTAAGCTATTATCCCTTAATCATCATAAGCAAAAAACCAAAGTCGATGAGATACTCGACATAGCCAACATGTGCTATTCATACAGGAATTCCAATTATAATATACAGAATACAAAGCATATGACGTGCACTTACGAACGAGTCCATGCCCGATTCTTCGAGTCAGACAAGTACTCGGGGGCTACTGACAAGGGTATACATCTCGGGTACCCTACCGTGAGGGTACCTGGTGCACGTGGCGACTAAGGCCCAATAGCGAAGAGCCTATTCGAAGCCCAAGACCAGAGGCCCAAGAAGATGGAGTACCCTCCAAGATTAGTCATAGGCATAGTCGGTTTAGGCTTTCCTTACGTGTAAACTAGGTCGGTTATGAACTCCCGAGACCCAGCCTATTTAAAGGCTGGGAGGGGTGCCGATCTAGGGACAAGCCATACTCGAACCACCAAAATCCCTAGCGAGATCGACATGTCGCCGGAGCTCTCCTTGTAACCGCATAATCTCACACAATCAATACCAGACAAGCAGGAAGTAGGGTCTTTACCTCCACCCGAGGGGCCTGAACCTGGGTAAATCTTTGCCTCTGCTTGTCAGCCGACGAAACTACCAGTACTACCACGTTCTCTCCCCATAATCTCAACCCTAGGTCCTAACCATGGGATTTGATGAGTTAACCCCTCGTCAATTGGCGCCGTCTGTGGGAAAGAATAGTGCTGGACTCACGGTTTCTTCGGTTCCATCGGAAAACGGTGACTCGCCGATCGGATCTACAAACGGCAGCACGCCAGCTTCACCTACAAAAAGCACATCAGATCCTCTGATAGATTTCGAGCCACACTCGCCAGAATTCCAGGAGGCCTTCTCCGATCTCGAGTCAGGTTTGGGTTTAACCGTTGGCTCGTTCAATTTTTTCGTCAACAAGCTTGGTGTGCAGGACTTGACAGATCCACGCCAACTCGCGACTTCCGCACCCGAGGCTCCATCGGTTGCGGCTCCTTCGACTGCGGATCCATCAACTGCGTCCATACCATCGTCGATCCTTCAAGCTTGCTCGTCTGCAACAACCAGAGAGTTTTGTCAGCGGACACTGGGTGTCTTGGATCATATAAATATATTTATATGATAAGTAATTAATTCCGGGAATTTTCTGTAAAATGAAATATTCAATTAGAAATTAATTAGACAAATAAGTAAATAATTAAATATTAATTTATTTATTTAATAAATAAAAATGAAAAATATTTGGAGCCCACCAGAGGGGGCTGCCAAGTGGGCCCATGGGGCTCACTAGGCAGTCGCACCCCCAAGTGGGGCGGGTGGGCCAAGCGAGTGGAAGAGGAAGTTCCCCCCTTCCCCAAACCCTAGTTGGACTCCAACTCCCCTAGGGCCGACGCACCAAGGCAAGGCGCTTGCCCCTTGCCCAAGCCTCCCTACCCCTTGGCCTCCTATATAAACCCCCCACCCCTCTCATTTGGAGATACACAAGTTTAGATCTCTTCTAGTTGGATTAGAGGGAACCTCTCAAGTTTAGAGGGATCCTCTCCTATTAGATCTAGATCTAATCTTTCTCTCTCTCTCTCTGTTTCTCATGTGTTGAGGTCTTCACCTTCATATACACCAGCGGTGGGTGCTTCAAGCATGGACGGCGAAGCCCTGCGGAAATAGATTCGATGTATGTGTGCGAAACTCAGAAGGGTGATCCGTTGAGAAACGGTTGACCCTAGCTCACTATGTTGGATCAAGGCGAGACGCGAGGAGTCTACGATATTCTCTCGGCTAGGCTTAGCGAGGGAGTTCTTCCACAAGCTTCATCAACATCGTCATCGACATCTCTTCCGCTTCAACGGTGTCGGTAACGTGTTAAAGTTAGATCAATATGCATGTGTTGTTACTTGTATCTTCATAGTAGATCTTGGCTATTGCGTAGTTGTGGCAATTTTTTTTTGTTTTCCGTTGCGCAACCCAATAGGGGCGCCGACGACCGCATCACGATCTTTCCCATGTCGGCGAGTGGCCGCTTGCTGCGCTTTTCGTTTTTCAGGTCGCTGTTGTTGCTGCTCACGTCCTGGTCGCTGGATTCGTGGGTGCTCTCGGCCAGAGTCTAGGTGAAACTTCACCGGATTTCGGTGGGTTCGGTGCCGGTTCGGTGAAAGTTGGGCTCCCTCCCACCAACCGCCGGGTGGCTTTTTAGTTCATACTAAAAATCGACTTCAAAACTGGGTATCTTGGGTTGGGTACGAGATTGTTTTTAGGGGAAGCTGGATTTTTTTCTTCCAATACCGGACATTTTGCGGGGATGTATTATGTGCATGTTTTGTTGACTGAAGCCGTAAAAAGCAGTTATGTTAGAGCATCTCTAGCAGAGCCCGCAAAACGCGAACCCGCAAAACAGTTTTGAGGGTCACGGAACGCGCATTTTTGGGCTCAAAACGAAGGACGGCGGAACAGAAACTGTATACACAAACTGTAAAAAGGAATATTCCATCTTCTTCCCTCGTCCAAGCAGGTCGAGCTCGCCCGACAGCAGCTCCGCCGCCGCTGCTGCCGCTCGTGGCCGCCGCCACCGCTGGTCGCCACCGCCCTCGCGGCCGCCTCCGCCATCGCTCCCTGCGCCCCTCGCGGCCGCCCCTGCTGCTCCCCGCGACCCTCACGGTCGCTGCCGCCACTGCTGCTCCCTGCGGCCCTCGCGGCGGCCGCCGCCCCTGCTGCTCCCCGCGACCCTCGCGTTCGCCGCCGCCCCTGCCGCTCGTTGCTCCTCGCCGGACTGACGCGGTCCTTCCGGGGGGCGCCGCCGCCGACGGTCGCTGCCGATGCCTGTTCTCGCGTGCTCCACCGCCGGTCTACCTCGACGTCCGGCAAGCCGGTGGCGCAGCAACTGCTAGTGTCCTTTTGCACACGATTCCGGCGAGATTCTGGCGATTCCGGCGAAATTCCGACGAGTTCCACGGTGGAAGGTTCACCGGCGGGTGCTGAATATTCAGCCCGCCAAAGACTCTCACAGATGCAGGGCCCCCTCAGTTCGGCGGCGAAATCTGCGAATTAACAGTTTCGAGGGCCGGATTCACGGGGCCCCTCAAAATCTTTTACGGGTCGGGGAGTTTTGAGGGTTCTGTTCTTTGCGTTTTCGAATCCGCATCCGACGGTTATTTTGCAGGTTTGCGTGTTTTGCGGGCTCTGCTAGAGATGCTCTTAGCAGAACCCGCAAAACGGTCAAACCCGCATAATAACCGCCCGATGCGGATTGAAAACCGCAAAACGGCGGAGAACAGAATCCGCAAATTTACCCAACCCGCAAAAGATTTTGCAGGGCCCCGTGAATCCCCGCCTCGGAACGGCTTTTTCGCGGATTTCGGCGCCGAATCTAGGGGCCCCTGCATTTGGTCAAAACGGTTGGCGGGTGGGAGTTTTCACCACGCGTTCTTCCTCTCTTCTTCCCCATCTCGCCGCCGCCGCCGCCAGCGCCGCCGCCTGCGAATCCCTCCCTTTCCCGGCCGCATCTGACGGCGCCCCGCCGCACGCGAGCTGCCCCGGCCGCGGAGGTCCCCTTCCGCCGGTTTCCCCTAGCCGCGTCCGCGGAGAACAGAAATCTGCGCCGCCGCCGCCGATCTACCGGTGAGTCTAATTCCGCTCGATTTCGCTTCGATTTCGGCCGTAGTAGTAGGTAGTGAGTATGCCTTGCCCATTTCAGATGGAGTTGAGCCCGGAGGAAGAGCTCGTGCTCTCCGATTCGTCCTCCTCCGACGACTCCGATGTGGATGAAAGGGGCTTGGACTTGGAGTTGTCCTATGACAATGTTGGTAGTCGTGTGAAGCCAGCTAGAAACCCAGACCGCGTCGAAGCTTTTCTGCAGACTTACCGTGAGATAGAGGACAAGGACGAACACAACCAGCTGCAGCTAGACCTGGTTGAACACATCTGGCAGCTGCATGGGCAGTAGCTATTTTTTAGTTCATTTAAGCCATGTTTGATTCAAACAATATTGTTATTCTACAACATCTTGTATTAAATTATTGTTTAATTAGTGTGATTCAAACTTTTATTGTAATAAACTATTTGTGAGGATTCATAATATCCTACTTTTGTAATATGAATCTTTATAATTTAGGTCTAATTTATTTATCATTCCATTTTTATGATATTCATGTCTATCTTGCTGTTTTGCAAATGCAGTTTCTGAACGCCGCGCGGCGGAGCAGAACCCGCAAAGCAGAACCGCAAAACAGAATGCGTTTCGAGCCAAAAAAACGCGAGTTGCGAACTGCAAAACTGTTTTGCGGGTTCGTGTTTTGCAGGTTCTGCTAGAGATGCTCTTACTTTGACCTCCTATACTGCCACATGGATATGGTCACGAATATGACTGATATGTTGTTGGGCCAAATTTTGCACAAATAATTCATTTGGGCCCGACTTGGAAGACCAACACAGAAAGCAACCAAAAGTTTTCTCCGTCACCGAAAGTGCACGCAGATCTGCGTTAGCTCTTCTCTCAGGTTCGGGCCCACTAGCAGCGAGGGAAGATATGTAGCCTATTCTCACCTCCAGCCGCATTCTCTTTCTCCCGTTGGATCTTCGCCGCCGCCGCGAGAACACATCGGCAAACCCCAACCTTCGGAGAAGATGGTAAATTAACCTCCTACTCCTGACCGATTCTGTGTCCGTTTCTATGCGTTAGATTCTACTCCGGAGGGAGTACTAGTTTCAGTTGTTTGCCTAATTACTCTTGCGATTTTTTTATATCGTGGATACGTAAATGTAGACTGCACTGATTTTAATGCTGAAATGTTGCTTAACTCGTGCCGTATTACACATGATTACTTTTCACTGGAGCCTGATAATTTTGGTATCAATGGTATTATGGTAACCTATGGTTTCTCATGTGTCTAGCCTAAAACATTGTGTTTCTCGTGTCTCTAGCCGAAGCAGATCCACGAGATCAAGGACTTCCTTCTCACCGCGAGGAGGAAGGATGCCCGGTCCGTGAGGATCAAGAGGAGCAAAGATGCTGTCAAGTTCAAGGTCCGCTGCTCCAGGTACTTGTACACCCTCTGCGTCTTCGACGCTGACAAGGCGAACAAGTTGAAGCAATCTCTGCCACCAGGTAAGCATGTGGAACTAATTCATCTAGAGTTGTTGTCCAACATAGAAAGCAACAAATTTCTTGGAGTTTGAGTTGGAAATGCAGGTCTAATTCATCTAGACCTGATTTATTTATGTTCAAATGTGTGATGAACTTTACTTGGAGTTTATGGTTTTGCCGTTTTTTGGCTCTGCAACAAATTTCTGTACTTTGGAAATGCAGGTCTGTAATTTGGTGTTCCAGTGAAGATAAAATTCAGGTCCAAAGATGATTGGTGACTGGTTTTAGCTTCAAGCCATCTGTCATACATTTTTGACGAGTAGATGGCTTGGGGCTAAAACCATTGTTTAGAATTGTCGATGATGGCCATATTAGCTATGAGATCCGAGGGACATCAATATGATTACAGGAATCCTTCGTTCTCCTTGGTTTCTACTATTCAGCTCAGTGTGCTATTGTCCTTTCAAGTACTTGTGTTTGTAGTATCTAGCTCAAGTAGCAGTGTCCCTATGAAGAAAAAAAAAGTTCCAGAGATGAATGCTCGATTAGTTTTAGCTTCAAGCCATTCTAGTCTTTATTTCTTTTGACTTGTGGCTAAAACTAGTTTACATTTAAGTTCATCCATGATGGCCAATAGCTATGAGATCCGAGGGATGTGAATTCAAGGCAAGCCTATTTGCCCAGCAGCTGAGTTGGGTCTGTATTATTTTTTATTTAATTCAGATATGTAGCCTATTAATTCAGCTGTCATTTCAGCTTTTGTCACACTCATTTGCTCTGCACTAGAGATTCTTTGTTGATGAATTTCCATTGTACAGGTTTGACTGTCCAGGAGATCTGAAGATACAAGCTGAAGTCTTGACGAAATAGCAAATCTTCAGTTGTTTTCTCTTGAAACTTTTGGAAGTTAAGTTATTAGACATGTCAGCAGTGGATATTTAACTCACAACACCGTGGAATATACTTTTTGCCACATTACAGAAAGCTCCTTTCAGCTTATTTCTTGTATGCACTACCTGTTGCAACCTTTTGTGATATTGAGAAAAGCTAGCCTGGTATGCTCCGCAGTTGTTTCTCTTGTGAAATGTTCTATCAATTTGCTGTTGAGGCATATCGCCTAACAACCTGGTATGCACCTTGGTTGTTTATCTTGTGAAATGTTCTATCAATTTGCTGTTGAGGCATATCGCCTAACAACCTGGTATGCACCTTGGTTGTTTATCTTGTGAAATGTTGTATCAGTTTGCACAGAGGCATATACTGTGTTGTTTATCTTTGTTGTGATGTCCGTGTAAAGTTTTGAAATGAGGTTTCGGATAGGTTGCTAGTTTTTCTCCTGCCTAATGTATGTTGATTGCCAAATTCATTATGAGGTGTAAATATTTCATAAGTTGGAAAACCCGTTGCTCTTTGTGCCGAACAAGGTTAATAGTATCTAGTACTCTGCTTGAAAAAAAAAGGTAGGCCGTCCCCAGCAGAGTTAAGGGCATCTCCAGCAGCTTGTCCCAACGGTAGTGGATATAGACATCGTCCACTCATGGACATCGCCTAAACACCAACCCCATGGAGGTTTAGGTAACATGATGATGATCATCATGGATGATGGTCCTATATTGATACCAGCTTTGTTCCCATAAACGCTGGTTGTGTTCTATTTGGATTGAAAGGTGCAAATTTATGGTCTGTTATAAACAAACTGCGTTCTGTAACAATCATGTAATTTGGCACACAAAGAGCTATAGAATTCAGGGACACTCAACCTTCGATGAGTGAATGGCAAGTGCCATTAAATTATCAGCGTCATCGGCCAAGAGGTGATATCATTTGAAACGAATGATTTGGCATTTGTGTACATCAGAGTCTCAGTCGAATGTAAATCAAACCGACTGGGAAGAGAGAGGTTCGACTGCAAGAAAGAGCGTGACCTGGATTGCTTTCCAGCCACCCTGTTTGAAGATATGTAATATTCAGCTTTCACTATATCACAGATGCACTGCAAATGATAACAGAGATCAGGTTTATGTATGATAACTTCAGCCCAACAGATAGTGCAAATTTAGGATTCAAAATACGATGGCGCACGCAGCGACACCGTTGGCCACTTCGCCGCGATGGCGCGGACCCCCTCCTGCTTGGCACGGGCGGCGGCGGCGATGGAGGCAGCGTCAGCGGCGCTGTTGACCTTGGCCCGCACCAGGAGGAGGACTGTGGCGGCAGCGACGACGCTGAGGACGAGGTAGTGGTGGGTGAGGAAGACGCGGGCGCGGAAGTCCCTCCCACAGGCGTTGGGCCTGTCTCGGTTGGCCCGGACCATGAGGAAGAAGCTGCAAGCTACGAAGACCAGGAACAGCAGCTTGACCCGATTCGTCGCAACTACCTTGAACTTTGCCATGGCGCTCGCTGCTCTGCGTGGCGCTTCCATGTCACCGGCTCTGGCTGCTTGCTAGGGACAGGGGGAGGGGTGGAGTGCAGTGTCCAACGGCTGGCTTTGGGGTGCTGCTTATGTAGGCATAGTGGGCACTGTAGCTCTAGACGAGAGAGAAAAAAGATTGATTGGCGTTTGACTGGCGCGCGAGAGAGAAAGAGATTGAATGTTTGAATTTGAATTCATCTGACGTATGGTTCTACCTTATCTCTCTTCCATGTACTGCAAAGCTAGGTACTGTAGCATTTTGTGTGCAAACATGTGAGCAAGCCTTGGACTACTGGTCAAAAGGCCAAACGGTCCAATTAATTTTGCTAGGGAGGAGAGAGGCAGCTCTGCTTTGCTATGAGATCCGAGGGATGTGACACTGACATTCTATGCAAGCCTATTTGTCAAGCAGCAGCGTTGGCTCTGTACTACCTCCGTTCCAAAATATAAGGCGTATTTCGTTTCCTTTGACTGATGCTTTGACCAAGGATTACGCATTTAACATGTGATTTATGTGATATAAATCATAATCATAAGTAAAGTACTTCTGATTAGGAATACAATGATATCAATTTTATGTCACATAAAGTATATATTAATAGACTAATTGTTGGTCAAAGCCTTGGTCAAAACAAATAAAATACGTCTTATATTTTGGAATGGAGGTAGTAATATTTTTTGTTTCATTCAGATTTGTAGCCTATTAATTTAGCTGTCATTTCAGCTTTTGTCACACTCATTTGCTCTGCAAGATAAACTAGAGATTCTGTGTTTGACGATTTTCAATTGTACAGGTTTGACTGTCCAGGAGATCCGAAGATACAATGCTGAAGTCTTGACGAAATAGCAGAGCTTCACTTGTTTTCTCTTGAAACTTGTGGACACTCAGCAATTTGACATATCAGCAGTGGACATTTAAACCACAACACCGGAATATAGGTTTTGCCACATTACAGAAGGCTCCTTCTCAGCTTATTTCTTGTATGCACTTCCGGTTGAGTTTATGATTGGTCTACCTGTTACAACCTTTTCTGATAGGAACAGCAATGCCTGGTATGCACCTTGGTTGTTTCTCTTGTGAATGTCCTATCAATTTGCTGGTGAGGCATATCGCCTTTCAGTTTGCATATATTTTGGTTGTGATGTTTCCGTGTTGAGCTCTGAACTGAGGTTTCAGATAGTTTGCTAGTTTTTATCCAGTCTACTGTATGTTCATTGCCAAAGTTGTTATAAGGTGTAAATATTTCTTAAGCTGGCAAAGCCCATTGCTATTTGTTTCTTTAAAGTTTAGCACGGTTAGCAGTATCTAGTTCCCCATTTCCCCCCTTGGATTGGGGAAAAAAGGGAAGTAGGTCCTCCCCTTAGAGTCGTGCGACTATAGGTGTTAAGGACATCACTGACATCTTGTCTAAACCGTCGTCTAAACATCTACATCTGCTAAATAGACCTTGACGTGCACATCTAGACGATGGCTAAATACTAGCACCTCTCTTGGAGCCTTCCCTCCTGCCATGGAGGGTCAGAAGTTGGATGGTTCAGGTTACATACGGTGTTGATCATCATGGATCGATGATGGTCCTGCTTCGTTTGAGGCCAACAGTCCCACAAACACCCTGTTGTGTTCTGCTGGGATTCTAAGGTGCAATTTTATGTTCTGTTATTATAAACACACCGCGTATCAATCATGTAGTTTTGCACACCAAACGCCATATAATTCAGGGACTTGCACCTTTGATGAGTGAATGGCAAAAGTGCCAAACCATTCATTGGAGTCATTAGTCAAGAGGTGATATCATTTGAAATGAATGATTTGGCATTCGTGTACACCAGAGTTTCAGGCGAATATAAATCAAACCAGAATGGGACGAAATTGGAGTTCGACTACGCAAAAAAGAGCCTGAATCACTTACTCGATTGCTTGAAGATTTGTAAAATTCAGCTTTCAGGATATCAGAAGCACTGCAAATGATACTACCTCCATTCCAATAAGTAAGAGGTAATATTTTTAAAGTCAAACAAGGTAAAGCTTGACCAAACTTTGACAGTACAAGTTCAAGCTTGCTTAGGTTCTTCCCGGTGCTAACTAGTTCTTAGTTGTTTGCCCTGATCCAGTTTCAGTGCTGCACTGTTTTTTGTTTTGGAATCCGAGTTGGTGTGAAATCTCGAAATGTTGCCGCAAGAGCTGGACCTCCATCGTCCGTAGATCCAGGCCAACACCGTCACCAAAGAGGCTTTAAGAGCTGATTAACAGGCTTGCACATACATGAGTTTCAACAAATATTGCATGACTAAGCTAGCTCTTGACTGCAGCATGCCTCGTGGTAGACAGGCACCATGCCTGCAACTAGCTAGCTCTTGATTGCAGCATTAGCATAAGAAAACATGGGCCAGCCACACGCATTGAGACATTGAGTAAAGGAAGGAACAGGCATTAGAAGCGATTGTTTCCATTCCAAAATAACTGCAGGACTGACTAAGCAACAACCGGTGGTGGTACAGTGGTACTACTTCATAACTTCATTCCAAGACTAAACACACCTAGAGAACTCCCGCCCTGTGGCTCTAAAATTCAGTCGATCCCTAAGTAAGCACGATCCCTTCTTAATACTACGACTTGCAAGTACTAGCCAAAAGATCCACCAGCTGCTGGCGCCAAGGAACACACACCGCCTCTAGTCCTCGCAGACGGCGGTCCACGCGTTGGAGCCGTGCACGAGCGCCGTGAGCACCATCAGGGCCACTCCCACGGGCGAGACCGCGGCGTGCGCCACGTGGTCCGCGTGGCAGCCGGTCCAGAACACGAACCCGTCCTCGAAGGAGACGACGGCGAGGATCGACGCGGCGAAGGAGAGGACCACGCCGAGGAGGAGCAGCGCGCGGAGCGACACCGTTGGCCACTTCGCCGCGACCCTCTCCTGCATGGCGTCGAAGGCCCTGGCACGGGCGGCGGCGGCGCTGTTGACCTTGGTGCGCACCAGGAAGAGGACCGCGGCGGCGGCGACGACGGTGTGGACGAGGAAGCGGTGGGTGCGGAAGAGGCGGGCTTGGAAGTCCCTCCCGCAGGCGTTGGGCCGGTCCCGGACGGCCCCGAGCATGAGGAAGACGCTGCCCAGTACGAAGGCCACAAACACCAGCTCGACCTGGCTCATCGCAACTATCTTGAACCCCGACAAGGCGCTCGCTGTATCTGTCTCTCTCTGCTCTCTCCGGCTCTGGCTGCTTGCTAGGGACAGGGAGAGGGATGGAGCGCAACTTCCAACGGCTGGCTTTGGGGTGCTGCTTAGAGCATCTCCAAGCATGGTAGCTATATTCTCCCTATACGTCCGGGCGGACAGCCCGGATGCGTTTTGGGCTTTTTTAGTCCACCCAACGGCGGCCCCCAAACTCTCCCCAAACGTCCGGGCTGTCCGGCTCCCCCCAAAGCCAGCCCATATGTAGGGTGGGTTTGGGGGCGCCCGGACCCGGCCGGACGCGTCCGCCACGTCGGATCTGGCAAGGCGGGCCTACCCTAAATTTCCATCTAAAATTCCGGCGCGCCGGCCACTTCCACTTTCCCCTTCTCCGCCTCCATTTCCCGCCTGCCAATTTCATTCCTCCCGCCCCATCCACCCGCAAATCCGATGGAGGCGACGGAAGGAATCGATTTGACCGAGAACGGCGCCTCCTCCCAGTCCGTCGAGCAAGCGGGGGCCTCGGCGCTGAAGCCGGAGACCATCGCGCGGCGGACGCGGCGCCGTAGGCAGCGCCTCCGCGAGCTCGCGGCGGAGAAAGCGGCGCTGGAGGCTATGTCGGAGACGGAGGCGGAACGGATAGCGAACGCGGAAACGCAGGGCGACGAGCCGGAGTTGTCCACGCTCGTGCCCGTCGTCCGGCGTCCTACGCAGGTTCCGCATTTCCCCGCGCCGGCAAGGAGGTCGACATCCTCCACGACGAACCCGGCGGAGGATGCGGGCAACATCTTCCACCCGGATGAGTACCCGTCGCAGGTTCCGCCGACGCAGGAGAACGAGATGATGGGCGAGTCTCCGCCGCTCCAGCGGACGCGGGATGCTTCCGGCGTCACCGCTACCGACGTCGCCCACAACCTGTTCAACGAAAGTCAAATCGACTATACGGTATGCATCTCTACCCAAACTTCATAGTTCCGACTCAATCTAGGCCTTTAGTGTAATCCTTAGCATGTTTAGGATGATAAGAATGATTATATGCTGGAATTGATCCGGGATGGGGAGGATCCGGCATCACAGGGTCCGTCGGCGGTGGTGGGCGAGTCCGAACCGGTGGGGAATGCGGACAAGCCGAAGGCCCGGAAGGCATACACGCCAAGAGGCTCGCCCTACTCCACTTTTGAAGATGTTTTGCTTTGTCGGGCTTGGTTAGCCACAAGCATGGATCCTATATGTGGAACCGAGCAAAAGGGCACAAGGTTGTGGGAGAAGATACATGCCCATTTCCATCACCAAAAGGAATACATGACACCCCACCCCATTGTGTCCGATCGCAATGCCGGCTCTCTTCAACATAGGTGGGCGGCAATTCAAGAAAGCGTCAACAAGTATTGCGGTTTCCACGCACAAGTGGTGAACCGGAATTCTAGTGGCGTCAACGTGACTTCCTATGTAAGCTATTCCTTATGATTTGTTCATTTGCATCTCTTCATTTTGCATCAAACTTCATGGGTGGTCATTAAAATTGTTGGCTACTTTTGTGTTTGATAGACAAGTTTGGCCGCCACTTTGTACCATCAAGTGGAGAAGAAACACTTCACCCTCTCACATTGTTGGCTAGAGTTGAATGGAAAGCCCAAGTGGATGCTCCAATATAATGATCACAAGAATCCGGCCAAGAAATGGAAGACCAACGATGGATCAACCTCTTCCATCCCAATTGGAGTTGATGAGGAAGATGGGCCATCCGAAGGTGGAGGTGGCCGGAAGAGGATGATGATGGGGAAGAAGTGGGAGAAGGACCGGGTGGCACGAGACGGCGCCGCCGCGAAGATGTCCACCACATGGAAGGACATCTTCGAGAAGAAAGATGATGCCATGCAAAAGTTGGAGAAAGAAAGGGAGGACAAGAAGGCCGAGAGGTATGACACCTTCTTGGCTTTGCAAAAGAAGAGAATGGAGTTTGACCGCATCCGGCTCAAGGAGAGGTTGGACATTGAGAGGGAGAAGTTGACCGTGGCGAAGGAGGAGGCTTGGTTGAAGCTCCAATTGGAGCAAAAGGAGATAGCCAATGCCTATGAGATGGAGCAAAAGAGGATGGCGGATGCCTATGCCATGGAGCATGAGAAGAACATGATCGCAAGAAGTATGGAGGAACAAAAAATCATGTTCCAAGACGTTTCACTCTTGGATGAGGCAAGCGCCAAGTGGATCCTCATGATGAAGAAGAAGATCTCCGACCGTGACATCGGCGTTGATGGCTCCGGTGGATCCGCCCCTTCATCCGCCCCTTGATCCGCCCCATAATCCGACTTTTGTATCGGACAACTTGTTAAACTTTCATTCAAATTTGAACTCTATGTCTTGTAATATGATCCGGTATGTATCGGATCGGATCGACGTTGCATGGCTTGCATGGATTTGGGTGTCAATTTTTGTGCATTGTGGTTGTAGGAGCCCAACTATGGGGGTCGTCCGGTCGGTGTCCGCGGACGCGTCCGGGCGCGTCCGGGCGCAGTTTGGGGGACGGATTTGGGGGCTCCGCTTGGAGATGCTCTTATGTAGCCATAGTGGGACTGTTGGACGAGAGAGAGAAAAGATTGATTGGCGCTTGACTGGCGCGAGAGAGAGAGATTGAATGTTTGAATTTGAATTTGAGCTAACGTATGCTTCTAGCGTATCTCTCTGCTCCATGTACTGTAAAGCTAGGTACTGTAGCTCTTTTGTGTGCAAACATGTGAGCAAGCCTTGGACTACTGGTCAAAAGGCCAAACGGTCCAATGTAGGCTACGTAGTAGAGTGACATCGTCCACTGGTTTGTCTTCACATCACAGCTAGGGAGGACCGGAGGAGAGAGGCAGCTCTGCTTGCTTATTTTAGGGCGAATCGTTTTCCTCCTCCGAGGGCCTTTCCGCCGCCGGAGGCCCGGCGGCCCCCTCCGCTGACTACCTCAGCTGGTGGGGGGTCGCCGGATTCCGTGTGTGCGGACCAGTGTAGCTCCAGGGTAGACCTCTTGTAGCTTAGGTTTTCGGCTGCTCAGCGTGTTGGCTTCGACGAATACGACGGCAGTGAGGAATGTGTTCCAGATTCTTCTTCGTTGCGGTGTTCTACTCTATGATTGGTGAGAAATCTGGATGTTCGTTTGTTCAAGCAGGGATGGCATGGCGGTCTCGGCATCCTTGTGGTGCACTTGTGTCCTCGGGCTCCGTCGTTGCGATGACGTTCTTTCCAGCGTCGAGCGGAACTCGGGAGGTCGTCCAAGAGTACGTGTAGGCGGTTTTCTGCGCTTGTGATAGCTGCAAGATGGTGCATCTTGTGCTGGGTTCATGGTTGGAGGCTGGCAGTTCTGGTTTCCTCCTCCGATGTCGTCGTGCGGGGGTGATAGATCTGGAGCTGATGGCGTGTCCAGGGTCGTGCTGCCCTGATCTGATTCTTTCAACGACAATGGTTTCTACCTATGGCAAACTAATTTGGAGGTCCGTAAAGCTGGTGGTCAGCCATGGAGCCGCATTGAGCTCGGGTGAAGAGGTGATCTCTACTTTTTCCCTTTGGTAGTTGCTACGGTGGTGTTGAAGGAGAGGGACATGCATTGGTATTTTGCTTAAAATTTTCCTATCGTTTTAGTTCTGCAAGGCCGGTACTTACGATCTCTATTTTATAAATGAGATACGTATTACCAAAAAAAAAGAGGCAGCTAGCTACTATTGCTGACCACGGCCGCTACTCATCTACATTGCCCCGCAGGCACAATTTGTGAAATCACACCATGGCACATCATTAGCGGTTTTTATGAAATATTTGGTAATTTTTGTTTCAATCAAATCTGCGGCAACTTTTGGTTATTGCTGCAACACATTTAATATTGCAGTCGTAAGTGTATTTTGTTGAAATTGCTAGTGAATTTTGTTTCAAATATGTCCGAAGGAAAAAATTACTCTATTCACTTTTTTGTACCATCAATAATTTTCAACGACGATTTATTTCAATAATATTTATTTGCATGCACGATGAGAGATTTTGTTGTAATATTAGGGGTAAATCATCACGTGCCATATTTGTTGTAAATATTGGGAAGGTCATGGACAAAGTGATATACCCTTTCGCTTTTAAGTGGAGAAGCTTGATATTGCGGGTTGACTTTTATATTGATATAACACAGGACGTATTCTACACGATTGACCACTCCGACGATGAGGGAAAACACCCTCTTTTCCCCCGCCGACGCTCATCATGCCCCTTAGTTAAATGACACTACCTGCTTGATCAATCTGTCATTTGGATCGCATAGATGACTCACTAGTTCATTCTTTATAAAGAAAGTTTTTATTAACTCCATAGTTCGAATAAGGTGATATAAACACAAGAGGTACACATGGCCTCTATATAACTCACTAGTTCATTGAGGACATTAATGATGATGTCCAACACTAAGACCTAAAAATAGTGTAAGGACCAACGATGCCGGAAATCAGAAACGGGTGGCACGTCCAGATGATACTACAATCTGGACCATCGTTTCCCCTCGGGATCCACACCCATGTTCGTATTATTTATGGTATCGAGCCAGTATATCTGTGTTTTGTCAGGACGGGTCCCACCGCGCCCAGTGCGATTATGTACCGACCCGCCGTAACGTACGTCGCGGAACAGAATTGCACTCGTTTTCCTGTACAGCGATCTAACATCCTGGACCGACGGATTCCGTCGCAATTATTTTCGCCCAACTGCCAACAACTCCGCAACTACGCCAACGATCCCCTCTTCTTATAGCACCAATCAGCCAAGTTTCCCTCCAGAAGCTACCACGGTTCTCCCAATTCAAATTTTGAAAATCACTGCCACACTTCCAATTTAATGCACACAACTGTTTCCACAACCTCCACCCATCACACCTTCAGCTGATTTATATCAGCTTACCTTTCTCTAACCAACTACAGCCTAAAAAATCCCCCCTGCCAAACCAATGTTCACAAGAAAACCAGCAATGTGCACCGATATGGGTTCTGTAAAAACATCAGGGCCTAAAAACGCAGAAAAGTACTGTAGGAAGAATTCTATTGTTTCAGAAAAGTCACAACACCCAGCTTCAGCTAATTCTTCAACTAAACTCAAATTAGAAAACAACACCTACCAAGGAGCACGACAAGACATACATAGTTTAACAATCCAGTCTCACTTCCTGGCAGAACTCCCCTAATCAACACGCTGCTTGCCACACGTGTTCTTCTGTGACACCACAATTCGTGCACTTCCCAGGTTTCCTGGGTTGCTTTGGCATATCACCCCTCTGTGGGCAGGTGGTTCTTTTGTGGCCGCTGCACTTGCATATCGTGCAAAATCGTGTCCTCTTGGTTAGACCTGCCGCTCCTGGCTCGTACGGCGCTCTGTCCCTGCTCGTCGTTGGCCTCCCTGCTCCGCGCATCTTCAGAGGCGCACCCAAACCAGCCAGATCAACCATTTCTTCATCGCCAACATCTGGAGCTGCATACGGGACCATTTCACTGCCCACCACCTCAATGGTTGCTTGAGGTAGCCTATCTTCCAGTCCTAAATCGTCTCTCTTTGAATCGTACGGAATCATCACAACCATGTCAGCCCTAAAAAGCTCAGATAGCTTTTCAAAAGCCTCCACACTTGCATCACCCAGCCTGACCAGCTCCATAGCCTGCATGTACAGTTGTCATTCTGGTACACGGCTAGGTGCTCCGGCAGAACATCTCTTGCGTCCCTCGTCCACCTCTTCATAACGTGGCACTCGGGTATCATGTCCACTCCTAGGTAGTCCATTACCTGGTCACAAGACACAACCAACGAAAACATCATGAACTTTCAGTCCAAACTGTTCAGTTATTATGGAAGCTGCCTCACAAACAAATTTGGGATTTCATAGAAAGTTGCAAAACCTTTAACGAGTGGCACAATATCCCCATGTGTTCGAACAAACCACATTCGCACTCGAAGAAAAAATCATCCTTGCAAATCTTTACTTCAAATACAACTCTGCTCCACTTCTCTCTTTTTTCTGGCTTCATATGCTTAGCCAGGTACACTCTACCCTTCTCTTTTTCCTCTATCCGAAACGCACCTGCATGATAAAGGTTCTGCCCAAACTGCTCAAACATTGAGCGTGTGTATATCTTGCTTGCGTGCTCTTCAATCGGCAAGTTCACACGGAGAATAGCTTTTGCCTGACCAAAATAACCCATTATTTCGGGAGCATATTACCTTTATTTTTACGATCAACATAATTTTTAGAGTTGCAACTGACTTACTATCTTTGTGCGTTTCTCCTGGTAGCTCTCGTCGGCCTCCCTGTCATGCTGCAACCTCATGTAATGCCGGACAAAAGGATTCATCGGACAACCAGGTGGCACATAACTCTTCAGCATCATGTTTGCACTCTCGCTGCGCTGAGTGCTTGTCATCTTCGCACAGAAAACCCCTTTGAAGTATGGTTTTGCCCACTTCTGACGAACCTCATATATCTGTGTGAGGAAGGGGTGATCCTGCGCTCCGTATTTCTCCATCAACAACGCCCAGGCTTGCTCAAACTCGTCTGTCGTCAGCATATGGTTCACCACCTTATGGAACTCGGCCCGGAACTCACTCTTCTTCCCATACAAAGGCCCGATGCTTTCCTTTGCTTTCTTCAGCACGTGCCATTTGCACCAGCGGTGCACTGCTCCAGGAAGCACATTCTTAATTGCAACCTCCATGGCTCTGCACTGATCTGCATGGACAATCATCGAAAAACAGATTACAAATAAATCTGTAATTGTGCTTGCACTGATTTTTTGCAAAATGCAGCACACAAACAACTAAAATATTCAAATACTGCAGCATACCAGTCAGTATTGTTTTTGGTGCCTTGCCACCCATCATCCTAACAAACTCCGAGAAAACCCACTCAAAGCTTTCCTTTTGCTCGTCCCTGAGCAACACTCCGCCTAGAATTACACTCTGGAAATGGTTGTTGACGCCAACAAATAGTCCGAACGGCATGTCGTACAAATTCGTCCTGTAGGTTGTGTCAAACGTGATCACATCCCCAAAAAACTTGTACTGCATGCGGCTCGATCCATTAGTCCACATGAGGTTTTTTATCCGGCTGTCCGTGTCAGCCAACACCCTGTAAGTGAACTCTCGATCAGTTGCTCCAATCTCTGCAAACACTTCCATGGTCTTCCTTACGTCGTCATCAGCCTGCTCTTTGCTTATCCTCCCACAAAGGTTTTTCAATGTTCTTTTCGTGAAAGGAACATTGCCAACACCTCCGAAAAAACTACCAACAATGCTGTATACCTTCCCTACATTTATATTGTTCTGTCGCAGTTGACGCACTAAATCTTTGGTGTACAGGTCTATGTGCTTGTGTGAAGGCCAGAATACTTTCTCCCGTAGGTTACCGACAGAGAGTGGTTGTGATTTACCCGCTGCTCCGTGATGTACCAACCACGGTCAGTTGTTCTGAGCAGACGAATCATGGCCGGACACTCACATCGACAGGACCGCGAGTTCTCCCTCTCCGGCTTCCCCTGTCAGGATCACAATGAGTCATCAGTTAATACTGAATCATTTTAGCAAACTATATCCACTCTTACAGATCGAAAACAAATATGAAAATCAAAGACGCTCACCGAGCAGCCGCACACAATTTCTTGCATTGTCTTTGTTCTTTCTGGATTAAGCCTGCTTTTACCATACCGTATCCCAAATCCATGCTCCCACGAATAAAAATTGTAGAAGTCGTATGCCTCTCCAAGGGAGTCCAAAAGTCATGCCAGGAGCAGGCTCGGTGACGTGCTCGCACATCTTCTCAGGATAACTTTTTATCGACTTCTCGAGAGCCCGAGCCTGGCTGCACAGGGGATTCGCTCAGCAGCATTCCCTCCCACCCTCACCCTTGTAAAGACATAGACCAAAAACATTAGCATTTGTCAGAAATTATTAGACGGGGTACCTAAAAAAAATACCAAACGGTGGCATGCTTTTTTCTCACAGTACCATTAAGCTAACTGAATAAAATCTCACCTTTTTGTCCACCCAGGTGCCTCAGGGTTGACCCGTAAGGTCGACTGCTCTGAACTCGCAGGACCATCTTCTCCACGATCTCTCTTCTGTTGCACTGAGTTCGCCGTCGGCTTCACTGCACGCAACGGACGCGGTTCTTCCTCACATTCACCACTGCTCTCCGCCATCAACGAGGTGGCCTCTTTACGGGGCATAGATTGCCCGAAGTTGTTACCCTCATCCTCATCTGCCAAGCCCCACATGCCGGCCACAACACTTGCTTCGCAATCAGGAAGCAGGATGCTCCGCTGCTGCAGTTCGATTTCCGCCGCAAATCCCCCCCGCTCCTCTAGACCTGCTTGCGGATCCGTTGCCGGCGACTACTCCGACTACACCTTCCTCCCCCATCACAACAACGAATCCTGGATCTACTTTCCCAAAGTTATCTGAAGATTCCCCAATATCCAACCTAGTCGACCAATTTTTAGGGGCGAATCAGTTCACCGATCCATAGAAAAACAAGACTAACGCGAGCTGGATCGAAAAAAGCAGGTACTGCTCACTTACCTCTCCAGCGGGAACGCCATGATTTTTCTCTGGGCGCGATTTGCACCGCCGTCGCCTCCTGGTCAGCCGATGCCAACAGCAGTGCACGGCGCCTCGCCGCTCCCCGTTGCCAGTTCTGCGCCGCCACACGAGACGAGAGAGTCGCGCAGTCGAGACTCTGTTTCTCCAAAGTTAGGACTTCACGATGGGACCAGCTCATTAACAAAACGGGGGCCCCACTCGTAGTTCGCAGAATCGTGACGGCGAAAATATATGCACCATCGGAACATAATTCAGCTTGCCACTCGTACCACCAGAACAGAAAAAACGCCGTCCCACGTGACGGGGCGCTCGCTGTTGGCGCATTTATGGTGTACGTACTCCATCCCCACCCGGCTGTATAGCCTAATTTCTATAATTCGTGCTGCCCTGACAGCAGCTGACAGCTCCGCATCCCAACACACAAATCAACGGTCCAGATAGTACGTTCATCTGGACGTACCTCCCAAATCGCCGTGTCCCCAACGATGCACTTTACTTAGGAAAAAAGTGACAAAACGAGGGCGAGGCGCTCAGCTCCACCAGTCGGAGAGGAGAAGGACGGGGCTCGCTGGCTCGGCCCCAGTGCCCCTTCTGTGCATTGACTAGTTGTGTCCATGTCTATAAGCTTTTTGCCTTTGGTTTGTAGGAGTCGTTCATCGCATGGAGGAGCCCGCATCTCTGCTTCACCATCCCCTTTCTCCTTTCGGCCGTCCTTGTCACCACCAGCAAGGGAAAGGTTGGACTAGAGACACATCTACTAACCGATTCTTGTACGTGAATCCCTCTTTTCCTTTCCAATTTTTTTTCATTTCGATTCACTCGATTTAGTCATCCATATCGATTAATTCAGGTGTTCGGTTCCAAGAGTGTCACACGTGTCGCTTTCTATATTTTGGGGATAGGTTTTCGGGGAGGAGCATGTGCTCTTCTTGTTTTGAATGACTCATCTCTGGTTTTCTTCTGGCAATGTTTTTCTTGTTGCATTCCTATTTGTAATTCAGCTTTTATTTACGGTCATGTTTGTAACTCCTAATGTAAATCCCGATCCTTCATGCTCCTTCGGATACCATCAAGTGCACCGTTTGTTATGTTACGAAAAAACTCATAAAGTAAAGCCACCGATAACAACAACAAAATAACCATGGAAAACAACAATCTATTAAGAGGTTCTAATAAAGACACCACGTTAAGCCACATAGGTTAAAAATATATTATCCATTTATTGTAAATATAGCGGCTAGGATTAAATATAAAAGCGTTACGTACAACATAAGTTGCACACAAATACGTTCACCTTAACACGTACGTGGAAAGAAAGCAAATCCATCTGAGGACGAGAACTGCCTGTGGCAAGATGGTTAGATGGGTGGTTGTACCCCTAGCCCAGCAGAGTTCAAACCCCAGGTTTGAGGCTGGTGTTTCTCATTTAAGGCGGAATATTTTTCAGTGGGAGGCGACGTTCCCGTCGAAAGCGAGGCCCCAGTGATGACTTCGTCAATCTCAAGACTCGACCCGCCGACTCAGTCTCTTGTAAGTGCTCACAGGGATAGGGTGTGCGTGCGTGCGTTCATAGGGGTGAGTGTGTGCGTGTGTATATGAGCGTCTGCGTTATACCGTGTTTCACAAAAAAAATCCATCTAAGGACACCTGACCGAATCTGGCCGGCCGGCCGGCCTTTCCGAACAAGCTGGTCTAGCAGTTCTCTTTTTGGTTTTGCACTCTACCAATTTAAGTAGTACCCAGTTACTTGCATGCTATGAACTAACATTCACATCCCAAAGCGTGCTTTGAGTCGGCGTTGCCGTGTTTTGATCAAGCTGTGAGCAAATTGAAAAGCGTCTGATTGAGCATTTGGCTTTGGTAGATTTTTAGCTTACATGCAATCGTACAATCAGGTGACATCATTTGCTAATTGTGCAAATTGTGCCAAGATTTATATCAGCAATATTATAGTTTGTCTAGGTTTACAACATCAGCAATAACAAATTGATACGTCTACGCACGTGTTACATTTTAAAGAGGTCAAGTTTGGTGAACCTAGGTACATGACTCATGTAAACATATCGTCCTAATTAGTTATGTGAGTATGAATTAAAGCAGGAGCAATCTGAGAAGAGATACAACAATCACTAGATTTTTATTTCACCAGCCACGTGTAAACAATTGCGAGTAATAATTTTTTCATTGGATGGAAGAAATAATTTGATCATATAAAATATGGATGATGTGGATTCCAAGCCACTCTAATAAGGAAATTAGCCACTGATTGTTACTTAGTCTTTATATTTCTGACAAATAAATCATATTATGTTACTTAATTTATTGGTCAAAGTTTTATTCAAACCTTGAGGGGGCCTTATAGTCTCAAACAAATGTACTACCTCCGTTTCAATATATAAGACGTTTTAGCTATCCAACATGTTGTCTACATGCATACTAATATGAGTGCACATATACACACTAAAATATGTCTACATACATCTAGATATATGTGAATGTGGACAAATGTTAAAACATCTTATATTTAGAAACGGAGGGAGTAGTAGATTATAGAGGAGCAAGTGTACCAAAAAAAAAGTTGGGGAAATGAAACACAGACAAATAGAAAATGTCTTAATTAAGGCCTTTAAGGGAACACTTTAAGTTTTGTGGGATGTGATTGGCTTCTCCATGTTTCTTTTGGTCGCATCTTTCATCTGACTTGACCTTACTAAAACTAGAAACGGACTTATGCCTTACAAAAAATAGCTTAAATGGTCACACTCAAGCATAGCCTATTAGCTAGACATCATGGAAGAAGTGGGCACAAAGACGAGTAACGACATTGCCAATAAGAGGCAAAAACAAATAGACCAAGATAACTAAAGAGGGGAAGGTCATGTCAAGTAGTGGGTAGAAGGGAATCCTAATGTTTTGTTTCCTTTGTCATGATTTTATATCTATTTCTGTAGATTAAATGTGAAATATCAAATAAAATAGGGTACACAAATTCTAAGCTTTCAAACTTTTTTCGTTACATTGCGTCTCTACGCACAACATTTACCAAAGAATATACCCCCTCCTTCCTAAAATGTGAGACAACCTTGATCTTCGCCGGTCAACAACTTCCAAGTTTCACTACAAAGTGTACTTATAATTTGTCGAAAAAATTAGTATAAAGATATATGAAATGAAACAAATTTGCAAAAATAATACAACGATAACATTTATACATTATCGGTCCATATAATTTGGTTTATATTAGTGGTGAAAAACATGCATCAAAGACAGTTTTATAATAAAGTGCGTCTTATAGTTTGGATGGAGGAAGTACTTTATTAAAACTAATAAAACTCATTCCACACACAAAAAAATCGAGTTCATGAATTTAGTAAGACATTATTTAGACATAAAAAATAATTGAACAAAATATGTTTGTGATGTTTTCGCAGCTCCACAGCAGACGATATAAACAGGTCACCGTTAAACAATGAATCTATGACATCATGTTTTAATAAAAAATAATCATAATCATCATTTATGTTTTCTTCTTAACATAATTATATATTCACATATAAAATTAAAGCCGGCCTCTAGGAGTTAAATAAATAATTCTTTGGATATGCTAAAGGTGATGCCCTCGCATTTGCGAGGGCCCTTGTGCTAGTTTTCATATACAAAAAAACTAAAATGGGTAGTTAAGATACAAATGAGGAGGCAATATGCACACACGAGTTAGTAGGGGAGAGTCTTATCTTTATGGAAAACGCTATTCATCGACCGGCTGATGCATCGGCCGGTCTTTCTCGCTCACACGTCTCCCGCACGAGAGTAAAGGCCTAAGGCCCACAGTCAAGTCCACCCAGGGAACGCGCCTAGTGCCCTGCCGCTTTTCCAGAGGACGCAACTCGTCCGTGTTAGCCGCCGCTCCTTCCCCGCACTGTCGCCAGTGTGCCGACGGCGGCCACCATGGAAGGAGCCTGTGAAGTATTTCTGCTCGGGATGAGAGACTGTGGCCGAGATCTCCCGGCGGTGGTGGCGCTTTCGCCGGCGCTGCCCCATGGCACCCCCGCCCTCTCCCCTGGTGCCCGCACGCACCGTCAAGACAAGCCGGTGACCTCGCCAGGGGAGCCATGGACGGCGACCTTCCCACGCGTCGCCGGGCAGGAGAAGACGACGTCCCTGTGAGTGGATGGGTGAGGGATTCAGTTGATCTGGCTTCAGTGGATCTCCGGCGTGGCGGATTTCACGTCTACGAGCTCAAATCGGTGCAAGTGGCGACTACATGGTCCATGAGGAAGGTCAGCTTTTGGAGATTTTTGTCGATGTTGCATATGATGTTGTGATTTGCTACATGTGTTTATAGCTTTTGTTGTGTAAGCACGTGCAAAATGCTACGATGATTTCCGCCGCTCTCTAACGTTTTGCTACAACTAAGTGGGGATTTGTTACATATGTTGTTGGTTTTTGCTACATGGCTGTGTTTAAAGTGCTCCAATATTTTTTTTGTTGCTACATGTTGCAATTTTTACAGATCCCATTTTTTTGCTACACACCAGTGTTACATGTGCAAACAAAAATTGTTGCGTCGGAACTTTTTGCTACATTCATCGGACGCAAAAAAATTCTGAAATATTTGTTGCTACATTGGATGTTGCATACACTGAGAAAAAGTGCTACGCGCGAAGCGTTTTTGCTACATAAATCGGACGTGTGAGATCTCGTTTCACTTAACTGGATCGGACGGCTCCGGAGGTGGCTGTAGCCAGGCCTAGCTACAGCCGACTGACGCCTAGCATTTGTCTATCTTTATTCACAATCGTTGAATGAAGATTTACCAAATCAAAAAGATTTGTGATTTATGTACTCCCATATTGGTATGTAATTTTGCAATAGAGGAAGATGGACCTTCGGAATTGATCATAAAATCTTCAAAATAATTATGAGAGATTTCAGGGGTAATCATATATTGTTTTGTTTCACGGGTAATCAGCACGGAATTGATTGTGTGCAATTAGCATATATATTCAACTTTAGGTAAGTGAGTAGTATATATAAACGTAACACACACGGAGGAGGGAGTGTAGTACACTACACACACGGAATAGATTGTTCTACGGGGACGACACGAGAACAATGGCAACGCTATTCTCTGGCAACGCCATGGCCGTCGTCGTACTGGTCCTCATCTCCATCATCGTCTCCTCCTTCCCCGCCGCCGTCGTGGCCGACGCGAATTTCATCGCAAAGGTGTGCAAAAACGTCCAGGAAGTTACGGGCCACTGCGTCGAGGTGCTGAGCACCGACCCGCGGAGCTTTAACGCGACGACGACGCGCGACCTCGCCAGCATCAGCCTCGACATCGCCACCGCCGCCCGGAGGGACGTCGCCAAGGGCATCGACGACGAGGCGAGCAAGCACGACGAGCGTTCCCCGCTGGGGGAGGCCCTGATCGAGTGCGGAAACTACTACGGCGACGCCGAGACGCCAATCGAGACCGCGCGCGAGAAATTCAACGACGGCGCGTACCGCGAAGCGATGGACGGGGCCGCGGAGGCGGAGGACGCCGCGGACAGGTGTGAGCAGGCCTTCTCCGAGCGGGAGCTCACCTCCCGCGTTGCCGCGCTCGACGAGAGGATGAAGCAGCGGTGCGACGTTGCCGCCGCCCTCCTCGACCTGCTCTTCATCACCGTGAAATCACGTCGACTTTTAGGCGACGTTATTTTGCTAAGTCATCCTGTTTGAGTCATTTGGAATTTTGGATATCGATAGCATGAAAAAAACTAATGCTATATTCTGAGCTTTCGGTCCTCGTCTCACTGCTTTTTACCCGTGAAAACTGAGCTTCCTGGTAGGCCTTTTTTGTGTGATCACGTCGATCCCATAAAAAAGAGTACTGGAAGCGCACGCCCAGCCTCTTCCACAGCAATTTCCTCTTCCATCGACCTCTGAATTGCTTGCAGTCACAGGTTTTGGTACAACATCCTCCAAGCAGCCCCTCAGGGAAATACTTGTTTTTTTTTAGATAAAGAGAGCTTTATTACTTAAAAGGTTTAAATATTACATCCAGCCTCGGCATAACCAAGATGCACACAGCCGAAAGAAGTCTGTAGTACGAAAACATAAAAAGCCGAGCTACATATCATAATGAGAAATTGTAAGAACGCCTGTGGTGATGGAGGTCCAATCCGCAAATTATGCTGCCATCCATGCTGGAATAAAAATTCCCTCGCCGTATCCTTCAGTTTGGTACACACCTCCATAAATAGGTCTCGATGCCCCACACGTTGCAACTGAGACCACGAACGGAGAGTAGCAGTAGTCATGTAGATAACCTGCATAAGAGAACACTTTTTATCATTAAAAACCTTGTCATTTCTACTTAGCCAAAGCGACCATATTACGGCAAGCGCTCCCACCCTAATAAGTTGTTTGAACCTATTATCCATCTCATTCAGCCAATTGCCAAAAATATTGGCAATGCTTTTGGGAGGGTATATAGTAGAACCTATCTGGATGATTGACCATATAGAACTTGCAAATTTGCACTCGAAGAATAAGTGTTTGATCGTCTCATCCTTATGACAGAAGACGCACTGTTTACTCCCATGCCAATTGCGTTTTGCAAGGTTATCTTTTGTGAGAATAACCCCTCGACGAAGGTACCACACAAAAACTTTATTTTTAAGTGGGATCTTCATCTTCCAGATTTTCTTATTGTTATCAACCGGTACATCTGGTTGGATGAGCGCTGTATACATAGAGTCCACTGAGAATTTACCATTATTGAGTAAATTCCATCGAAACACATCAGTCCCTTGTGTCAAATTGACATTTGCTAGGCGTTGTAGCAGCTAATGCCACGCCGCCAGCCTGGAACCAATGAGATCTCGTCGAAACGTCACAGTTGGGATGTTATTAACCAACACTTGAGCAAGTGTATCACTCTTGTGACGTCCAAGGACTATATTGTATAGTGCTGGATATTGTTCTCGGAGCGAGGTAGTACCTAACCACTTATCCTCCCAGAACCTTATCTCCGACCCATCCTTAATGGAGAAAGAACCATGTGGGAAGAAGAATTTCTTCGTCGCCATGAGGCCAGCCCAAAAATGTGAATCACCTGGTTTCCAAAAAACCTGTGATAGCGCACTTGAGCCTAAGTACTTTCTCCTAAGAAGAGTTTGCCACACCCCTTCCTCAGTTAGTAGCTTAAACAGTCATTTCCCGAGGAGGGCTCTATTCTTGACCCTGAGGTCATGAATCCCAAGACCGCCATGGTCCTTAGGGCGGCACACTACATCCCATTTTGCCAGACGATATTTCTTTTTTTCATTATCTCCTTGACAGAAGAATCTAGATCGAAAGTAGTCCAATCGATGCAAGACTCCCTCCGGTAATTGGAAGAAGGAAATCATATACAGCACCATGTTGGTAAGTACTGAATTTATGAGAACCAACCTACCACCCAGTGATAATAATTTTCCTTTCCAGCTACTCAATCATTTTTGTATTCTTTCCTCCACATGCTTCCATTGAGCTATCGTTAGCCTCTTAAAATAAATTGGAATGCCAAGATAACTGATTGAAAACTGGCCGAGACCACAGCCGAATAACTCAGCGTATTGGTCGGCCTCGTCTTGAGCATCGCCGAAACAAAACACTTCACTTTTATGGAAGTTTTTTAGACCGGAAAGTTGCTCGAACGCTGATAATATTAATTTCAGATTTCGTGCCTTTTCCATGTCATGCTCCATAAAAAGAATTGTGTCGTCAGCATATTGGAGAATAGATAATCCGCCATCCACTAGATGCGGAACCACTCCAACAATCTGCCCATCCAATTTTGCATGCTCGATGATTATGGCTAACATATCAGCAACTATATTAAATAGTATAGGTGATAGAGGATCGCCCTGTCGTAATCCCTTTTTCGTTTGGAAGTATCTACCAACATCGTCATTGACTTTGATGGCGACACTTCCTCCGGAAACAAAATTATGTATCATTGCACACCACTCGTCTGAAAAACCTTTCATTCTGAGCGTTTACTGAAGGAAAGACCATTTGACTTTGTCATAAGCTTTTTCAAAGTCAATTTTTAGAATGACACCGTTTAGCTTTTTCTGATGCAACTCGTGAACGGTTTCATGTAGGATCACTACCCCATCTAGGATATTGCGACCTTGCATAAAAGCCGTTTGAGTGGGTCTCACAACATGATCTGCAACCGAGTTAAGCCTAATAGTAGCTGTTTTAGTGAAAATTTTGAAGCTAACGTTTAGAAGACAGATAGGACGATATTGCTGAATCCTTTCTGCTCCATTAACCTTTGGCAATAAAATTATCTCACCAATATTTAGGCGAAATAGCTCAAGTTGTCCAGCATGCAAATCATGGAACAACTGGAGCAAATCCGATTGGATTACATCCCAAAAAGTTTGGTAAAACTCAGCAGGGAACCCATCCGGACCCGGTGCTTTGTTGTGTTCCATTTGGAAAACCGCTTTCTTCACCTCCTCAACAGAGTAAGGAGCTGTCAGGTGGGCGTTTTCCTCATCGGAAACTTGCGGTATATCATTTGTTTGAGTTTCGTCGAGCGAGAAATTATCCGCCTCCGGTTCACCAAACAAATTTTTGTAATACTTCATGATGTAGGTTTTTAGTTGCTCATGTCCTTGAATCGTGCCCTCCTCCTGGACAAGAGAGTGAATGAGTTTCTTCCGGTGTCTGCCATTGGCAAGACTATGAAAGTATCTCGTATTCGCATCTCCTTCCAAATGAATTGGGCCTTCGATCGTTGGTACCATTTGAGCTCCTCCTCACGAAGAAGTCCCGCCATCTCTACATTCGATCGATTTTTTAGATCGATTTCGTGTGGTGATAACGGTCTGACTTCCGCAATCGCCTCTAACTCATCAATAATAGATGATAAACGAAGCTTTTCATTTTTTAGCTGACCAACCATGTGTTTAGCCCAACCTTTTAGGTGTTTGCGTAATGCGCTTATTTTATTATTCCACCTTTGGATCGGGGTAGCACCAGGTACCGGTCTTTCCCACACCATTCTAACCATCTAAAAAAAGCCCTCTCTATGTAACCAGCCCAATTCAAATTTGAATTGGCGTTTACACGATGGATTAGGCGTTCCCGTGGTTAACAGTATGGGAGCATTGATACGTCTCCAACGTATCTATAATTTCTGATGTTTCATGCTTGTTTTATGTATCATTGTCACATGTTTTATATGCATTATATATCATTATTATACATTTTCTGGGACTAACCTATTAACAAGATGCCACAGTGCCAGTTCCTGTTTTCTGCTGTTTTTGGTTCCAGAAAAGCTGTTCGGGCAATATTCTCGGAATTCGACGAAACAAAAGCCAAACCTCCTATTTTTCCGAGGGACACACGGAGCCAGAAGGGCAAGCCAGGGGGAGGCCCACGGCCTCCAAACCACATGCACGCGCGGCTGGGCCCACAGGCGCGCCGGGAGGTGAGGAGGAAGCCCAGGACCTCCGCCGACATCGCCCCTTCGCCTATATATTGCCTCAGACGCGAAAACCCTAAAACACGAAGCCATATTCCACAAAGAGTTCCGTAGCTCCGCCGCCACCAAAAACCCTAATTCGGGGGACAGAAGTCTCTGTTCCGGCACGCTGCCGGGACGGGGAATTGCCCCCGGAGTCATCTCCATCGACACCACCGCCATCTTCATCGCCGCTGCTGACTCAGCAGGGAACCCATCCGGACCCGGTGCTTTGTTGTGTTCCATTTGGAAAACCGCTTTCTTCACCTCCTCAACAGAGTAAGGAGCTGTCAGGTGGGCGTTTTCCTCATCGGAAACTTGCGGTATATCATTTGTTTGAGTTTCGTCGAGCGAGAAATTATCCGCCTCCGGTTCACCAAACAAATTTTTGTAATACTTCATGATGTAGGTTTTTAGTTGCTCATGTCCTTGAATCGTGCCCTCCTCCTGGACAAGAGAGTGAATGAGTTTCTTCCGGTGTCTGCCATTGGCAAGACTATGAAAGTATCTCGTATTCGCATCTCCTTCCAAAATGAATTGGGCCTTCGATCGTTGGTACCATTTGAGCTCCTCCTCACGAAGAAGTCCCGCCATCTCTACATTCGATCGATTTTTTAGATCGATTTCGTGTGGTGATAACGGTCTGACTTCCGCAATCGCCTCTAACTCATCAATAATAGATGATAAACGAAGCTTTTCATTTTTTAGCTGACCAACCATGTGTTTAGCCCAACCTTTTAGGTGTTTGCGTAATGCGCTTATTTTATTATTCCACCTTTGGATCGGGGTAGCACCAGGTACCGGTCTTTCCCACACCATTCTAACCATCTAAAAAAAGCCCTCTCTATGTAACCAGCCCAATTCAAATTTGAATTGGCGTTTACACGATGGATTAGGCGTTCCCGTGGTTAACAGTATGGGAGCATTGATACGTCTCCAACGTATCTATAATTTCTGATGTTTCATGCTTGTTTTATGTATCATTGTCACATGTTTTATATGCATTATATATCATTATTATACATTTTCTGGGACTAACCTATTAACAAGATGCCACAGTGCCAGTTCCTGTTTTCTGCTGTTTTTGGTTCCAGAAAAGCTGTTCGGGCAATATTCTCGGAATTCGACGAAACAAAAGCCAAACCTCCTATTTTTCCGAGGGACACACGGAGCCAGAAGGGCAAGCCAGGGGGAGGCCCACGGCCTCCAAACCACATGCTCGCGCGGCTGGGCCCACAGGCGCGCCGGGAGGTGAGGAGGAGCCCAGGACCTCCGCCGACATCGCCCCTTCGCCTATATATTGCCTCAGACGCGAAAACCCTAAAACACGAAGCCATATTCCACAAGAGTTCCGTAGCGCCGCCGCCACCAACCAATTCGGGGGACAGAAGTCTCTGTTCCGGCACGCTGCCGGGACGGGGAATTGCCCCCGGAGTCATCTCCATCGACACCACCGCCATCTTCATCGCCGCTGCTGACTCCCATGATGAGGAGGGAGTAGTTCTCCCCCGAGGCTGAGGGCTCTACCGGTAGCTATGTGGTTCATCTCTCTCTCACATGGTGTGATCTTTATGTGATCATGTGTATTGCTAGTATCGCTGAATACATTAATAATGTTTATGCTACTCAAGTGATTTTGTCTAGTTTCTGGAGTCATTGTGACAACACGGTATCAAGGTGACAGTGTGGGTACTTGTGTGACTCTATGAATAATTTAGACATTTATCATGGCTTATTCTTGGGAATTGTGGTGTTTGTTTACTCAGACTTTGAGGTGTGCTTTGCAGCCCTACGCATAGTACTCTTGCTTCATCAAGAAGGAGAATAATCCCGAGTAGTATTTACTTGTGTTCAGTTGTGCTAATCTAGTTGAATATGTAGATGTTACTCTTTATCTATTATGCACTCTATAGGTTACTTTAATATGAACTCCGGTACTCTCCACGGTGTAAAGGTGACAGTGTGTGCACCGTGTGTGATTCCTTTATGACGTTGTGGCGCTTGTTTACTCCGGCTTGAGGTGTGCTTTTGTAGCCCTACACAATGAATGGTGTTTGTTATCCAACAAGAGAGTGTTTAAGAGTAGCTTTTACTTATTCAGTTATGAGATCATTGTTGAGAGTGTCCACTAGTGAAAGTATGATCCCTAGGCCTTGTTTCTAAGCATTGAAACACCGTTTACAACAAGTTCTGCTACATGTTTGCTTGCTGCCATCTTTATTTCAGATTGCAGTTACTACTTATAATCATCCTATCACTTGTATTTCACTATCTCTTCGCCGAACTAGTGCACCTATACATCTGACAAGTGTATTGGGTGTGTTGGGGACACAAGAGACTTCTTGTATCTTAATTGCAGGGTTGCTTGAGAGGATATCTTTGACCTCTACCTCCCTGAGTTCGATAAACCTTGGGTGATTCACTTAAGGGAAACTTGCTGCTGTTCTACAAACCTCTGCTCTTGGAGGCCCAACACTGTCTACAAGAATAGAAGCACGTAGACATCAAGCTATTTTCTGGCGCCGTTGCCGGGGAGGTAAGTGTTGGAAGGTATCTCCTTTAGATTCTGCAATTATTTCTTTTTGTTTCTTGTTTTTATTTTCACTAGTTAGGCTTAATGGAAAACAACAAAAAAATTAGAGATCTTTATGAACTTTATATTGAATTAGGACATGATGCTTTTGAAGAGAAAATTAAAAAACCTATGGAAAATTATTTGCATGATGGTAGCAATGTTATTACTATAAATGCTTTGAACACCATTATTGCTAATGCTATGCAAAGCTCTAAGCTTGGGGAAGCTGGTTTTGATGAATATGATATTTTAGTCCCCCAAGTTTTGAGGAGAAAATTTTCTTTGATGATACTTTGCCTCCAATTTATGATGATTATAATGATAGTGGTATTTTGGTGCCACCTACTATGGAGGATAAAGTTTATTATGATTATACTATGCCTGCAATTTATGATGAATACAATGATGGTTGTGATAGTTTTACTCTCACTATTACTAATAAAATTGATTATGCTTATGTGGAGAGTAATGATACTTTTGTGCATGTGGATCATGATAAGAATGCTTTATGTGATAGCTATATTGTTAATTTTGTTCATGATGCTACTGAAAATTATTTTGAGAGAGGAAATATGGTTGTAGAAATTTCATGTTACTAAAACACCTCTCTTTATGATGAAGGTTTTGAGCTTTCTCTTGATTTGCTTTTATTTGCTGGGTACTTTAAGACCTACTGGTCCTTATGAGAGAGGGAGACATGGATTCATATATCTCAATAATATAAGTCTCTCTCTTTTGTTGAAATTTTTGAAGTTGTACTTGTTTTGCCTTCCTATGCTAGTCACTTTATGCTTTATTGATTTATTTTCTTACAAGACTCCTTTGCATAGGAAGTGGGTTAGACTTAAATGTGTTTGGTATTTGCTTTTTGATGCTCTCTTATATTCAACTCTTATACATATGAGAGCATTATCAAAATCACTATGCCTAGCTAAAAGGCTTTAAAGAAAAGCGCTTATGGGAGACAACCCATCGTTTTTATTTGCTGTTATTTTTATTTTCTTTGAGTCAAGGAGTTTTGTCACTTCTGTAGCAACTCCTTTGTATCTTTATTTTATCGCATTGTTGTGCCAAGTAAAGTTCTATATTGAAAGTTGATGCAAGATTTGGATTTCTGCGCAGTGACAGATTTTTAGCTGTCACGATTTGAGCTTTCTCCCTGTAGAAAATTCAAAAATTCTGAAAAAATCACGCATCTTCCTGAGATATGTACGCAACTTTCATTATTTTGGCCAGATCCATCTGAGCAACTTAAGTGCCTCGAAAAAATTCGTCTTCCAGACTGTTCTGTTTTTGACAGATTCTGCCTTTTGTTTTGCATTCGCTCTTTTACTGTGTTTGTGTGGATTTCTTTGCTCCACAAAGCATTGGTGGCTGTAGCTAATGTCCAGAAGCTTTGGGAATGATTGTATCATTACAGAATATGAGAATTTTTGATTATGCACTAACCCTCTAATGAGAACTGTCTTGAGTTTGGTGTGAAGGAAGTTTTCAAGGATCAAGCGAGAAGGGTGATATTATGTGATCAAGAAGAGTGAAAAGCCTAAGCTTGGGGATGCCCCCGTGGTTCATCCCCATATTCAAGAGACTCAAGCGTCTAAGCTTGGGGATGCCCAAGGCATCCCCTTCTTCATCAACAACTTATCAGGTCATCTCTAGTGAAACTATATTTTAATTCTTTCACATCTTATGCGCTTTACTTGGAGCGTCTGTGTGCTTTTTTTTTTTTTTGTTTGAATAAATTCGGATCCTAGCAATCCTTGTGTGGAGAGAGACACGCTCCGCTTTTTCATGTGAATACTCATGTTCTTCACTTATATTTGTTGAGTATTCTTAACTAGCTACTGCAGTGCTTTTAGCTCCTGTTTTTCATGCATCTCTTTGAGCTGTTAGCACGTGTTTATAAATACTCTCTTGCTGCATTATATTATCATTTGGAGAGTTTATGTTTAAGTAAGTTGTTGGTGTTTGCTTGGAAGAAAGAAAATGCTGCATGTGGTAGTGGTATGAAAACTTGCATAATCTTGTAGATCATTGAAACTTTGATAACTTGATTCTTTGCAAATGTTTTGAGATATTTAGATGGTAAAGCTTGCTGGTTAATTAAGTTAAAATCATTAGTGGATTGTTGTCTTTAAGCTTGTACCGTACTACAAACTATAAAATTGTTGAAGGTGTAGTTGGACTTGATAGCTTTCCATGTCTGAAAGTTCATTGTAATAACTAAGTTGTGCTGAAGGTCGAGGGATCTAACGGGGTACTTGTACCGCCGTGAACGGCCCTTCTTGGAGTGAATTTTAATCATGCTCTTAATGTTGAACCTGCTAGTTGTTTGCAATAAACTTGTGAGTTCTTTTTGACTAATGTTAAGCTACGGTTTTTGGCACTTCCACCATCCATATTTGCTAGCCTCTTCGGTGCTGTGCATTGCCTTCTGCTCACATTGAGAGTTGTGCATACTTCGCCAGTACATCCAACCCCGTGGGAGGACTTCCTCTTGTTCTCCTACACATAAGCCCATACATCTTCCTCAAAACAGCCACCATACCTACCTACCACAGCATTTCCATAGCTGTTCCGAGATATATTGCCATGCAACATCCATCTTACATTACATGACTTGTTGTCATTCATCACATACATATTGCTTTGCATGATTCTATACAGCTGATGTGTGGTTTACCCATGTTACGCTAGATCATTGCATATCCTGCTACACTGGCAGAGGCATACAGTTTTATACATCATTTGTTTGTTATGAGTTATTTGTACCAAAAAGTTTGTAATCATATTAGAGTGTTGCCCCTGCTGAAAAGAGCCATGGAGGCCATCGAAAAGTGAAACAGAAAAAGAAAAAAAAAAAAAAAAAAAAAAAAAAGAAAAAAAAAGAATAAAGAAAAAGGGGGCAACATTACTATCCTTTATCACACTTGTGCTCATGTTATAGCACCTGCAGTATTCATAGTCATCATTTGTGCTCATGTTTAGCACCTATACTCCATGTGAGAGAGTTTTCATGTTCTACTTGTATAACTATGTGGGGAATTTACACTATAGAACTTGGGTTGTATATTCCAATGATGAGCTTCCTCAAAAGTGCTCTAGGTCTTCATGAGCAACCAAGTTGGATGCACCCCCACTAGTTCCATTGGAGAGCTTTCATACACATATAGCTCTATGTGCATCCGTTGCATGGCAATCACTACTCCTTACATAGCTTCGATTATAAGACTTCCTCTTGTCTAATGATCACTTATAGCTTTGTGAGACTTTCTTCCTTGGCCTTCCAAACCCCCATTAATGTTCTCTTTGCCATAACATCATGGTGCCAATACCAAATGCTTGCGCTCACCGGTTGAGTAGACTTCGAAACAGTTGATTCATGACGTTCATGTTTATGTTTACTTGGCTGAATCCTTCTATGTTATGAAAATTTGCTTGATGCTTGGATTGAAGGATAGAACTCTATGCTGGATACTTAAACCATCTTTAATGAACCTTGTACGGTTTCATGTCTTTAAAGCAATAGTTCATGAAAACTTTTAGCTTGTTTGACTCTTGCTTTATTATCTCTTATATCAACTATAGACATTTGCTTTGAATGATTTGATCTCAGCTCACATGCCTTACATTATTATTGGATCAAGATTATGTTGGTAGCATGTCACTCAGAAATTATTTGTTGTTATCGTTTACCTACTCGAGGACGAGTAGAACTAAGCTTGGGGATGCTTGATACGTCTCCAACGTATCTATAATTTCTGATGTTTCATGCTTGTTTTATGTATCATTGTCACATGTTTTATATGCATTATATATCATTATTATACATTTTCTGGGACTAACCTATTAACAAGATGCCACAGTGCCAGTTCCTGTTTTCTGCTGTTTTTGGTTCCAGAAAAGCTGTTCGGGCAATATTCTCGGAATTCGACGAAACAAAAGCCAAACCTCCTATTTTTCCGAGGGACACACGGAGCCAGAAGGGCAAGCCAGGGGGAGGCCCACGGCCTCCAAACCACATGCTCGCGCGGCTGGGCCCACAGGCGCGCCGGGAGGTGAGGAGGGAGCCCAGGACCTCCGCCGACATCGCCCCTTCGCCTATATATTGCCTCAGACGCGAAAACCCTAAAACACAAGCATATTCCACAAAGAGTTCCGCAGCGCCGCCGCCATCGACGACAAGTTTCGGGGGACAGAAGTCTCTGTTCCGGCACGCTGCCGGGACGGGGAATTGCCCCCGGAGTCATCTCCATCGACACCACCGCCATCTTCATCGCCGCTGCTGACTCCCATGATGAGGAGGGAGTAGTTCTCCCCCGAGGCTGAGGGCTCTACCGGTAGCTATGTGGTTCATCTCTCTCTCACATGGTGTGATCTTTATGTGATCATGTGTATTGCTAGTATCGCTGAATACATTAATAATGTTTATGCTACTCAAGTGATTTTGTCTAGTTTCTGGAGTCATTGTGACAACACGGTATCAAGGTGACAGTGTGGGTACTTGTGTGACTCTATGAATAATTTAGACATTTATCATGGCTTATTCTTGGGAATTGTGGTGTTTGTTTACTCAGACTTTGAGGTGTGCTCTTGCAGCCCTACGCATAGTACTCTTGCTTCATCAAGAAGGAGAATAATCCCGAGTAGTATTTACTTGTGTTCAGTTGTGCTAATCTAGTTGAATATGTAGATGTTACTCTTTATCTATTATGCACTCTATAGGTTACTTTAATATGAACTCCGGTACTCTCCACGGTGTAAAGGTGACAGTGTGTGCACCGTGTGTGATTCCTTTATGACGTTGTGGCGCTTGTTTACTCCGGCTTGAGGTGTGCTTTTGTAGCCCTACACAATGAATGGTGTTTGTTATCCAACAAGAGAGTGTTTAAGAGTAGCTTTTACTTATTCAGTTATGAGATCATTGTTGAGAGTGTCCACTAGTGAAAGTATGATCCCTAGGCCTTGTTTCTAAGCATTGAAACACCGTTTACAACAAGTTCTGCTACATGTTTGCTTGCTGCCATCTTTATTTCAGATTGCAGTTACTACTTATAATCATCCCTATCACTTGTATTTCACTATCTCTTCGCCGAACTAGTGCACCTATACATCTGACAAGTGTATTGGGTGTGTTGGGGACACAAGAGACTTCTTGTATCTTAATTGCAGGGTTGCTTGAGAGGATATCTTTGACCTCTACCTCCCTGAGTTCGATAAACCTTGGGTGATTCACTTAAGGGAAACTTGCTGCTGTTCTACAAACCTCTGCTCTTGGAGGCCCAACACTGTCTACAGGAATAGAAGCGTGCGTAGACATCAAGCATGATCTGACAATGCCTCTATACGTTCGAGGACCCGTACTGAGACCAGTGGGTATTTTATTTCCCAATCCGAGTCCATCAATACACGGTCCAACTTTTCATATGTCGGCTCTGGGAGGCTATTGGCCCATGTGAATTGCCTCCCAGTCATCGATACCTCTCTTAAATTAAGACTGTCAATGACAGCGTTAAATAGGAGAGGCCATCTATTGTCAAATCTACCTCTGCTCTTCTCATGGGGAAATCTTAGCAAGTTAAAATCACCACCTATAATTATAGGATATGGATTGTCCTTTGCCAGATTGACCAATTCCCTGAGAAATGCAGGTTTATGTTCATCCTGGGCGGCTCCATACACGGCAACAAAAGTCCATTTGAAATTGTCGGCCCTGTTCTGGATGTGGAATTTAACATGAAACTCACCATCCGAACTAGCCAACACATTCATAGTCTCTGTTCTGACGCCTAGTAAAATGCCCCCAGACCTGCCACGTGGCGGACGTGACCTCCATGTGAAATCAACCCCACCGGACAAGCGGTTGAGTAGACTCGCAGAGAAGTCACGTTTACCCGTTTCGGAAATTCCCACAAAATCCAACCGATTATCCCGAATAGAATCAGCAATACGAGCATGTTTAGCCAAGTCACGAAGACCTCTGCTATTTTCGAAAATGCCATTCATTGGGAAACTATTGGAGGTGTGGAAAACTTCGCCTTTTTCCGTGGCGTCTTATTATTATTTTTCTTATGGGATTCAGCTTTGGACTTATGGTCAGACGCTTTCAAGTTATATAATGAACTTAGCATCGCCTCGTCTAAGCCTCCCTCTGATACATCACCCACTAGATGTGAGAGTAGCTGGACATCAATTGTGTCATTTAGCTCCTCCTCATCTGTGTGGGTGTTTGGCGACTTACACGAGGCTTTTGGCTTGACTGTTAACCGGTCAAATTCCAATCGTCTTAGTGCATTTGAAGCCAAAGCGATCTTTTCAACATTATTGCCCAAAGAAAATCCTACACTATTCAATTTAGCTGAAATGCTGGAATCTGAAAAATGCAAGAAACGACTTCGGGGTTTTGTTCATACCAGGTTTGTCGAGGTTGTACTCCGCCCTGCGGCGCATCGCCTTCGCCATTGAATCCTCATCCGTCGCGGATGAGCCATTGATACGTCTCAAACGTATCTATAATTTTTGATGTTCCATGCTTGTTTTATACCAATTGCTACATGTTTTGCATCTACTTTATATCACTTTTATACATTTTTTGGGACTAACCTATTAACAAGATGCCGAAGTGCCAGTTCCTGTTTTCTGCTTTTTTGTATTCCAGAAAAGGTAGTCTGGAAATATTCTCGGAATTGGACGAAACTTCACGGGGGTCCCTATTTTACCAGAACACACATGAAGGACCGAAGGAGCAATGGAGAGGAGCCAGGAGGGCCCCACACGCACCTAGGGCGCGGGCCCCCCTCTGCCGCGCCCTAGGGTGGTGTGGGCCCCTCGGGGGTCGTCAGCCGCCCTTTCGCCTACTTATTCCCCCCGACGCGAAAACCCTAAGTGCCTGAAAATATCCACGAAAAGTTCCAGGACGCCGCCGCCGTCAACCCTAGCTCGGGAGGGTTCAGAACCTCTTCCCGGCACCCTGCCGGAGAGGGGAATCGTCACCGGAGGCTTCTACATCGCCATGCCTGCCTCCGGAGTGATGCGTGAGTAGTTCATCCTTGGACTACGGGTCCATAGCAGTAGCTAGATGGTTGTCTCTCCACTTTGTGCCATCATGTTTAGATCTTGTGAGCTGCCCTACATGATCAAGATCATATTATTGTAATGCTACATGTTGTGTTTGCTGGGATCCGATGAATATTGAATACTATGTCAAGTTGATTATCAATCTATCTTATATGTTATTTAAGATCTTGCATGCTTTCCGTTACTCGTAGATGCTTTGGCCAAGTAGATGCTTGTAACTCCAAGAGAGAGTATTTATGCTAGATAGTGGGTTCATGCTCCGTTTAATCTGGGACAGTGACAGAAAGTTCTAAGGTTGTGGATGTGCTGTTGCCACTAGGGATAACCTAACGATGCTATGTCCACGGCATATGTGTTTGTTTACATTACGCGCTTTACTTAATGCAATTATCCGTTGCTTGCAACTTAATACCAACGGGGGACTCGGATGACAACCCGGCGGTGGATTATTAGTCATAGATGCTGTTGGATAACGGTCTATGTATTTGTCGTAATGCCCAATTAAATATCATAGTAGTCAACATGTCATATATATGCATTGTCATGCGCTCACTATTTGTCAATTGCCCAGCTGTAATTTGTTCACCCAACATGTTAGTTATCTTTTATGGAGAGACACCACTAGTGAACTGTGGACCCCGGTCCATTCTTTTACACTGATTAAACAACCACAAACTGCAAACTATTCCTTTTTCATTCTCTGCAATTTAATACTCATTTTCCACACCATACGTTTAATCCTTTGTTTTCAGCAAGCCGGTGAGATTGACAACCTCACTGTTTCGTTGGGGCAAAGTAGTTTGATTGTGTTGTGTGCAGATTCCACGTTGGTGATCGTATTGCGCCGTGCGAGCCACCAACAACCTCTGAAGAGTTGCTGCTCCTACTGGTTCGATAACCTTGGTTTCTTTCTGAGGGAAAACTTGCTGCTGAACTGCATCATACCTTCCTCTTGGGGTGTCCCAACGAACGTGTGATTCACGCCATCAAGCTCTTTTTCTGGTGCCGTTGCCGGGGAGACAGCAGTCTTCTGCAAGGGGAGTTTCACGCTTCCAATCTCTTTACTTTGTTTTTGTCTTGCTTAGTTTATTTTATTTTATCTTGTTTGCTTTCAATTATCAAAAACACAAAAAAAATAGTTACTTGCATTTAGTTTATTTTCAGTTTTGTTTTCTGTTAGTCATCATGTCTAGCTCTGCTCCTTTTCCGTAGTGCCACCTGTGGGAGAAATTATTACTTTTAGGCAGAAAGGTGGGGAATCCTTTAGGAATGCCTGGGCGAGAATTTTGGAATTGCACAAGAAGGTGCAACCTAAGATGGATTGAGAGTTCTTATAAAAAATTTCTACCATGGTTTATTTTCTGTCTATCAACTTGCTCTAGATACCATGGTAGGGGAAACCTTTTCTGAGATTGATTCAATGAAAGCTCATAATATTTTGAGTGGTTTGGCAATTTTTCTGATGGTGGATGAAACTGGGTATTCGCTAAGCTAGATAAAATAGAAAAGTCAATTGATGATTTAACTCTGAGCCATAATCTTAAAGAACAACCTTTAGTTGAGTTAAAAAATGATTGGGAACCATTCATTGAGATTAATATTGGTGATGAAAAGTTCCGTGCCTACTGTGATCTTGGTTCTACAATGTCCATCATGCCAAAAATGGTTTATGATTTATTAAAATATGATAATATGGTTAGTTACCCTGTTTTTCATTTTCATGCGGATGGAACAATCATAAAAATTATAGGGATTATTAACGATGTTAAGGTTACTATTCAGAATAAGACTGTCCCTGTTAATTTTATGATTCTTGCAAAATCTCCTGGTAATATTGTCCTTGGAAGGCCCTTTTAAAGAACAATGGAGTATTTATTAATGCAAAGTATGGGTTTATGAAATTCAATACTCCTATTAATCGAAGGTTCTTCTTTCCAATTAAGAAGGACGATCCCACCGAAAGGTTGGGAGATTTCAATGTCTTTGGTAATACTTGATGCATGCTTGTGCCTAGCTAAAAGGCGTTAAAGAAAATCGCTTATGGGAGGCAACCCATTATTTTTTTTCTGCAATTTTTCTTTTATTGAGTCAAGGAGGATGTTTACTTCTGTAGCAACTCCTTTGTATCTTTATTTTCTCGCATTGTTGTGCCAAGAGTAGCCTCTAATGTTAAGACGATGCTTAATTTTGATTGCTGCGCAGAAACAGATTTTTGCTGTTCACTGTACGAAATTCCTAAAATCACCAGATTGTTAATTAAATCTGAAAATTTTTGTGCGTAATCTTTATGAATGTCTGAACTTTCATTAGTTCAAGTTTCTCGATCTGAGCGTCGTAAGTGCCTCGAAAAAATTCGTCTTTGCGGACTGTTCTGTTTTAGACAGATTATGCCTTTTTATTTTGCATTCTCTCTTTTACTAGTGTTGAGTGAAATTCTTTTTTGGGTGGAAGAGCTTCACATAACATCAGTGGCTGTAGCTAATGTTTAAAGTAACAAATCATATTGCGCCTATATAGAACATGTGAGTTTTTGATTATGCACTAACCCTCTAATGAGATCTACTTTGAGTTTGGTGTGACGGAAGTTTTCAAGGGTCAAGAGAGAAGGATGATATAATAGGATCAAGAAGAGTGAAGAGCTTAAGCTTGGGGAGGCTCCCATGGATCTCCCCAGCATATTTCAAGAAGACTCAAGCGTCTAAGCTTGGGGATGCCTTGGGCATCCCCTTCTTCATCGTCAAAATTATCAGGTCATCTCTAGTGAAACTATATTTCAATTCTTTCACATCATATGTGCTTTTCTTGAGCGTCTGTGTGCTTTTATTTTCAGTATTGCACTTTTATTTTCAATAAAGCTTGACTGGACCTGATGTCTACGCACGCTTCTATTCTTGTAGACAGTGTTGGGCCTCCAAGTGCAGAGGTTTGTAGAACAGCAGCAAGTTTCCCTTAAGTGAATCACCCAAGGTTTATCGAACTCAGGGAGGTAGAGGTAAAAGATATCCCTTTCAAGCAACCCTGCAATTAAGATACAAAAAGTCTCTTGTGTCCCCCACACACCTAATACACTTGTCAGATGTATAGGTGCACTAGTTCGGCGAAGAGATATTAAAATACAAGTGATATGGATGATTATAAGTGGTAATTGCAATCTGAAATAAAAATGGCAGCAAGCAAACATGTAGCAGAACTGGTTGTAAACGGTGTTTCAATGCTTGGAAACAAGGCCTAGGGATCATACTTTAACTAGTGGTCACTCTCAACAATAATAATATAATTGAATACATAGATATTTCCTCTTCACTATGCTACTCTGAGTTATTCTCTCGTTGGATAACGAACACCAATCTACCGCGTAGGGCTATAAAAGCACACCTTAAAGTCGCATTCCCAAGTCTAGTTAACCCCACACTGTCAACATGAGCGCCCTAGAAGGTACTAGACAAACACCGCAATTTCATAGAGACATCCAACGCAAATAATAACTCATGATAAGTATTCCTGTTATCTTTAGCCTAAGAGCCACACACGGGGCGCACACTGTCAATTTCGCACCGTGGACAAAGGTGACTCCGGAGATTATATAATAAAACCACTTGAGTAGCATATAAGATAATGAAGAGTACATCTATAGATTCAACTAGATTACAAAGCTCATGATCACATAAAGATCACACCATGGGAGAGAGAGATAAACCACATAGCTACCGGTATAGCCCTCAGCCCCGGGGGAGAACTACTCCCTCCTCATCATGGGAGGCAGCAACGACGATGATGGAGGCGGTGGCGTCGATGGAGATGGCTCCGGGGGCAATTCCCCGTCCCGGCAGGGTGCCGGAACAGGACCTTCTGACCCCCGAAACGAAGTTTCGTGGCGGCGGAGCACGGAGATGTATTCGCGAGTTTCGTCAATTGTGTTAGGGTTTACTCCGCGGGGGCTATTTATGGTCCAAAGGGCAGCTCCAGAAGGTCCCGAGGCAGCCACACGTGGACTCGGCGCGGGTCAGGGTTTTCCTGACCGAGCCGACTTGTCGGGCCTGCACAGGCCGCATACGAACTCGGATGGAGATGAACCTTTTGTATAAAACGTGCGGCGGAAAATTCCCAGAAACTTTCGCGACTAGACTTTTTCCATTTGATGTCGTCTTCAGGCCCGAACGTGACAATCTTTGAAAATATTTTTCAGACAGATTTCTGGAAAGTCCCAATTTGACTCTAACAAGGTTTCCTTTGCCCAATTTTGATAATTTCTACACATCAAAGTTTAAAACAAGAACATTGTGCACTTTGGCAACTATTAGTAGGTTAGTCCAATAAATGTCATAATATGATATAAAGTGCATATAAACATGTGACAATTGATATAAAACATGCATGGAACATCAAAAATTATAGATACGTTTGAGACGTATCAGGACCCTAGCATTCTTGATTGGGAGAGAGACACGCTCCGCTTTTTCATGAGAATACTCCTATTCTTCACTTATATTTGTTGAGTATTCATATCTAGCGCTGTTCAGCTTTTAGCTCTTGTTTTCATGTATCTCTTGTCAGAGCTATTAGCTTTCTTTTGTAGAAAGTACTCTCTTGCTTCACTTATATTTGTTTGGAGAGTTGATGAAATAAATTGATTGGTGTTTGGTTGGTTCAGAAAATGTTGCATGTGGTAATTGGTATAAGGAAAAACTTGCTTAATCTTGTAGATCACTAATGGATAACTTGATGCTTGTCAATTGTTTTGAGTTAACAAGTAGATCATGATTAAATTGTGCATCACATGAGTTAAGCCTATTAGTGAAGAACTACCGTAAAGCTTGTTGAAAATTTGGTTTGCATCGGTGGTATCTCTAAGGTCTAGATATTTTCTAATAACAGGGTTTGGTTAACAAGGAAGACGGTATGAAGTCTTATAACGTTTGCAATATGTTTGTCATATAAAACTTGGTGTACGGGTTGATATTCTTGTTTGCTTACATAACCTTGCTAGCCTAAACTCTGTACTGAGAGGGAATGCTTCTCGTGCATCCAAATCCTTGAGCCAAAATCCATGCCATTTGTGTCCACCATAACTACCTATATGTGGTATTTCCTTGCCACTCCAAGTAAATTTTTCATGTGCTACCTTTAAATTATTCAAAATGTTATTATTCCCTTTTTGTGTCAATGTTTACTAGCTCATGAGGAATTAGTGTGGTTATTCTTTATTCTATTTGTGAATGGACTTTTACACCTGGACTAGTGGCATATACATCCGCTTATCCAATAACTTGCAAAAAGAGCTGGCAACGGGGTGCCCAGTCCCAATTAATTACAACTTTAACCAATTAATTCTCTTCACACTTTTGCCCTGATTCATCAGTAAGCAATGACAAACAGTGAAATACCTGAATGTGTGTAAACCAAAGAGAAAGAGGGATGATCTGCCTTGCTGGTAGAAATAACGTCCTTCATGGGAGCCGCTCTTAAAAGTCCGTTTGACAGGTAGAATACTGTTCTCACCCGCTACCATTCGTTGACAATTAACAAACACCTCTCAAAAATAGATACTCCTCCATGGTATGTGATTGATGGAAGGCACCCGAGGATTCGGTTAGCCATGGCTTGTGTTAGCAAGGTTGGGAGGAGTATCAAATATTTTATGCAATCTCTATATGCTTTCAAAAACCTAAAAGCTCTAGCACATGATTTAATCCCTGCTTCCCTCTGCGAAGGGCCTTTCTTTTACTTTTATGTTGAGTCAGTTTTCCTATTCTTTCTGTCTTCCACAAGCAAACACTAGTGTCAACTTTGTTACAACATGCGTTATATGCAATATTGGACTTGTTATACTACTTTGTGTTGACAATATCCATGAGATAAATATGTTGAAAGTTGAAGCAAATGCTGAAACTAATTCTTCCTTTGTGTTGATTAAATACCTTTTATTAGAAACTATTGCTTTATGAGTTAACACTTATGCAAAACTGTTTGATGCTTGTCTCGAAAGTACTATTCATGAAAACGTTTAGCTTGTGTGATTCATTGTTTACTCATTATCTATTTGGTAGCAAATTATAGACCATTGACTTGGATCACTTCATTCATTTACATGTGCCTTGCAATATTATATGATCAAGATTATGATGGTAGCATGTCACCTCAAAAATTATTTTGTTTTTATCGTTTACCTACTCGAGGACGAGTAGGAACTAAGCTTGGGGATGCTGATACGTCTCAAACGTATCTATAATTTTTGATGTTCCATGCTTGTTTTATACCAATTGCTACATGTTTTGCATCTACTTTATATCACTTTTATACATTTTTTGGGACTAACCTATTAACAAGATGCCGAAGTGCCAGTTCCTGTTTTCTGCTGTTTTTGTATTCCAGAAAAGCTAGTCTGGAAATATTCTCGGAATTGGACGAAACTACACGGGGTCCCTATTTTCCAGAACACACCTGACGGACGAAGGAGCAAGGAGAGGAGCCAGGAGGCCCCACACGCACCTAGGGCGCGGGCCCCCCTCTGCCGCGCCCTAGGGTGGTGTGGGCCCCTCGGGGGTCTCAGCCGCCGCCCTTTCGCCTACTTATTCCCCCCGACGCGAAAACCCTAAGTACCTGAGCAAATATCCACGAAAAGTTCCAGAGACGCCGCCGCCGTCAACCCTAGCTCGGGAGGGTTCAGAACCTCTTCCCGGCACCCTGCCGGAGAGGGGAATCGTCACCGGAGGCTTCTACATCGCCATGCCTGCCTCCGGAGTGATGCGTGAGTAGTTCATCCTTGGACTACGGGTCCATAGCAGTAGCTAGATGGTTGTCTCTCCACTTTGTGCCATCATGTTTAGATCTTGTGAGCTGCCCTACATGATCAAGATCATATTATTGTAATGCTACATGTTGTGTTTGCTGGGATCCGATGAATATTGAATATATGTCAAGTTGATTATCAATCTATCTTATATGTTATTTAAGATCTTGCATGCTTTCCGTTACTCGTAGATGCTTTGGCCAAGTAGATGCTTGTAACTCCAAGAGAGAGTATTTATGCTAGATAGTGGGTTCATGCTCCGTTTAACCTGGGACAGTGACAGAAAGTTCTAAGGTTGTGGATGTGCTGTTGCCACTAGGGATAACCTAACGATGCTATGTCCACGGGCATATGTGTTTGTTTACATTACGCACTTTACTTAATGCAATTATCCGTTGCTTGCAACTTAATACCAACGGGGGACTCGGATGACAACCCGGCGGTGGATTATTAGTCATAGATGCTGTTGGATAACGGTCTATGTATTATGTCGTAATGCCCAATTAAATATCATAGTAGTCAACATGTCATGTATATGCATTGTCATGCGCTCACTATTGTCAATTGCCCAGCTGTAATTTGTTCACCCAACATGTTAGTTATCTTTTATGGAGAGACACCACTAGTGAACTGTGGACCCCGGTCCATTCTTTTACACTGATTAAACAACCACAAACTGCAAACTGTTCCTTTTTCATTCTCTGCAATTTAATACTCATTTTCCACACCATACGTTTAATCCTTTGTTTTCAGCAAGCCGTGAGATTGACAACCTCACTGTTTCGTTGGGGCAAAGTAGTTTGATTGTGTTGTGTGCAGATTCCACGTTGGTGATCGTATTGCGCCGTGCGAGCCACCAACAACCTTCTGAAGAGTTGCTGCTCCTACTGGTTCGATAACCTTGGTTTCTTTCTGAGGGAAAACTTGCTGCTGAACTGCATCATACCTTCCTCTTGGGGTCTCCCAACGAGCGTGTGATTCACGCCATCAGCCATCCACGGCGACCTCGTGTCTCCCGCTCCTCCTCAACGGGTCAACACCGGGGTCGGCAAGGTTGCTGTAGAGCCAACCCCCAGTGCGGACACTTTTGAAGACTCCACCGGGACGACGAAAGGCAGACACGCCGCCGGCTGCTGCGTCCGAGACGCTGCCTTCAGCTTGCACGTCCGCCCTGGCCTCCCCATCGTGGACCTCGCTCCCTGTAGGCGAAGACCCACCTGGTCCGGCCACAGGAAGAAGCCCAGCAGGCTCCCGGCCCATCGCTCCCGCCGTGGGCGACGAGTAGCAGGCCGCCGCATGCTGCGTCGCTGCAGCCCTGGGCGACGGTGGCTTATCCACCGCCCGAGGCCCAACAACCTCCGCGAGCTGCACCGACCCGCTGGTGCCAGGTCCTGCGTCGCCGCGGGCGAAGGAAAGCCGGTCGTCGCTCCCTGCGCACTGCTGCACTGAGCGACAACGAGCTGTCCACCGCACGGGTCTCCATCTCCACTGGGCCTGCATCAACGCCCTTGGCTCCTGGCGACATCGATCGGTCTAGCAGAGATCGAGCGACCCCCAGAACTGAATCACCACCAGCCACTGTCCCGATTTTCCTCGGTGAAGTAAACTGTGCCACGATTTATTTCCCTAGGAGTTTGCGGCCGCAGGTTAAGAGGAGTCACCGCAATCCCATGGCACCCATCAACAGGACCGAGTAAAGCCAGTGTCGAACCCCCGGCCCCGTCGCATTAGCTTGAGGCATAGGGGTATCTCCCTCCGTGGTCTTCGGTGGTTCCGACATGTGTGCATCATTATGATCCTTGTCCTCCATACCTTTTGCATCATCATCATCATCCTTTTCATCCCTCTTCCAAATGAATGGGACAAAATCCGGATCGGCGACATAGTCCGCCGCCTCCTTGGTGAATTGGAAAGTGTATCCTTAAGCAACAGGAATGCATCAGATTTAACCTCCCATGTCTCAAACAAGTTGGGCTTGCGAATTGCCACAAGTATCCGAACCACATTATGACGCCGGAGAGCCAACAAATCCACATCCATAGTCTTTCCAATGAGAGTGCCCACTGCCCAAGACCTAGAAAGTGACGCACCGAATTTGGTACCCCAGTCACATGCACCAAAGTTGGTGACAACTCCGCCACAGGCTCAACATCATCCGGCTTCCAGATGTCTATGGAAATCACCGTTTGTTGTTTTGGAACCCCTAACTCGGATCCATTCATCCTCTCCAAGTCCGCCATAGAAGGAAAATTGACCAAGTAAGAGTCGTCCTTGTACTTATTATATGGGATGGCCTCCCAGCACCAATCGCGCTGCAGCGGACAGTAGCGAGCAATCATGGACTGGATCACCTCTGCCGACACCGGTTCCCCAGTCACCGTCACGACAGCCACAGGGGTAGAACTCTTAGCCAGCTGCGGTCTATAGACACCGTCCGGCAAGTGGCTGAACATAGTGTCCTCACATCCGATTCCCGCCATCCCAGCATACGGCTTCGGCACCTTAAGGATTGGGCACCGCAGCGTCGGGTGCACCACTCTGTCACAGAAATAGCAGTACCTGTCAATCAAGCATTCCTTGGTGCTGTGGGAGTCTATCTGGCACGTAGCGCAGCGCTTCCATTTCGCCGCGACGCCACCTTGAGCACCGTACCGGCAGCCACAGTTGCAGCCCCAGGCGCAGTCGTAACAGGTGCAGCAGCAACACTCTGACTGGACTCAGCCGCCGCCGACACGGACGTCGATGATTCTTCTTTTTCTTGCCTTTCTTCTTAGCGGCAGGCGTACCCGCAACGGCCGTCGTTCCGACGACAAACGACACTGTCACGGCCGCGGTTGGGTTGATTATCGGCGGTGCACAACCGCTGGCCCCCACTGTCTGTCCCGTCGTCACCGGGACGCCGACGTTGCGCACGGGCACCGTCATGGTCGCAGCCGCCGTCCTGTTCCTGGCCCGCATGTCGGCCGAACAGCATCGGGGGACGAGTCACGGGGAGCTGCGCAGCCGCCTGCTGCACTCCTTGCTGCCGCGCGCGGGCTGCCCCCCCGATCCACCCTGCCCGACATGGCCGCCGGCGACGCAACAACCTCCGCAAAGGATCGCAGAAGGGGTCACGGTGTGCTAGCAGGAGTGGGGCGAGGTGAAGCAGATGACGGCGTGGGCGGGTGGCGAAGGCGGCGACGGAGATGCGGCGGAGTGGGTTACGGCAGTGGCGGCGAACTGACGCGAAGACGATGATTCTTTGCTCGAGTCGAAGGGTTTCCATAACCGTGCAAAGCAGCGGTCGAGATACGCCCAGGAGGAAGGACGGTCGCGATCGAACTGCGGTTGGGGCCCACCTGTCAGCGGGGTAGGAATTCGAATTTCGATCCCCGCCTCTCCGCTGCGATCCGAGCTCGCCGGGGTGGTCTCCGCCGCCGTCGTTCTGCCGTCCTCTCTCCCTTGCACGGCCGTCGAGGGCATGAACATCCCAAGCACGGCTGGTGGAGTGACTCTCGGACGCGGCACGGGTCCGCGCCACCCGAGCCGCACCGGCTTCGCGATGGCGGCACCCCTGGACGACGCGGGCGGCGAAATGCGACCGCGTGCAGCGCCGGCCGGCTTCCGCGATGACTCCGGGGCCAGATCAGCAGGCAACCCCAGCTCCGGCGACTTCTCCTCCGCGATTGGCGATGAAGATCGTCTCTCCCAAGTCCGGGACGCCGGGGTGGGGAACCCGATCTCGCACCAAAATTCATGCTGCAGCTCTTCGTCGGTCTTCCGCCCCTTCCGTCTCACCGTCGACCAGCCCCCTGCTGCTCCGCCTCCACCTCCTCCTCCTCTCCGAGCACGTCCATCGCCGCCTCGAACGGGGTCTCGGAGAGGCAATCTTCGTCGTCCGAAGAACACCGCTCCTCTTCCAAGCACGAGAAACGAGATACGATCCGCACGCCGGCGAGCTAAGTTGCGGTGGCGGCGAGAGGCCGTTGGGCGGCAGTGTGAGACGCCGCCGCCGGGCGCCGCCTGTCGCCCACTATTCATGGTTTCCAATAGCTTCATTAACTAACCTACATCCTCTTCTTGCATCCTTCACAATGGATCAGGGAAATACTTGCTAACTTCATGCAGTAAAGGTTCTTGCTAGCCATCAAAGTCAGAGATGATCATGAGCTGAATGTGATGGAGTTTATGTCCAAAAGGGTGTTGGAGCAGATGGCCATCCAAAAACGATTTCCAGGGTTTATGTCAAAAGGGTGATCGCTTTATTTGCATGTTGTGATCTTAGACGATCAACTTGCGGCCACCAAACTTAATCGAGATCAAAGGAATTTTATCGCGTATATCATGGTGTCTAAGCTGATTCCCATATGCTGGGCCGAAATGTTAGCACGGAGTTATACGTAGGCCAAGATGTAACACAAAGCTACAACTAGACGGTCAAGGTTTATGATTTTTTGTCTCCGTGTTAGTGCTTGCCACCTAGTGACATTGCGATGGAACCATCGTGACTTGCTCTTCCAAATCTAGCCACCGCCTCCTCCTGAGCTTCTCGTTTCTTTGCCATCGGTCCCCCTCGTCTCTAGCGGTTGTTTCGGCGCCTGGAGACGGGGAACCCAGGATATACGTTTCATTTACCGTTTATTTTCTCTATTATTATGTTTGTGTTGGTGGTGATGTCTCGATGAAGATTTTGGCGTCCCACGGAATAAGAGGCCCGTGGTTCCACCTTTGTCCTGGTGTTTCCGCTGTGGCTGGCGCGGCTGACATTGGAGAGCTGTAGAGTTTGTTCCCGCAAATCGTCGGCCGTAGATCCATCGGTTTATCGTCTGGTGTTTTCGCGGATTTTGGCGGTGGTGTCAAATTTTCTCGTGATTCATTTTCTTTGGTGCTTGTGAAGTTCTTCTCGGGCAATACGGCAATACGGTGGTCAATCAGCGGTTTGACAACTTGCCTTGCAAGGGGTGTGTCCCCGACCACGACACGTTAAATCGGCTTTTAAAAAACTTTTGAGGTTAGTACAACCTATACAGGGCTGGTCTTCTGTGTTTTGGTTACCTGATTTTTGGAGGAACGTCAAGATGGTAAGATGAGTTAGAAACGACGACGGTGTTAATATTTTCTATGTAATTTTCAGTTTTAACATAAATCTTTGTTGTTCGCCTATTAACGTGTTTCTATCGATGTACTATGTTTAATTAATCAATAAATTCAGATCTTGTAAAAAGAAGTGACATTTGTTGCTATTACGTAAGCTGCCTTAGACATTGACATTCTAAATGTCACATTTGAATAAAAATTGTGCACATCGCATGATGCACGTGGCAAAAGAATGACTGTCTCACTGCTTTCCAAATAAGCATCTTGAGAGACCTTTTTTTATTAAGTGGAAGAGGCTCAAAGTTGAGCACGACTTTAAATGAACAAAGCTAAAGCCAGCGAAGGAGTACAACTATATATCAAAACTGGGGATACAATTTTACAACAAGAGCTTAGAAAAAAAAGAGAAAAAAGAACAACCTAAAAAGTAAAACGGAGAGAAATACAAGGATCGATAAAATGAAGGTAGACGTGCATGGCTTGAGGTACTCGTCCTGTGACATCTAAAGAGCAAGGGCGGCGCTGGATTGGACCACAACGGTCGCCACAATCCAATATGATCGTGTAATTGGCGCTTCATTTTTCAAATCTTGGTTGACTACCATCAAACACCCCCTCACCAATATTTTCAACATCATTGTCCCCAACCCCCCTCTTCCACCTCGCCTTACATGCCGGAATTGAATGCATCAAGTGGAACACTCATGATGTTCATCTTGTCCTCCTCCAACATATCCGCATATGATGTATGATCGGTATGCAATTCATAGCTACACAAAACCAACGGGTGAAAAACTAAGCAAATGAACTCAATTCGGCACACACCGGGAGAAAGGGAAGAAATTTTACCACTCAGGTGTTGCCTTGAACATGTTGTGGATGCCAGTGGAGTGAGCGCGGTCTACATCGGCCGCTGGAGTGGGTGGACGAGGCGCCCGTCCTCGACCCGCCTGAGCCTTGCCCTTTATCGGGCTGTTGGCATGTGATTTCACCGTCTGTTAGACGAAGACGAGCCGGCCCCGTCGTACGCGGGAGGGATCCTGGAGCCCGCGGTCGGAAGGGTCCTGACTCCCTAGATGACGTGGTTGCCCTGCCGCTCCCTGGAATTGGTGCAACGACGGTGAAGCCGTCGCGGGACGCGCGGAAGCTCAAGGCGGCACTGATGGGGTTGGCGAGGCATGAAACCGCTGCGGGTGCTCCATGCTTCGATTGGGTGGAGTGACGCCGACACGGGAAGGCGTGAGGATGGGGAGATCGGCGACGGGGGGGGGGGGGGGGGGGGGGGGGGGGGGAGGGGGGAAGCAAGGAGCTGAAATGTCACTCCCGCCAACTCGGGCCACAGAATGGGAACAAAATTTTGGCCGCGAAAACTTGACATATGGTGAACGCGGGGTCCAATATTCCGTTCCCCCATTTTTTTCAGGTCAGGCCGTTTTTTCAGGGGGGGGGGGGGGGTGGGGGTGGGAAGCAAGGAGCTGAAATGTCACTCCCGCCAACTCGGGCCACAGAATGGGAACAAAATATCTGGCCGTGAAAACTTGACATATGGTGAACGCGGGGTCCAATATCCCGCTCCCTATTTTTTTCCGGGTCAGGCGTTTTTTGGGTTTGGGCGGGGTTTTTTCCTGCTCTGAAACCTAAAAAAGGTGATTATTATAGGGGTCAAAACGTTTTCCGAGATCTGCTAGAGATGCTCTGGCCTTATTCACCATATGATTACAGATGATAATGCACCAGGAAGATATCATATGCCCCAGACATGCAGGGCCGGGACGGCAAAATCCGGGGCCCTGTACGAAACTCTAAAACGGGGCCCTATGTCACACGAAAATTTGAATTAATAAACAAGTATTTAGTATAGAATAGACAAGCCAATCCCTATCACTATGCACCCATTTGATAGAGATTAGTACGTATAGAATAGTGCAAATTAATTGTGTTCTTTTCTTTTCTCTTGCTGACGAGGTGTGGGCTCGGCAAATCCCTGGGTTGTGTACTCCGGGTTGACTGAAGGGGAGAGAGATGAGCGCTGGTGATCACGACGGCTGACAAGCAAGGCGTTTACCCAGGTTCAGGCTCCCGGAGGATAACACCCTACTTCCTGCTTGTCTGGTATTGATGGCGAGTTGTGCTACAATGGCGAGATGGCAATCTCGCTAGGGTTTGTGGTGGCGGCTATGAGCGTACCCTAGACGAAGGACCCTCCTAGCCTTTATATGGTAGGCTAGGTCTCAGGTGAACGGTTGCCGATGGCGCTTACAAGCATGGCTGGGGTCGCATGACCTAGCGTCGACTATCTTGGGCCGCACGTCGTCCTCCTTGGGCCTTCCTTGGGCCCTCGTCATTAGGCTGATGGGCTTGGCGTGACCCAGGTATCCCCACCGTGGGGTAGTCGAAGAGTGACCCCACGACAGGAGCCCCGAGTGCTTAGTCGAATCGTAGAGTCGGGTAAAGGACTCTTCCTCCTGGGCACGCCGTCGGGTTCCTGAAAGGAACAAGTAAAATTAGTCGACTCTGCCGTTCAGGGCTTATGGAGGATTCCTTAGTCAAACTGTCGACTCCAGGGTAAAATACTGTGAGTATGGCCTTAGTCGGTGATTTTTCGACTGCTATTGTTCTGAGTCATTCGGGAGCGCGAACAGCGCTCCCGATGGGAGTAGCCCCCGAGATTAAGCTGAATTGCTTGCAATTGAGGTTAAACTCAATTTTTCTTCAGTCGAAAAGCCTGCTCCCGATGGGAGTAAAGAGGGGACTCGACATGTTGGAGTCGCGACTGGCTTTGCGTGACTTACTGTGTATTCGGCCGGTTTGGCTTACTTCACAAGTTTCTTCAGCTCCTGGAGCTTACTGAATCTTCTTGCACTCGAATGAACTGTTCGAGTTTATTCGGCTCTTAGAGCTTACTGAATATTTTTTGCACTCGAATGAATTGTTCGAGTTCTCGATCAGCCCATTGGCTTACTTGCTACGCTTGCGCAGTTGACGTCAGCGCTGACGTTTTTTGGCTCACTCTGTGTCCGATGGGACGTGACAGTACGGTCCCACTGTCAGTATTGACTGGAGACAGCGGTTGCCGCTTTATACTGACCGTTGGGCGCGAAAATTTCGCGGTGTGATGATGGCGCCTTGATTCCCGCGCGTAGTGGGCGGCGTGGCCGGCGACGGTTGCTATCTCCGCGCGACATGTGGACGGCCAGATGATGGTGTGGAGTGCGGTTTCGTTGAGTACGGCCTGGATTAACTGGCCACGCGGTATATATTTTTACCGCGGTGGCGAACAGTTCATTCCGTCCCCTTTCTGCCATCGTCTCCGCTGCTTTCTCTCCGCCATTGTTGCTCCTCTGTCAGCTTCTTGTCTCCACCCTCCATGAGCAAGGCCGCGATGAAGAGGGGGAAGGCTGCTGCTGGCGCCGTCGCCGCCGCCGAGGCGAGCGTGATGAAGAAGCCCGACGGCGACTGGGTCAAATCGTCGGTGAAGAAGGCCGACCTCGAGGCCCTCCGCGCGCAGGGGCTGCTGCCGCCGGCGGATAAGGCGACGGTGCGCGCTCCCGGGAAAGAGGTATTCCCCGCTCCTCGCGAGGGGGAACGCGTGTGCTTCGTGGATTTCCTTCCGCGGGGTTTCGGGTTCCCTCCACGATTTCGTCCGTGGTCTCTTGTATGCTTATGGGATTCAGATCCACGATCTGACTCCCAATAGCGTCTTGAGCATCGCGAGCTATTTCGTGCTCTGCGAGTGCTTCCTGGGAATCGCACCCAACTGGCTGCTGTGGAAGTCGCTATTCCTCGTCAGGAGGAACGTGGGGAAGAGCAAGCAGTGTATCCAGTCGGCGGCTTCGGCATCCAGGTGCGTGGCGACACCTCCTACTTCCAGATGAAGAAGTCCGACTCCGTCCAGGGCTGGCGGAAAAAGTGGTTCTACATCAGGTGCGACCAAGAAGGGCTTCCCGACTTCGCGGCTGATCGCGAGTTGCGGAAGACGAACGCGTGGGCGCACCCGCTGTCGAAGGAGGACAGGGAGGCGACTCAGCCCTTGCTGACGCTTTCGTGGCCTTCTGAAAGTCTCGGGCGCGAGACAGGTGGAATTCACCTCATCGCCACCTTCTTCAGGCTTCGGGTGCAGCCGCTCCGCAGTCGCGTCCACCCAATGTGGGCGCGTGAGGATGCTGGCAATGAGCTCGATGATGACGCAGTCGAGTCGAAGGTGAGGAGCATCACTAGTCTCCGAGCCGCTGACCCGTGCAATGTCAAGTGCCCAGTCGAGCCATATGGGCCTAATAATCCTGTGCCTGAGGTGAGCTTCGTTTGCTTTGTTTGTCTTGTATCTTCTTCTGTCGAATCTTTTTGCCTGACTCGAATGCTTCATTTGCTGACAGGGTCGTTCGAGCTATGTCAGTCTTCCTCCGTTGATGGAGAATGGACCTCATGAAGAGGCAGAGTTCCCTGAGGACGAGGTTGATGACGATGAAGTTCCCTCCGCCACCTCTCCGAGTGAAGAGTTGGAGGAGGATGATGAAGATGAGGAGCCGCTGCGGAAGCGGCAGAGGCGAAAGAGTGGCGACTCTGGTTCTGCCTCGTCGCCTGTGAAGGAGGCGGGTGTGAACGAGGAAGAGACGAGCGAGTCCTCTTCGGGCGCTAGGCACCCGAGTGACCTGGCTGAGCCTTTGGTCGTGCCTCCACTCGGCTCTGCACCGCCGACTGAGTTTGCGAGGATGGCCTCCGTCTCCCTGGGAAGTGATGATGACGTGATGTCGTCAGGTTAGTCGCATAACCATTGCTTGTTTTTGTCGAGTGTGCTTTTCACTTGCGGTCCTTGAAGTGTTATCTTGTCACAGCGACCGTACTGGCGCGTTGCTTCTTCCCCTCGTGAGATGGAGCACACTTCTGCTCCCATGATCGAGCAGACTGCGAAGACGACCGGAGAAGAGGCTCAGGCGGGTGACTTGGCCTTGAGGCTTCGACCTCCTCCGTGCCGGAAAACTGCTGATGCGACTCCGGCTGACGCTGGGCTGCTTGAGCATGTAAGTGTCCTTTGACTCGTTCTGCAAAATCTGTATCGGGTGCGCGAACAGCGCTCCCGATGGGAGTAGCCCCCGAAGATGTGCGTGACTAGAATAGTCGGGCGCAGATTGATGTCTTGTGTTTCCCGCAGCCATTTTATCGCCAGCAGGTGGAGGGAGCCGCAGCCTTCGTTCGCATGGAGCAGGAGAGGGATCACTCCGCGCTGCTCTGGAACAGCGAATAGTGAGTGTGAACCCTTGTGCTCGAGGGGTGCGTCGACTGCCTTTATTGCTAACTTTGCTCCGTTGATCCGTAGGCGAGAAGGAGAGCATGAAGACGCGGGTCGCGGAGCTGGAGAAGTCGCTGGGTGAAGCCCAAGAGCGTGAACAAGCTCGGGATGATCTGGAGAAGACCCAGGTCGACCGCTTGCTCGCACTCGCAGATGTTGTTGGAAGTAAGTTTTTCGGCTCAGTGCCTACTTTGCCTTTTTTCGACTTCTGACGTCTTACGGGTGTGGATTTCTTTTGATCAGAGACTTGCGGAGGTGCTCCTCCAGAAGGGACTTCCAGCGAGAGTGTCGGCTTGGCGGAGGCTGTTGGCTTCGTCGACCGCGTCTGCGCGTATGCATCGGCAGCGCTGCAGCAGTCGACGGCGGCACTGCAGAAGTCGACGGAGGCCTTAGCGACTGTGCACCGGAATATCTTTCCCAACAAGCCGCCACCAGCTGCTGTTGACGCACTCGCGGCTCCATTCGAAGGCAATTCGAATGTCCTGGCGGACTTCACGCGCGCGCAGACGGTACGCGGCTCCGAGCTCACTTTCCAGCTACTTCTTGGTCACCAAGTCGTAGGCGATTTTGAGAAGGTTGTCAGCGACTTCCCTCGAAGCCTGATGGCAGGACCGCGTCCCTTAGCGGTGTGAAGGTGCAGGCGAGTCAGCTGGCTGCGAAGTTGGTCGCCACCTTCGAGAAGAGGATTGCCAAAGCTGCAGAGTTGGCTGCTAGGAAGAGCCGTTCCCAGTCGGAGTCTGTGATGTAGACTTGTTCTTTTAGGATTCTTCTGCTTTGGTTCTTGAGTCTGTAATGCACTTTATATTGTGCGAGTGAACATGCTGATGATGAAATGTGAATTCGCTCCCTCGGGGGTGCAGTCGCCGAGTCTTTTTTGATGTCTGGCTTGGATGAATTATGTTGATTCTTTTCCTGGCTTGACGCTGTCAATTCTTGGCAGTCTGATATGGGCGAAGCTCCTGACGTTGCTGGAACGACTGGCGCGGACGATGGGAGGACACCACTTCGGCTGCGCCTACTCGTCGCCGCCGTCAAGCTCCTCCAGCTCCTGTGCGAAGCGTAAATGACCAGAGAGTGATCACCTTCATGAGGAACAAGGTGGTTGAGCTCGAGTCGAAGTTGAAGAGTGCTGAGTTGGAGCTGGAGCGATTGAGGTCGCGGCCCGTTGCGCCGTTCTCCCAGCGTGAAGAGTTTCTGCTTGGCGAGATGGACTTGATCAGTCGACAGCTGCAAGGTTGGCCTTCTAGCGTTTTTGCTTCGGCTTCTGTGTCTTCCTGCTATGCTTAATGCTTGGCCTTGATGCAGATGTGAACTCTGACTGGAAGGCTGAGCAGCTTCGAGTGGACGAGCGAGTAGAGAAAGAGGCCGCCGGTGACTCACCCGAAGCGCGCCAGTTTTGGTCGAACAAATCCAGAGGTAGTGTACTGGCACGAATGCTGGATCGCACCTGGCGGGCTGCTGTGCTCTTGGAAGGTTGCAGAAAAACCCTCTGGCAGATCAACAAGGTGTACTTTCCTCACAACGAGCAGCCGAATGGACTGACTGCGCTTCTGGAGAGGTTCCGTGAAGGCAGTGCGTTGAAGGAAGTCGTGCACGCTCAACTTGTTGCCGGGGCGAACGTGGCGTTGGCATACGTTCGTTTGCACCGGCCTAATCTTCCACTGTACAAGGTGCTTGACGGCTTGCCTGGAGAGGGTGACTACGCCGATACTCTTGCGGCTGCGCGTCAGATGATTCAGCAGGTCCAGAGCTTTAGTGAGCACCTTGTAGGGCCACTCGATGCGCCAAAGGGCGAGCCTGTAGAATAAGAGTAGTAGATTGCTGTTGTATAGCGTTAGCTTGTAAAGAAATTTTTCCAAGTGGAAATATGATATGTATGCCGAGGTGGGGGTAGCCCCCGAGTTAGTAAATTGTATCTTGTAGACGTCTGTAAACCTGTATGGCGCAGCCCCCGAGCGGATCGAGTGCGGCCTAGGATTTTGAATTAGACCTGTGCGGCGCAGCCCCCGAGTGCTTCGAGTGCGGCCGAGGTGTATCGAGTCAGACTTGTGCGGCGCAGCCCCCGAGTGCGTCGGGTGCGGCCTAGTACTTTGACTTGGACCTGTGCGGCGCAGCCCCCGGGTGCTTCGGGTGGCGACCTAGGTTTTCGAGTTGACCTGTATGGCGCAGCCCCCGAGTGCGTCGGGTGCGGCCTAGGTTTGACTTAGACCTGTGCGGCGCAGCCCCCGAGTGCTTCGGGTGACGGCCAAGGATTTTCGAGTGACCTGTATGGCGCAGCCCCCGAGTGCGTCGGGTGCGGCCTAGGTTTGACTTAGACCTGTGTGGCGCAGCCCCCGAGTGCTTCGGGTGGCGGCCTAGGTTTTCGAGTTGACCTGTATGGCGCAGCCCCCGAGTGCGTCGGGTGCGGCCTAGGTTTGACTTAGACCTGTGCGGCGCAGCCCCCGAGTGCTTCGGGTGCGGCCTAGGTTTTCGAGTTGACCTGTATGGCGCAGCCCCCGAGTGCTTCGGGTGCGGCCTAGGTTTTCGAGTTGACCTGTATGGCGCAGCCCCCGAGTGCGTCGGGTGCGGCCTAGGTTTGACTTAGACCTGTGCGGCGCAGCCCCCGAGTGCTTCGGGTGGCGGCCTAGGTTTTCGAGTTGACCTGTATGGCGCAGCCCCCGAGTGCGTCGGGTGCGGCCTAGGTTTGACTTAGACCTGTGCGGCGCAGCCCCCGAGTGCTTCGGGTGGCGGCCTAGGTTTTGAGTTGAACCTGTATGGCGCAGCCCCCGAGTGCGTCGGGTGACGGCCTAGGTTTATGTTGCTTTTTGACTAAAAAAGTAAAGGGGAGAGCTTGTTCCACAAATCACTTCATTGATTTTTGCGAGCAGGCCGCCTCATTAAAACCCTTCCAGTCCCCTCAGGTACCCTGGTAAGGGAAAGAGTGCGTCTGGAACCTGCCGCTTCTTGAGATAGTACACTTTGTTACAAGGGGGAGTCGATTAGGCGTAGAAGCGGCGCAGTTGCGCCACGTTCCACGGGTTGCTGCAGACTGTCCCGTCTTCGAGTCCTTCAGGCGGTAAGCTCCGCCGCCAATTGCCTCTGTCACGATGTATGGACCTTCCCACGGGGAGGCTAGTTTGTGCACCTTCTTCTGTTTGAGGCGGAGGACAAGGTCGCCGGGGACGAACGCTCTGGGCCGCAGTCGCCGTCCGTGTAGTTGCGTAAGTCTTGCTGATACACGGCTGTGCGGGTAAGGGCGATGTCGCGTGCTTCGTCCAGGGTATCCATGTCGTCCTCGAGTGCTTCTTCTGCTCGGACTCGTCGTAGGCCACCACTCGGGGTGCATCGAACTTGATGTCGCATGGCATGACTGCTTCTGCGCCGTAGACCATGAAGAATGGCGTGTACTGAGTGGATCTGTTTGGCGTAGTGCGCAGGCTCCACAGCACAGACGGCAGCTCTCAACCCAGGCGCCTGCGGCGCGCTTCAATGGTACTCGCAGGCGCTTCTTGATGCCCTTGCAGACTAACCATTGGACTTTTCGACTTGCCCGTTGGACTGCGGGTGCGAGACAGATGCGTAGTTGAGCTTGATGCCTTGCTCGGAGCAGAAGTCCTTGAACTCTTCGGCTGTGAAGTTCGTGCCGTTGTCGGTGATGATGCTGTGCGGCACTCCAAACCTGAAGATGATCGACCTGATGAAGTTAACTGCCGAGGAGGCAGTCGAACTTGTAATAGGCACGGCTTCGATCCACTTCGTGAACTTGTCGACTGCCACCAAGAGATGCGTGTGTCCTCCGGCGAGGACTTCTTGAGTGGACCCACCATGTCGAGCCCCCATTGAGCGAAGGGCCAGGCGAGTGGATGGTCTTTAGTGCTGATGCTGGTGCGTGCGGCTTGTTGGCGAACTCCTGGCAGCCGAGACATTTCCTCACGAGTTCTTCTGCGTCTTGCATTGCGGTGGGCCAGTAGAACCCGGCTCGTAAGCTTTGGCCACTAAGGCTCGACTGCTGGCGTGGTGCCCGCAGATGCCAGCGTGGATCTCGAGTAAGATGGCTTGACCGTCGACTGGGTCGATGCACCTTTGGAGGACTCCTGAGATGCTTCGCTTGTAGAGCTCCCCTTTGATGACGGTGAAGCCCTTGGAGCGGCGGATGACGCGCTTGGCTTCGACTGGGTTTGTTGGCACCCTCTGCTGCAGTATGTAAGCCAGGTATGGGCTCGTCCATGTGGGCTCGATCAGCATACCTCCATAGGCTCCTTTCCGTGCTGGGCGGGTCGGTGGTGCTCGTTGTCGATGTAGAGGATCCGGCGCGGGCCGGAGCTTGACGGAGCGTTGCGTGATGCACTCGAGGAAGACTCCGGGTGGCACCGGCGCTTTGTTTGAGCCCAGGTTGGCGAGGGTGTCGGCTTCCTCGTTGCTCTCGCGGCCGACGTGCCGCAGCTCGCAGCCGTCGAAGGTGCCTTCCAGCTGGTTGTACAGGTCCCTGTAGGCGATCATGTTGTCGGCGATGGCGTCACATTGCTTCATGGTTTGTTGCACGACGAGGTAGGAGTCTCCGTAGATCATGAGGTGAGTGGCGCCGCAGTTCTTGGCCATCCGCATGCCGTGGATCAGGGCCTCGTACTCTGCCTCGTTGTTGGAGGGCGTTGGGAAGTTCATCTGCAGCACGTACCTCAGCTTGTCGCCTTTGGGTGAGATGAGGACGACTCCCGCCCCTGCTGATCTGAACTTTTGGAGCCGTCGAAGTACATTGTCCATGCGTTGGACAGGTCGGGTACGTCTGGTAGCTGGGCCTCTATCCACTCGGTGGTGAACTCTGGAAGCACCTGGGCCTTGATTGACTTCGGGTGCGCGTACTTCAGCCCCCAGGGCCTAGCTCAACAACCCACTTGGCGACTCGTCCTGTCGCGGCTTGGTTGGTGAGGATGTCGGAGAGCCCGGAGGAGCTTACTACCGTGATGGAGTGCTCGGAGAAGTAGTGGACGACCTTCCTTGATGTCATGAAGACTCCGTATGCTAGCTTCTGGTAGTGCGGGTACCGCTGCTTGGACAAGGTTAGCACCTCACTGAGGTAGTAGACGGGTCGCTGAACAGGGTAACTGTGTCCTTCTTCTTCTCGTTCGACTACGAGTACCGTGCTGACCACCCTGTTTGTGGCTGACACGTAGAGGTATAGCGGCTCGTTCTCCAGTGGCGCCACCAGTACTGGGGAAGTCGTGAGTGTTTTCTTGAGTTGGTCGAACGCGACTTGCGCTTCTTCTGTCCACTCGAACTTGTCTGTCTTTTTCATCAGTTGGTAGAAAGGCAGGGCCTTTTCTCCCAACTTACTTATGAACCGGCTGAGAGCTGCGACTCGGCCGGCTAGGCGTTGCACCTCATGAAGCTTGGTCGGTGCTGGCATTGCGAGTATGTTTTGCACCTTCTCAGGGTTGGCTTCGATTCCTCTTGCAGAGACGAGGTACCCGAGCAGTTCTCCGGCTGGCACGCCGAAGACACACTTGTCCGGGTTCAGCTTGATCTGATACTCGTTGAGGGCGGCGAAGACCTTGCGGAGGTCGGCGATGAGAGTGTCCTCCGTTCGAGTGGTGACGACTATGTCGTCGACGTATACTTGGACGATCTCTCCGATTAGCCCCTTTAGGCAGGCTTGCATTGTGCGCTGGTACGTGGCTCCAGCGTTCTTCAACCCGAAGGGCATCGTCTGGTAGCAGAAGACGCCATGGGGTGTGATGAATGCAGTCTTCTCTTCATCGTCGACGTTCATCCTGATCTGCTGGTACCCTGAGTAGGCGTCCAGGAAGGATAGGCGTGCGCAGCCTGCAGTCGAGTCGATGATCTGATCTATCCGCGGGAGCGGGAAATGGTCTTTGGGGCAGCATTTGTTGAGGGCGGTGAAGTCGACGCACATGCGGAGTTTCTTCGTCTTCTTCTTCTCCACCAGGACTGGGTTCGCTACCCAGTCCGAGTCCTTGATCTCTCGGATGAATTTAGCGTGGAGCAGTCGATCGATCTCCTTGCTTATTTCGTCTCGTTTGGGTCCTGAGAAGCGTCGCATGGTCTGCTTGACGGGTTTGGCGTCCTTGTGGACGCGTAAAGAGTGCTCGGCGAGGTTCCTGGGTATGCCTGGCATGTCAGAAGGTTGCCAGGCGAAGATCTCCCAGTTCTCACGTAGAAACTCGACGAGCGCGCTTTCCTATGCGATAGGCAGCTCGACGACACTTTGACTGTCTTGTTTGCGTCCGTCGGGTGGACCTGATGAGTTGTCGTGTCGTCAGTCGTGTTGAAGGCAGCGTCCTTGGCTTGCTTCTTGCGTGGCGGGAAGATGGTTTTGTCGTTGTCGACTGCCATCGCCTCGAAGTGCTCTTCCATTCCGAAGAACTCGGAGATCTTGCTGAACTCGCGGTCGCAGCTGTTGGAGCGGTCGAAGTCGCCGTGCACCGTGATGACGCCCTTGGGTCCAGGCATCTTGAGCATGAGGTAGGCGTAGTGAGGTACCGCCATGAATCTGGCAAAGGTTGGGCGCCCGAGTATCGCGTGGTACTGCGACTTCCAGTCGACTACCTCGAAGTCGATCGACTCCCTCTTGAAGTTTTCGGGTGTGCCGAAGATGACGTCGAGTGTGATCGTTCCCATGGGCGTGACTGCTTGCCCTGGTACTATGCCATGGAAGGTGGTCTCTGATGCCGCCAAGTCCGTCGTTGGCCTGTTTATCCTTCTGAGGGTGTCGGCAAAGATGATGTTAATGCCACTGCCTCCGTCCATGAACACCTTTTTCAGGGTGTAATCTCCGATCAGAGCTTCGACTACCAGAGCGGCGTGCCCGGGTCGTGGTACTGCAGGCGGGTGATCTGCTCTGGAGAAGTGATTGGTGTCTCTGACCCTCTCAGGTAGTCGGGTACTGCAGGTGGACAGGTGATGGCCTGGAAAACTTGGCGAGTGATGATCTTCTGGGTCCTGTTTGAGGGCGCCCCTTCTGTATCATGTTGAGTTGTCCGCGTGCCGCTGGATATGCGTCCTGGATCACCGGTGGGGCATCTTGCTGCGGCTGCTGCTGCTGTGCAGAAAGGCTCCCGCCGCCTGTGCTGGATTAGCGACTGCGGGTGCGGGTGCTGCCTGGATGGCCAGCTGCGCGGCTGGCTGCGCTGCGGGTGCTGGAGTGACTATCTTCTGCATGGCTTCGTATATTTTGCGTGCCTTTCGACAGTCCTTCAACAGGTGGTTGGATCCCCACTTGCCCGTTTCCGGGTTCCTGAACATGTGGTGCCTGCAGGGTTGTTCCAGCTCTTCCGCTGGGCTTAGTGTGCGTTTCTGCCACTCGCGTTTATGGCCTCCGTCGCTGCGGTAGCTGCTGCCGCCGCTTCGGTTGTACTGCCCCTGGCTGTATTGGCGACTCTGGTCACCGCCGCTTCGACTGTACTGTGCATGGCTGTATTGGCGACTGCTGTCGCGCGCTTCATCCTCACGGGGGGTTTGGAATCCCGCCGCTACTAGCTCGATTGAGTCGTTGCCGTTGTAACGCGGCTTCTTCTTGTGGCGTCCTTCTCGCCAGTTGCTTGGTCCGGCTTCGTCCTTCGGGGAGTAGTGTGAACTATTGCGGACCGAGTCCTCTCCGTCTGCCCACTGGTTTGCTATCTTCATGACCTCGATCATGTTTTTCGGCCGGAGCCTACCAAACTCCTCGCGGAGGTCGCGGCGGGAGACGCCGTGCATGAAGGCATCCATCACTCGGTCCTCCGAGGCGGTCTCCATGGTGTTGCGGAGCAAGGTCCAACGCTGGATGTATGACCGGAGCGGCTCGTCTCGTCCTTGCTTGCATGCTTGTAGCTCGACGAACGTCGTCGGTCTCGAGTACGTCCCCAGGAAGGATTTAACGAAGGCCTCCGCGAACTCGTCCCACGTCCTGAAGGCGTTCTTGGGTTGAGTGTTGAGCCACCCGCGTGCAGAGCCCGTGAGCATCAGCTGGATGTACTGCATGGCCGTAGTCGAAGTACCGCCCTGGCAGCTGCAGGCTATGAGGTAGTCTTCTAGCCAGAGTCTCGGGTCCTGCTTCCCGTCGTACTTGACTGCTTCTGCCGTGAGCTTGAAGCCCTTGGGCATTCTTGTGTCGCGTATGTTGAAGCTGAAGCATGCGGCGCCGCACGGCTCGTAGTCGCCGTCGTTGCGGTCGTAGTCGAAGTTGGACGTGCTGACCGGCCGCTGGGTGCGGCTGCGGTCTACCGTCCTTTGTGTGATGACGTTGCGGAGGTCTTCACCTGGCTGCGGTTGTCGCAGTTGTCTTGTCGCCGGGGCTGCGAGTGCTGCGGGCTCGTGGTCGCGGCGATCTCGATCTTCTCGCGCTTTTTCTGTCGGCGCCTTGTTTACCAGTGCGTCTTCGAGTGCCTTGATAGACATGATCTGCTGCTTGTGGAGGAGAGCGCGCGAGTCGCCCTCAGGCGGCTGTGTCAGCCGCAGGTATGTTTCGACTGCCATGAGTGCGGCTCCGGGTGTCTTGGGGACGGGTATCCGTCTGCGTCTTCTATGTATGATGACTCGAGGTTGCGGGTGACTCTAGCGCGGTCGGCCTCCGTCATCAGGGGCACGCGGGCTCTGTGGCGCCTTGCTCCTTGTGAGACCTCTGTTGAGGCAGTGAACGAGTAAGCGGCCCTCCTGGCGCTCGACGCGTCAGCCTCCTCCTTGCGTCGGAGGAGCTCGGCCTTCTCTGCGCGGAGTCGTTCGCCTTCCTTCCGTAGCAGGTACTGGACCGCCATAAGGTCCTCCCGGGGTGCATCCGGTGGGGGGTACGTGCCGTCCTCGACGTGCTTCAGGGCTTTGATTGCCATGTCGCGGGTGATGGTGAGTCGCGTCACCTGGTCCGGCATGACCACCTCCAGTGGGTATGCGGGTTCGTCGTCGTTGCCCTGCGGCCTCTGGCCGATCATGAAGACTTGCGCGGGGTAGATCTGGGCAGTGGGACGGGTGCTGCCACTGCTGCTTCCTTCGTCCGAGCCGTGCTCGGAGCTGAAAATGGGTGCGACGTGGTGGACACCACAGTCGCCGCCGAGGCTCCTTCCCTGGAGTTTCGCGATCTTCGCCGCGGACGTGAGGAGTGATGTCGCTGTCGTCGACGTGGGCGCGATTGGCTTGTTGACGATCTTGTAAGTCGATGGAGACGCGAGTGGCGCGGTATAGAACGACGCGACCTCCGTCGCGCGCGAAGGTGTGGTCGACGTAGTCGAAGTTGACGTAGATCTTGGCCTTGCCAGCGACGCGATCGAGGTAGTCGAAGTAGTCGTAGCCGGCGCGATCTCCGTGACAGCCGGAGACGCTGATGGCGCGGCCGTGTTGGGCGCGATCTCTGCCGCAGCGGAGGCAGTCGAAGTAGTCGAGGCGGCCGCGATCTTCTCAGCAGTCGAAGATGCTGTCGCCGCAGTCGCAGCAGATGCGATCTCCGCAGCAGGTGGGGGCGTGGTTGGTGTAGTCGCGGCAGATGCGGGTGCCACCACCGCGGGCGGTGCGATCGCCGTGGACCTGAGCACTCCACAGCTGTCTACGAAGTAGTGCATTGTACCGAAGGTGAGGCACATACCTACGTGCAGATCGGCGTACACCGAGCGGTGGGCCGGCGGGTGGAAGGTGTACTCGAAGGAGCCGAAGCAGATTGGCTCCTTGGTGATGCAGACGTCGGTCTTCAAAGTCGATGGAGCCGGTGCGACCATTGTTCCAGCGCTCGTTCTTTCCCACAGACGGCGCCAATTGACGAGGTGTGGACTCGGCAAATCCCTGGGTTGTGTACCCCGGGTTGATTGAAGGGGAGAGAGATGAGCGCTGGTGATCACGACGGCTGACAAGCAAGGCGTTTACCCAGGTTCAGGCTCCCGGAGGATAACACCCTACTTCCTGCTTGTCTGGTATTGAATGGCGAGTTGTGGCTACAATGGCGAGATGGCAATCTCGCTAGGGTTTGTGGTGGCGGCTATGAGCGTACCCTAGACGAAGGACCCTCCTAGCCTTTATATGGTAGGCTAGGTCTCAGGTGAACGGTGCCAATGGCGCTTACAAGCATGGCTGGGGTCGCATGACCTAGCGTCGACTATCTTGGGCCGCACGTCGTCCTCCTTGGGCCTTCCTTGGGCCCTCGTCATCAGGCTGATGGGCTTGGCGTGACCCAGGTATCCCCACCGTGGGGTAGTCGAAGAGTGACCCCACGACACTTGCATTTCTGAGAACCGGACTGATATTTCCCCATAATAATTCAAATCTGCCAAAAGGTAACTAAAAATTTAAGATTCAGAAATTAGGAGTAGAAGCCGAAGCTAACCAGAAAGGAAGACTCGCTAGAGGCAGTGTACATATTTTTGCGATCAGCGAACCAAAAGAGGAACTGTCGCCGGCGCTCTAGAGTCTGGATGCGATTGATTTGTCGGTGGTCTTCCATCTTCTGTTCGCTCCGTCGTTCCTGTGTCGGGCGAGGCGGCGAGCGTCCTGGGGAATCACGAGAGGCCGAGTGAACTAGCGAAGCAATCACGACGCAGGGCCCTATCGCGACGCTGTCGTGAGGCAGGCAACATAGACCTGGGAATCGCTAGAATTTTGTGATCGATCGAGCTGATCGATACTCGCCCAAGATGTGGCCTAGCGCGCTGGATGCAGCCGACTAGCCCAGTTCTTTTCAGAATTCTAGCTAAGTGTATACTTTCTTGGAGTCAAAGCAAACAGGTCCAAAATAATTTTGGAGCTGACATGTGTCATTGTAATATTTGCGAAATGACTCCTGTCAGCATCTGTAGAAAAACAATAATATAATGATAGAGTGGGGATTCGAACACGAAACCTGCTGCTGCTTCCTGCAATCACTAACCAATAAACCAAGTCACGCTTCGTAGTATATACGGCTAAGTTTATACTCATATACATATACCTATAGAAATTTTGGGGCCCCCAAATTTCGTGGGCCCTGTGCCAGCAGCACATTTGGCACCACTGTGGGCCCGGGCCTGCAGACATGTGACATGTAGCAGCAGTATAGCTCGATCTGCAAGTCCAGTGAGTGTGCCTGAGTTGATTTCCTTTACAAAACCATGAAACTCATTTTTTTTCGATAAAGGGATTTTATTACTTAAGAGTATTAAGCATTATACCCGGTCTCTGCATAATTAGGATGCACACAGCCCCAACAAGATCCAAAGTTCCGAAGTATGCGAAAATTAAAAAAGGCGAATTACATATCATGATGAGAAATTGTAAAGACGCCTATGGTGGTGGAGGGTCGATCCGGAGATTATGTGGCCATCCATGCTGGGAGAATAACTCCCTCGCCGCAGCCTCCAAACGCGACGACACCTCCAAAAACAGCTCTCGGTGATCCACACGCTGCAGGGCCGACCATGATCGGAGCTTAGCTGTGCATCGGTAGATAACCTACATAACAGAAAAAAATTATCATTAAAAACCTTGTCATTTCTACATAGTCATAGCGACCAAATAACTGCAATCGCTCCCGCCCTAATAAGTAATTTAAACCTAGAATTAACCACATTTAGCCAATTGCCGAAAATGTTTGCAACGCTGCGCGGGGGATATAAGGTAGAACCTATCTGGATAGCTGACCATATAGACCTAGCAAACTCGCACTGGAAGAATAAGTGTTTAATGGTCTCGTCATGACTACAGAAAACACACTTTCTACTCCCGTGCCAATTGCGTTTTGCAAGGTTATCTTTTGTAAGAATTACACCTCGACGAAGATACCACGCAAACACCTTCGTTTTTAGAGGAATCTTCATCTTCCAAATTTTCTTATTAGTATCGACTGGAACTTCGGGCTGGATTAAAGCTCTATACATAGAATCAACCGAAAATTTACCATTCTTAGTGAGATTCTATCGAAGTTTATCTGGGCCTTCCGTCAACTGGACAGAGTCCAACCGGAGAAGCAAGGCATTCCAAGATGCTTGTTTAGGCCCTAATAGACTTCTTCTGAACGATACATTTGGTGGGGAAGTACCCATCACCTTAGCGAGCGTGTCGCCTTTGTGTCGCACAATATTGTACAAAGCCGGATATTGTTCTCAGAGAGTTGATTGGCCAAGCCATTTATCCTCCCAGATACGAATTTCCGATCCATTCCTAATTGAGAATGATCCATGTGGGAAAAAGAACTTCTTCGTAGCCATGAGGCCTGCCCAGAAGTGTGAATCACCAGGTTTCCAAAGAATCTGAGATACCGCTTTAGATCCCACATACTTTCTCCTCAGAAGGGTTTGCCAAACTCCATCTTTAGAAAGAAGCTTAAATAGCCATTTACTAAGCAAGGCTCTATTCTTGACCTCAAGGTCATGAACACCGAGCCCACCTTGGTCTTTTGGACGGTAAACCACACTCCATTTGGTCAGTCGATATTTTTTCTTTTCACTATCCCCTTGCTAAAGAATCTTGATCGGAAATAATCCAATCGTTTTAAGACTCTTTTGGGTAATTGGAAGAAAGAAATCATGTACAGTACCATGTTTGTTAGTACTGAGTTAATGAGAACCAATTTTCTCCCCAGGGACAGGAGTTTGCCTTTCCAGCTAATTAACCGGATTTAAAGTCTCTCCTCCACCAATTTCCATTCAGCATTAGTGAGTCTCCGATAATGGATCGGAATATCCAAATAATTGATAGGAAATTGACCTTACGTACAGCCGAATAATTCGGCATACAAGAAGACGTTTTCCCACATGGATCATTCAACTCATGTAGGAAACACGAACGAATTACATCAAGAGACTGGGCAATAGATCTTCGCAAAAGTAAACTAAATATTTCCACTGATTAATGTTGGTATCTTTGTGTCCATTAGAGAGAGTGATGCTGATTTGTCATCGTGTGAGTTGGAGCCACGATGCTCTTCTGGACTACCCACGTTGGCGACGACATTTCTTTTACAGAAATATTGCAAGATGGAATTATTACAAGAAAACGCATCCAAGAATAAATTGGTTTTTACGCGGATGAGGAACAGGACTACAGGAGACAAAGCACATGCTCACCAACTGTTTCTTCCGCTGCAGCATGCTCCACTCCTCTGTGATGATCTGGATGGACCATGCATGCATGCATCGGCCAGTTGACAGTACGCAGATCTCATCTGACTCCAAGTTTATTATTACTTGGGAAGCTAAGCATAACCTTTCATGCAAAAAATATTTACCTCATTACCTGTGGTAATTAACTTTGGAGATACATGCATTCAGTCAATCAGGCACTGCACATTTTGGATCAGTCAGACTTGCTTAAGTTTTCTGAAATAATTACTGTGGTAGTGCCTTGCAGGTTGAGCAAAGGCAAAGCTGGAGAAGTACCCTAAATTCCCTTGGTTATTGGTGCGCTAGTACATTGTTGGCACTGATCCGAGATCGAGGCCATTTGTTATGTGACCTTTTTTGTTTCTTCGAGCACTTGGGTTCAGCACCAAATGTTTTTTATTTTAATTTTCGAGGGGAAAAGTGTGGAGTCTGTTTCATTACTTTTTAAGTCAGCCACTGTAAACATCAAAATGAGCTAATACTTCTACAAATTAGTGAGAGATTCCGTGCATGGTTCAACAGACGACGAATGAATATCCTTTTTAGTTGCTATCCATATAATTAGGTATGGAATTTAGCTATAATTTGGATGATGCAATGCATGCATGGATAAAGAATACCCTGGCAATGGGTTTACCAACCGGCAATGCATATGCATACAGTATTATACAGTGGTTACGAGATCCCTATCAGCTAGTACCATGATCGAGGCAGCGACTGCATTATTATTCCAACGCTGACCGAAATGCTATGCATGGGGGCAACTCTGTCCGCCTCAATTCAGATTATGTAGCTCTACAGAAATATTCTATTTATTTCAAAGATGATTATCACCATTTTCATAACATGGATAATGAAGAGCTAGCAGGGGAGCTTTCCATCAACAACTTTCAAGTAGTCAACAACGCCAACATTGCTCTGCTGCCTAAGAAGGAAGGGGCAGACTGCCTGAAGGACTATCGACCCATCAGCCTGATCCGAGTCAAATGCACAGAACTACCACTTTACGCGCTAAATTCCGGAAAACTATCACTTTACTCGCAAAGTGGTAGTTCTCAAATTGCTACCACTTTGCGAGTAAAGTGATAGTTTTACGGAATTTAGCGTGTAAAGTGGTAGTTTTATGCTACCAACTCGCCTGATCCACATAATCCCCAAGATTATTGCGAAGGCAATGGCCTCAAGACTGCAGCCTAAGATGAATGACATCGTCTCCTCTTGTCAAAGCGCTTTCATCAAGAATAGAAGCATCCACGACAACTTTATGTACGTCAGAAATGTGGCGCGTCGCCTCCATCAAAAGCACACCCCGGCCCTGCTGATAAAGCTCGACATCGCCAAAGCCTTTGACTCCGTTCGCTGGGACTACCTGCTGGACCTCATGCAGCGTTTGGGCTTCCCCCCTCGATGGCGTGCTTGGATGTCGTTGCTTTTCTCCACCGCCACCTCCCGGGTTCTACCGAATGGCATCCCTGGCAACGAGATTGTTCATGGCCGCGGCCTAAGGCAGGGTGACCTGCTATCGCCGCTTCTCTTTGATATTGCAATCGATACGCTGCCAAAGATTCTTGAGCTGGCTACTGAAGCAGGACACCTCCAACCGCTGCCTGGCAACTTCATCAAATCTCGCATCTCGCTGTATGCGGATGACGTGGTCATTTTTCTGAAGCCAGAGGTTCAGGATGTCAGTTACCTCACTGCCCTGTTGGACAATTTCGGCATGGTCACTGGCCTCATGACGAATATCGAGAAAAGCTCTGTGGCCCCATTCGATGCGAGGATATTGACCTCCCTGCCACGCTTCTCAACTTCCCGGCTGCGATACATCAATTCCCAATCAAGTACCTGGGCCTCCCCCTTGCGCTGGGGCGCCTGAGGCGGGCGGATCTTCAGCCCTACATCGACAAGGTGGCGTCCAGACTAAACCCCTACAAGACCAAGTTCCTGAACCGTGCCGGTTGCGACACTGTGGTCAAGTCTGTTCTTACGGCTCTGCCTATTTTCCTCATCACGGCTATCAAGGCCGATAAAGGTACTTTAAAGGCTTTTGACAGGCTTCGCCGGGCCATGCTATGGAATGCGAGCGATACAGTAACTGGCGGGAAATGCAAAGTGAGTTGGAAAAAGGTCTGCCGCCCTAAGAAGCTGGGAGGTTTAGGGATTCTGGACCTCGAGAAATTTGCGAGGGCTCTGAGGCTGCGCTGGCTGTGGTTTGAGTGGACAGCTCCGGAAAAGCCTTGGGTGGGGCTAGAAACGCCAAACGATGACACTGACAGGGAGTTGTTTAATGCTGCGACAAAAGTTACTATCGGGGATGGCCGGACCGCCAGCTTCTGGTCCTCGTCCTGGCTGAATGGGACATCGCCCATGGCGCTTGCTCCAAAGATCTTCCAAGCTTCAAAGAAGAAGAAGCGATGCGTGAAGGAAGCCCTTACCAACCTCTGCTGGATGGCAGACATCGCGGTGCATGAGTTCACTCTGGAGCACATCTCTCAGTTTGTTAACCTCTGGGGCCTTCTTCAAGACATAGCGCTGGACCCCAGTTCCGCGGACACCATCATCTGGACGCTAACTACTGATGGGAAATACTCGACGGGATCGGCTTACAAGGCGCAATTCATCGGATCCACCCACTGCTCCTTCAACCACCTGGTCTGGAAAACGTGGGCACCACCCAAATGCAGATTCTTTGCATGGTTGGTGGTGCAGAACAGGCTGTGGACTTCCGACCGCCTCGCGAAGAGGGGATGGCCGCACGCGCCCCTATGCCAGCTCTGCAAGTGCCAGAACGAGACAGCAAGACACATCCTTTTCGAGTGCAGATTCTCTAGGCGTATTTGGCAGGCGGCAGCCTCATGGCTTTCCCGCCCTTCCTTGGTGCAGGACTTGGGCACGGACCGGCCTACTGTCCTCGACTATTGGCAGGCGGTCTCCAAGTCCCCCACGGCTCACCCTAAAGGGCTCACGTCAGCGATCACGCTGATTACCTGAGAAATCTGGAAGGAAAGAAACGCTCGCGTCTTCAACAACACCTTCACAATGCCGTCGACGCTAACCCACAAGATCAAAGATGAGGGACGAAACTGGATTCTGGCCGGAGACAAATCTCTGGCTGAGATAGTTGCTTAGGGCTGACCGTCGGCTAAAGATATGACGATCTTTCTTGCTGAGAGACTGGACGGTGTCGGTTGACTGTACCTGTACCTTTTACATTCCAGTTTTTACTTTGGGCTAGTCCGTGTTGTGTTTGCTTCTCCTATATCAATATAAAAGGCAATGCTTTTGCCCCGCTTCAGAAGAGCTAGCAGGGGAGCTTTACAGTCAATGCGTTGTACTACTATCCGTTGGTCGAGCAGGACTAGGACGAGTACCGTACTAGTGGTAGTTTGGCTTTGGAAGTCAAACTAGTGCGAAGTGTCGGCAATTAATCCAATGGACCGTTAAGGCGTTGACCAAACTAAGTTAATTGCCGCTGGCAAAGGCACTTGGACTGAGCTCATGCTCATGTAAAAATAAAAGTAAGTTCAATTTCTCTTGAAATGTGAAACAGAGTACCTCCAAAAGTTCGGAAAAATATTAGTGTGAGAAAAGCGGGGAAATGGGTGAAAGCAAATAAAACTCTTTGCAGTGAGAAAAAGAAGGCATTGTACCTGCATATTTACCTTTTTATTTACGAACCTCGGCATGAGTAGTTTAGGACTTTAGGCTGCTGGAAAAGTACATGAACTCTTTTTCTAGACGAAACAATAGCTTTTCACCACAACCTTGGTCCTCTCTCTTTTTCCTCAGCTGCCGTTGTAAAAACAAAAGATTTACCCATGCGTGTCCAGCTTGTCCTGGGAACTCCGCATTGCCTCATGGAAAGCGACGCCTCACCTCAGCCTACCCACTGACTCCGCGGTCCCACCCTACGATCTCCTAGACGCAGAGCGCGTTTCCACACCACAGTAGAGTACTGCTTCCCTCTCTCTTTCTCTCTGCCTGCTGCTCGCTAGCTACTGCTCGCTGCCCCGCGTGCGCTCAGCTCAAACAAGTCAGTCGTCTTCTTCTCTCCACTGAAAAACTCTCACATGTTCTCAGAGAGAGAGAGACTGAGAGAGAGAAGCGCCATTTCCCGTCTCGGCACCGCTGCGAGGAACAACGGGCGGGATTCCTGGAGGTGACAGGGCGAGCGAGCTTTGCTGCTCAGAGCAGGCTGCGAAAGCCGCCTCCTCCGTCTCTAGGATAGGGCCGCGTAGGCTGCGGCGGGGGAAGGGAAGCAGGCAGCACCGTCACGGGGAGAATCATTCACCAATCGTCTTCTTCGCCCATGCTCTCCTCTTTCTCTTCACGGGAAGACTGACCGAGGAGCTGCCTCACGGGATTCACCAAGCTTCCTTCCCCGCCTCAGGAGGTGTGTACATGTCTTCTCTTCCTCACCCGCCTCCCTTGTTCTTCTTCTCCAAAGCAGGATTTATGTTTGGTGTTGGGAAGCTTATGTTGTGAGGAACTCAGTAGTGTCTTCTATTCTCTTCCTACCCTGAAGATTTGCTTCTGGCCTTCTGGGAAGTTGGTTGACAACTGATTGCCTACCTAGTAGTATGAACAAATGAAGCTTTGATCAGTCGCGAGTATGAACAAAAGGAGCTCTTCTGATCGAGATTCGCTTTCCTTGCCCTTACCTATGTTCATATGCGGTTCTGGGATGCGTAGGGCCACTTTGACTGCGTTGGATGGATCTGCTCATTCATGTTCCTCTTCCGACTCAACCAATTAAATCCCTTTCCAAGAAACAACACCGTCCATAGTCCATACTCTCGAGCCCTTCGGTCATACCCCTTGCCGCCACCATTGCTGGTCTTTAAAATGTTGCTTTACTTTCTTTCCAGTACTAATGTTGGGTCGGTAGGTACATTTCTCGACATTCTTACCCTGCAAATTAGACTGTTCTAGTTAACAACCCCCTTTTGTGTCTCTTCAATTTGCTGCGCTTTCCTGGTTCAGAAAATGAGAAAATGACAGTGCATGATTTTATTTCTACTGTACTTAACTGTCTTTTCTGTGTTTCTACTGGGAGGCATTTGGTGACAGTTGCAGTACTTATTTGTCCACTGTCAACCTAAAAAGGTTTTCTTTAGCTGTGCCCAGAAAGGGTTTGCAGTACAGACATGTTAGTTTGTTTTAAGCTGTCACTAGAAACCTGTAGCCTTTATTACAGTTGGTAGTTGGAGATCTTTCTCCTTCTGTTAGGACTAGCCCAGGTTGTCTACCACCGACTCATCATCATCATTTCCTCACTATTCAGTTCGAGTTCTCTCCAGTCCTACATGTTTTTTCATACAGTGATCATGGTTAATCAATTTTGCTGAATAATAATGTGCAGGTGATGCGCGTTAGGAGTCCCAGCAATGGCTTCGCTTGTACCTGGGGTCCTCCTCAAGCTCCTTCAGCACATGAACAGCGAAGTGAAGGTCGCCGGTGAGCACCGGTCGTCCCTTCTCCAGGTGGTCAGCATTGTCCCCGCGCTTGCTGGGAGCGACCTGTTCACCAACCAGGGCTTCTACCTCAAGGTGTCCGATTCGTCGCACGCGACTTATGTTTCCCTACCGGAGGAGCAGCATGATCTCATATTGAGCGACACAATACAGTTGGGGCAGTTCATCCATGTAGATCGTCTTGAGGCTGCCACCCCGGTGCCGATCTTGAGGGGAGTCAAGCCAGTTCCAGGGCGACATGCGTGCGTCGGCAGTCCGGAGGACCTTGTGATGACCAGCTCCTCCAGTTTTCTTGGCACCAAGAAGGCACAACCATCCATCAATGGCTCCAAGGATGCCAACCCTTTGTCACTAGAGAAAGAGCAGAGCAAGTTACAGAAAATAAATGCTACTGTGAAAAACAATGGGACTGAAAGCAAGAAGCCACAGCTGACCAAGTCAAACTCTTCGCTCTCAAAACAAGCGCTGGCTAGCCTTTTTGATAAGAAGGAAGTGATTAGCTCAAAGGTAAAGTCAAACATTGCTAGGTCGACGCCTTCATCGCCTAGCAGTGTCCATTCTCTACCAGCTTCGTTTGAAAGACTGCCAAATGATATGAAGCTGAGAACAAAAGCGAAAGGAGCAGACAAGTCATCACCATCTAGGTTATCCTTGCTGGAAAAGGCTGCTTCTGTGTTGAAGGTTACTACAGCAGGGAGGAAGTCCTCTGCAGGTAACTTGCTTAGTAATACTTTCTTAAGTATTGAATCGGGACCAAAGGCGTTGAGAAGAAGCTGGGAAGGGAAGGCAGATACAAAAAGCAAAGGCAATTTAGATTCAAAGTCAGCCAAACCTGACAGGAAGTCTGAGAATAGGAGCACATCGGTATGCTGACTATGCTTATCATTATATGGGTTAATATGCATGTTAAGTTTAATTTGTGCCAAGCATTGACCGCCATAGAATCTACAAGGCTATCTCGTGAACATATTTTTTACAGACCCTTTGTATATCTCTGATGCTCAAACTCATTATGGTTCATGTTTGTGTCCTTATACAAACAATATCAATAATAACTAAACTTGTTGTTTCTTTGTGAGCAGACTCCTAGACGAAGACCACCAGCAGATGAGAAGCCAACACACAAGGATGACACTAAGATTCAGACTCCTCACAGGAAGAGCACAGCAAGTGCTCCTTCAGATGATTCTGACAGAACAGTCAATAAGCATCTTTCTCCTATAAGGCGATCGACAGGGGTTTTGAGCAACTCCAATATGACAAGTTTAGTTAAGATTGCTGTTAATAGCAAAAAGCTGACCGATCCAAGCACTTCATGGACATCGCTTCCTCCACCACTTGCTAAATTAGGAAAGGTATGGCTACTTAGCTAGGTCATTGACATGATCACTAACTTCTTAATGCATGTCAGGTATAGCATTCCTAACTTCTGGCACCTTTGACCACCTTAGCTTGCTTTTTTTTTTTTGCATTTACCTACTGAATTAATAAATACACTTGCTACACTTTTCACCACATATGTGAAAATTCACGTATACATAAACTCCTTGTATGATTACCAGCAGGGGCCCTATGTGCTGTTGCTGTAAATATTTTCATCCATTTCCTTTAGGCCACTGATTGAATTAAATATAGAACAGCCTGCTAGCAATATACCATATTTTCCCAGGAGGAGATGATTCCACTTTAGCCCGTGGTATTTACATATTTTATGTTATGTGCTCGTGCTTCATGATTTCATTTTATTTTGTTACAGGAGCTTCTCAAGCATAGGGATGCGGCACAAATGGCTGCGGTTGAAGCCATACAAGAAGCTTCTGCTGCAGAGAGCTTGCTTCGATGTTTAAGGTGCATTACAGCATTTATTTATAAATTACATACCTACAATTAACAGCAATTCATGGCATTCCCAAATAAACTGTTGAATTATTCCATCTTTTTGGAGCAGTACCATTCCTCCTTGGTCACCTCAATTCTTTTTAATTCAAATGCCACTTTTTTTAGGCTGGCACCTAATGATAGCTCTTATTAAGTGAATGTACATTTTTTTAATGTCTTTAGATGCACTCCCCTTTAGCTCATTGAAAATGTTTTCATTTCCATTCAAGTTTTGAGCATTCAAAATTCAGCTATTGATGTGAAGCATCTAAGTTTCACACGGCTTCTATTCTTCTAATCGTTTGACAGCCTTGATAGTTCATACTTTATATATTTATCTCACATGGTTCCTGAAATAATTGACACATTACAAATGTCTTGGCTCTAGCTGGCTTTGCATGTTGCAATGATGCTATCAACTACCTTGGATGGGTCCCTCACCTTTTGACACATACACGGACTTGTGATTATTTCTGCACATGTTTGGAGTCTACACTTCACATGTTCTTGTCGCAGCAAGCTAGGCAGTGCCAGTGTTCATCTTCACACACAGTGTGCTGATTCTTGTTCATACTACTACCAAACTAGAAGTACAAGCTAGTTGTACTTGCTACTGCAGTGTGTCCTCTAGAAACACAATTAACTGTTTGAAAGCAAATGCATTGTATTTTTTTTCTGATCTCCCCGTTCTGCTCAAACTAGTTTAACTGTAAGACTGTAACATTACAATTTATCTAGACTGAACTATCCACAGTGATGAAGCAAGAACTCAATTACCTTCATTGTTGTCTGTTGATCTGAGAAGCTCCTATGCCGAAGTGAGCTCGACGGTGGAGGAGCAGAACCCGCAGCTAGCTGTGGAGCAATTCCTTGCTTTGCACTCGGCCATGTCTCGTGCCACGGTCGTTGCTGACTCGCTAGCCAAAGCAGCCGCTGCGACCTCTACGGCGACGTCACCGGACCGATCAACAGTGGGTGAAGCCACGAGCATCGACGAGGAGTCCCTTGCCATCGCGGCGGAGCGCCGCCGCCGTGCAGCCTCCTGGGTAAGCGCCGGTCTCGCCACTGACCTCTCCCTCTTCTCCCTCTACAACCTCAGGCCGCCCCCCGCCAGTGCGGCCTCCCCGCTGGCTGTTGTGCTCATCGACGACGCCGCGAAGCCGGCGGCAGTGAAGGCATCGCCGCCGGCCAAGTCGCGGCTATCGCCAGCAAAGGCGAAGGGGAGGTCGGGCCCTGTCGCGGCGGCGGCAGCGGCGGCGTCCGCGCCTCCGCCGGAGTGGGAGAGGGGAGGTGGCGCGGAGGAGAGGGGCGAGCTCGCGAGACGGCTCGGGGAAGAGGCGAGGCGGTGGTTCTTGTCGTTCGTGGAGCGGTTCCTGGACGCAGACGTGGCGGCGGCGGCGCCGTGGGACCGCGACCGCGCCGCCAGGATGCTCCCGCAGCTGAAGCGCGTCAACGACTGGCTAAGCGAGATCAGGAAACCGTCCGTGGTGGAACCGCCGGCTCCGTCCGCCGACGCGGGCGGCCAGGAGCACGTCCCAACCGCGGCCCCTGCCGCTGCGCCGAACGGCGTGCCGGAGGAGACGATAGAGCGGCTAAGGAAGAAGATTTACGAGTACCTCCTCACCAACGTCGACTCGGCCGCCGCCGTGCTCGGCGAAACGTCGCCGGCGGCGAATGGGAAGAAGGGGTGACATGGGCTTTAAAATTCATGGGGGTACTAAAGAGGTTTCATGGGGCCGGGCCTTTTGGAAATCAATTTATTCTATTGGCCTATTGGGCTAAGATGTGTGCCTCAGTTGATCGACAAAAAACAATTTGCACGCTTGGTGCGATTTCATATTTTTGCCTTGTGTTTTATGTATACAGAAAAGTGCTGAAAGTGGTAGTAAAATGGCAAGATGCTATCCCGTTGATGTAGGCAGATGAATGTGCGTGTCATTAAATATTGGTTTGATCTCGTAAAACTAGAGATTTTCCAAAGTTGTGCAATAGAATCACTCACAAAATATCATCTAAAAATTATACCCAAAGAATTAACTGAATATTTCATTAGTGTAGGCACATGGTCAAGTCTACTTCATCTCCCGAAAACTACCAACGGCATTAAATAAATATTAAGAATAGCTTTCGAATGAGAACCGTTACTTCAATTTTGTGTCATAACCACCTATCCTTTTAAGAAAATACTACATCTCGGAATAGAATGGACTTTAAATTAGATATCTAATTTAATAATGACTGTTGTACTTACCTTTCAATTGTTTATGTATATATGTTGATATTATCAACATACAACATATATTGTGCTCGTGTTCTTAACTACAAACAAATATGAAATTTTAAATTATTTGTATACAAAATTAAGATTAGTGACACGATAAGCTGTAAAAGAGTAAAATTGTTTAGTATAAAATTAATTCTACTAATAGACTACTTCAATATTGTGGTAGATGGTGACCTACAAGGAGGAGGATACCAACAATTGTCACTGATACGTTAAATCATTTTATGCTGAAACTAAAGTGGGTCTTGACAACTATTATGCGTGCGATGATATCCCTTTGAGAAATTTGTGTATTCACGTAAAGAGATTTGTTTGTCTAGGATAACATACTATAAAACACATTTCTGGTTGCTTTCGTATATTTTTCTCTAAAGGTTTCACATCTGCAAGTTGAACGTCATTATGTAACATTGGCATATATGATCGAGGCTCTAGCTATGCAGCATGGATTGGAACAACCAAGCTCTATTGGATGCGGTGACATCGTAACTGAGTCAGACTCACCAGAGGTTATCCAATATTGCATGGACCAAGAAAGAATATTGAATGAAGCAGTAACAATTCATGTGAATTGTTTCACGAGTATAGGTCAATGGGAAGGTTGAAACAGTCAAGAATCTCTTGACTTGGGTCGATGAACCCACTAGATTTCTTTACCAAACTCTTGTGGATGTACCAGTTATATGAGTTTTGATAAAGCTTGCCCTGATGACCTTCCCTCAAAACAAAATCTGCATTAGGAGGAGTTAACAAGCTAAATTCGGTTGGATAGCAAGCCACCATAGGTTAATCAGTTACCTTAATTATTCCTTGTGGGCTTTAGCCCCAGGGAAGCCTAGGCACCTCCTCCGCCACTTTATTTCCTCTTTGGTGTTCATCCGATCAATACCGGCACATCAAATGCTTTTCTATAAATTTCTGAACAATTTCATTGACTCCGAGATATGTAATGTACTCTTAAGAAAATCCTGAAACACTTTCGTAGTCTTAGCGAAACTATTTCGATAACACCGGGACTATTTCGATGACTCTCTGAATTATCCACATACTAATTATATTTCACAGCTGATTGAATTAGACAAAAAATGTGTGCCATTCATTCAGAACTAAATGTTTCTATTATAGTCCATGGCTATATTTGTAGGTATCTCCCCACTTTAAAAGTCTACTTAGTAGCCTAGCATCTACTCGATAAAAATCAATTAATGTTGTCTCTATTAAAGTAAATAATGACCTCTCTATATTTAGTACTTTTATCTGAAATTGGTAGTTTTGCATTTTATTATCATGCATTTTATTTTGTAGTTATTATCATGTTTTTTCAACCTTACATTTGTTCATATAAAATCTCAATCCTTTCTAGAAATGCATATGGTAAAAAATGGTAAATGTTTATGCATTGCCCTTTAACATAACTCTTTTTTCTATCATCCATTACTCATCCAAAAACGTGTGTGAAGTACAAAAAAAATGGAAGAAGATAAACTTATATCCCTACGGAAAGATAAATTTCGAAAATCACTTGTAACTCCCTAGCTTTATTTATCTCGTTCTTTTTAGTTCGAAAAGTTCACTTTTAGATCTCCAAAAATTCTGAAAACAATAATACAGTATATACATGTCAACTGTGTTTTGATACAAATGTTAGAAGGAATGATGAGTTTTTTTGGCTTTGAGTCACGGCTTTTGCACACAAGATACAAATGTTGAAAGGAATAATGAGTTTTTTTTTGTTGGGCTTTGAGTCACGATTTTGTAGTTTTTGTGTAGTCTACAATACGACATTGTCTAGCAAAATTTTGAAGATATATACGATAACATGTGTATGCATGTAACTTTTTTTTATAATTTCTTAAAACTTCAAAATACCATTTTCGATTTTTTTTAGTACCAGATCACTAGAGCTCGGAGCCAAACACCGCTCTCGATAAACTTATACTATCTGCAATCTGCAACTAAAATGTGTTTTTTCTCCATCGTTCCACTCTTTTCCAGTCCTCCAATCTCCACGAGGCAAACGTTATATTTTCTTCCCCAAGAAAACGTTATAATTTCCCCTGTTCTTATCCGTGTATAAATAGAATCCCTGTATGATTTTTCGGGCTCCATTCTATCCACTGATTCTCTCATCCGAAAAATAGACGCACACGAATCTCCAAATCGATGAACAGAACGATAGGCCAAGAGAATACGGAATTCTTTTCTTCCCTTTTCGTTTGAATTGCAAAGGTGGTTGTTCTTCCCCGCGTGATTCCACAAAAATGTTTCGACTTTTACAAGTTTTTTTTTTAGATCTTGTTGCTCTTGCGAAACTAGATTGCTTCCCCACAATTCTTGAACACATTTCTCTCAGCCCTTTAATCCAAGAAGAACATTCGACCAAGAAATTGCGTAAGCGCGTAATCTTTACGGAGAAGATTGCTGGAGCCTGAAGATGGACAGGTCTCCGGTCCCAGGTGGTGGTGGTGGCGGCGGCAACGGCAACGTCTTGCCGCCCAAACCCTACCGCGACGGGGCGGCGCCTCCGGAGAGCGACATCAGCCATATGCCGGACTCCCCTTGGCGCAACCTCGGCCACCGCCGCGCGCATTCCGAGATCATCGGCCTCCCGGACGACCTCGACCTCGGCGTCCCCGGCGCCGGCGAAGGGCCGTCGCTGTCGGACGAGAACGAGGAGGAGCTCTTCTCGATGTTCCTCGACACCGAGAAGCTGAACGCGCAGCTTCGCGAGGCGACGGAGACGGAGTCGTCATGCGCCTGGCCGAGGCCGCGGCATCACCACAGCCATTCCATGGACGCGTCGAGCTCTTTCGACCCGGAGCAGCTGCTCGGGACGCCGGCAGTGGAGGGGATGTCGACCGCGGATGCCAAGAAGGCGATGTCGAACGCGAAGCTCGCTGAACTCGCGCTTGTCGATCCAAAGAAGGCAAAAAGGTTTGGTCTGTTCTTGCGAAATTTCGTCTGTAAGATTACCCGTTGCTCATCTGAATTTGAGAGTTTTCATCCTGCACTATTTCATTATCATTTCGTATCGTATAGTTACAGCTGTTATATGGATGAAACAAAAAATAAAAAACGAGTCTGAAATGTAGCAAAACAAAACAAAATACAAACAATTGTATGAAGGGATGAAAGTTGATAAATTATTATTGGTGGGATGTGACCTGGAGTTGACGTTTATCAGGAATGTACGTGTGCTGTGTCATGTGTGCCCCTATTATCGAAACATTCAGAATTATCCCATTATTGTTAGTACAACATCATGCTGCTATATTTTTTTTTAAAATCAATTTGGTGTGAGTGTTAAGGTGAAATTCTCCCTATGGCAAACCTCCTGGATAAAAATTATGTGGAGACATAATAAGTAAGCTAAAGCACGACGTGATCTGAATAACAAGCAAATCTTCGCAATAGATCTTTGTTTGAAAAATGCCTAATCGTCTATATTTCTTAGTCATCATAATTCATGTGATAGGATTTGGGCCAATCGACAATCAGCTGCAAGATCAAAAGAAAGGAAGATGCGATATATTTCTGAACTTGAGCGGAAGGTGCAAACCCTGCATGCAGAAGCAACAACATTGTCAACCCAGCTGGCTCTTCTACATGTAAGAACTGCCCCTCTTGAACTCATGTTCTCCCAATATGTTTTCAAATGGGGATGAAAATCTTGATCTATCTGTTTTGATCGGCACCTGTAAGCTTGTTTAGACAGTAAGAACAAGGAGCTAACTAGGCAATATAGATATAATAATACTCCATCCTTTTGTGTTTGTTGGATGTGGATCATGCATCTCGGCTCATGTAAATCTCAAGTAATTTGCACTATGTAGCAAGTATTCTGTCTTCTGTTAACTAAGATGTCATTCAGTTACTTTCAACAGGTAGACAATGCTATTATTTCCAGGTCTGTGTTACTTTCCACTGTGTAGTAAGTACTCTGTTTTCTGTTACCTAAGCATGTCATTCAGTTGCTTTCAACAGGTAGACAATGCTATTTTTCCATGTTTATGTTAGGTAGCTTTATCCTTCTTGTTAGCTGCTAGCTACTGGTCTTGAACCTCAGTCCCCACCCTTATGGCTAACAGCAAAGGGAAAAGAAACAAGTTGCCTGATCTGATGCAATTGGCCCTTTTTTGTTTTCCTATTTCTGTATACTGAGGATGTGTTAATCATGATTTTATGAACCATGCATCACTTCAGATAGCTAAACCATGCCTTCTTGTCACATGATAAATAAACAGAGAGACACTGCTGGGTTGTCTACTGAGAACAGTGAACTGAAGATGCGCCTGCAGAATGTGGAGCAACAAGTCCACTTACAAGATGGTAAATCTTGTTATTCTACTCTCTGTTTTTTTATTCATTTCATCTTCTTCATTCTGCAATTGTTACTTTCACCATATTTAAGAGAATTTGCATGTTCAACATGCGTGAAAAGTTTATTAAATTGTACTATGAACTTCTAACTCATTTCGAGGGGAGCTCTATATATCATGTAAAATAACGGAACTTAAATTCTCATGATAATTTTGTGTTTATCTTCGAAAACTTACCAACTGCTCTTCTTGCTGCAGCTCTGAACGACGCCCTGAAATCAGAGCTCCAGCGCCTGAAGATGGCGACGGGCCAGATGGGCAGCAACGTCGGAGGGATGATGAACTTCATGGGCACGCCCTCGCCGCACTCGTTCGCAGGGAACCAGCCGATGTTCCACATCCAGGGTCAGGCAGCAATGCAGCCGCTGCACCAGATGCAGATGCACCCTCACCGCCAGCAGCTACTGCTGCACCCTCTGCAAGTGCAAGCCCAGCAGTGGCAGCTGCAGCAGCAGGCTGCTGCTGGTGCTGCACCACCACCCCGATTGAAGATGAAACGGACTATCTCTGCCCCGAACCAGTGGCTTGGTGGCTGGTCGGAGAGCAGCGGCAATTGACCGCGGACCGAAAACCTGTTTGGAATGCAGGAATTTTATAGGAAACCTTGAAATGTGATACCCGTGGGATTTGGGGAAAAAATTGCTGCTTTCTGAAGAAAAGGAGTGGATTCTGGAGACCATATTCTTGAAGATAGTTTTAGTTAGGTATCAAAAGATCATTTGGTTTTGGGTGTTACCCAAGTGTAGATTCGTCATCGTTCAATAGCCTATATATATATAGGGTTCAAGGCTGCTCAAGCTATACACTCAATTGATGTCTTCATCCTGAAGGTGAAGGATACATTGTTTTGTTCTTTTAGGGTCTGTCGGTGCAGATGTTTGTTGAGAAAAAAATGTTACCATCTCATACAGTCCTTCTCTGGTCAGGAGGCAGGTTGCCAACCGAACCGCTTGGAAGATATCGTATTTTTAAACTTTTGGTCAACTTTTGTTCAAATATTTAATTAAAAAATCTTAAATATTAGAGTATTTTAACGACACGTAATGAGTAACCCAGGAAAGTTTGAGATCATTTTGCCAGCCCTTTGGAAGTTTTCGCATTTTTTGCAACTTTTTCACCAAGATTGTTCAAAAATTTGTACTTTCTTATTCAAACTACACCTGGTGCGTAAACTAGGAAATTCATAGCTTATTTTCCCTACCTAGTTAGAAGTGCCCACAATTTTTTAACTTTCGTCTAATCATTGGTCAAGCTGTGAAAGTTTTTAAAAGAATATGAAATACACAGTAGTTATTCCCATTAGTAAACTTGGATTTAATTGCTAGAATTATTTCATATTTAATAATAATAATGATTTTTGAAAAAGTTTTGGTCGAGAGTTACAAAACTGTGGAAACTACCAAACGGCTTAGTAGTTTTAGACTTTTAGTTAGTAACATTTTTAAGATTCAAAATATTAATCTTTTGATTTGTTTTTGGTTGAATGGTACTAAAAATTTTAACCCTTCAAACCGTTCGGTTCATGTTTTGTCTAAGTACGGTTTGGTTGGCGGGAAAAGGGAATAAACCATCTCCTTTGCCACTTGGCACCTCACCGGTAGGAACAACTTATGTGTCAAACTGACTAGTCATGAGATTTAGGTTTTCTGAAGAAAAAAAGTATAACTTTTTTACAGTTTTTGATTAAAATTCTTTAGTTGCGGTTTAGGAAAACCCTACCCCAAGATTTTTTGTTTTGTAATAGCGGCTTCTGGTATCTCGATTGTTCTGAACTTCTAATACTTCGTGAATCTTGTTGGCTCCGCTTCTGCTAGAAATCAATGTCGATGTGGCGTTTCACGTAGATCAAGGAAAGGGAGCAACATGAGTAATTGCAAGGGACGCGACTAGAAAATTTGTAACGACAAGTTGCAAAGAATTTCTCTTCGTAACTGATGCAATGGTGGCAAAAGCTTAAGCTCTTAGAGAGGGACCAAGCATGACACAACATCTAGGATGTAATAAGTTCATTACTCAATCGGATGATCTTGGGGTTATTGAGACGATGTTGGATGGTGGATTCTCGGCAACATCATCAACAACCATCTTTGATAATTGCAGAATTTTACCCGCATGATATGATATGGTATGATTTCTTTCGAGCATTGTCAACTGAAAGCCAAGGAGATAGCACATGAGTTGGTTATTATTTGCTGAATATCGACTTTATTGAAAAAATAGAAAACGAATTACCACCCCCGTGGAGACCCTATCCGGCGAAAGCTCGCACCCACCGTGGACCCGTCGCCCCCGATCCGGCGTCGGCGTCGGCGTCGCACGCTTCCATTAGCGCTCCGGCCGCAAATCGGAAAATCCCAAGTGGAGACAAGACGACGGGCGATGGCCGCCACCTGCTCTTTCCGTTCCATCGTCAGGGCTCCTCCGCCTCCGCGGGGCCTCGCCAGGAGGGCAGCAGTGCGCTGCTGCAGAGCCGCTCCCGGTGGCGCCTCCACCTCCAAGGTTAGCAAGCCCGTACCACGCATTCAGCTCCCGATTGAAAAGATTTCCTCTACTCCTTAGCTGCCGAATGGCCTACACTGACACTGGGTCTGTAGGCTAGGACTTATATATTACAGTATGTCTCATTGGTTGTTCCATGTGCGTAGCTCGTCATGGAGGTTAAAGAGAGGCTGGAAAGGGAGCATCCAGGCCTCCCCACGGGCAGAAGCGGGAGGGATGATGACGAGATGATCCTCTGGTTCTTGAAGGACAGGAAATTCGCCGTTGATGAGGCCGTCTCCAAGTTGACCAAGGCCATTGTATCCTACAACTGTGTTTTCAGCTGAGAAGTAGTAGCCCTTTCCTTCCCGGTTTTCACAAAGAATCCTCCTGTTTCATGTAGTATGCGTCCATAGAGAATTCATAATTTTATGATCCTGTTGCTCATCAGTTTCCTATGTTTTTTATGGTGAAGCCTGATTATTTTCCCATAGCCTCTCACTCTCTCAAACAATGGCGGCAAGCAAAATTATCATGATAAGCAACATAAAAATAAACTATATTTTTTGTATATATGTTTTTTAAATATTACAAGAGACTTGCAACAGTCTCAACTGAAGGAACTGGACAACCGAGACAGTTTTTCCCAAGCAAGTTGTAAAATTTATATTTTGGAGAAGTTGTTTCTAATGATTCTCCTTTTGCTGATGGTAGACTTTGATACAGTGAAATTACTATGTCCAATTTATTTCGTCCTATGCTCTCTCTCAGTTTTGGTAGGGGGCTTCTTATCCATTATTAAATGAGCCGGATTTGTTCCAATGTAGATGTTGTGCCTTTTGTCGAGGACACTTCACACTTATGCTTTGTATTTTCATGGAGGACCTAATTTTTTTTTTCCATCAAATTATTGACGGTGATGAATTATTTGTCCAATTGTGTACCTTAAGCTTTCCTTTCATCTGCACTAGAAATGGCGCCAGGATTTTCGTGTGTCGGAATTATCGGAAGAATCAGTCAAAGGGTTGTATCAAACTGGCAAGGCATATGTGCATTCTTCTTTTGACATCTATGGCAGACCTGTGCTAGTAGTAGTGGCAGCCAAACATTTTCCTTCTGTAAGTTTCTCATGTTCTGAATCTTAAGACACATTTTGAACAAACTGATGTTCCTTCACCTGAATGAAATCACAGGCCTTTGTGAAGTGTTAAACTGTCCAATAAAAAGTAAAGATACTGAATTATGTCGGGACTTCTGATAAACTATCAGGCCAAACTTTTGAGAGAAAATACAAATTTGAATTGTTGACTACATCCTGACATGTTAGACCTATTGGCCTATTTTATTCTATAGTTTATCATGATGATGTATTTTGTGTGTTTAGATGTCTTTTGTTCTGAGCTATATGAGTGATGGGTATACAGTATTGCTATTGCAGAAACAAGATCCGGTTGAAAATGAGAAGCTATGCGCCTTCTTGGTCGAAAAGGCTCTAAATAAACTTCCCATGGGAACAGATAATATACTTGGAATTTTCGATCTTCGAGGCTTTCGTGTAGAAAATGGTGATCTCCAATTCTTAAAGTTTTTGGTAAGTTCAGTATTTTTCTGAGCGAAAGTTATTCTTTCCCCTAATTCTGTTGGCAGCTATAAGACATTAAGAAAGCATTCTTGATGAGAGTGACATACTGTTTATGAATTATGCATACACCTTTCACTAGATCTATCGAACAGGAAATGGAAGTTGGTTTCTACATATGCCCGAACAGAAAAAATTCCACGTGCAAAGGCATGTTGAGGTTCATCACTTTAAATAAGAAGTAAATTAACATTCTCGTGCTGTCTAGTGAGCCCATATAAAGTTTGTCCTACGGGGTTGAAACCTTGTACAGTTTAGAGTTTACTCCCAAGATTCTGAAGCATATTTACTGGCTGATGCACTTTTGTGTACTTGCGCATAACTACTGTACCTAATTTGGTAAATCAATGTTCATTTCCTGCGATTTCCAGATCGATGTATTCTACTATTACTATCCGAAGCGGCTTGGCCAAGTTCTTTTCGTGGACGCACCATTTGTGTTTCAGCCAATGTGGCAACTTGTTAAACCTCTGTTGAAACAATATGCCTCCCTGGTCAGTACTGTTTCTCTCAACATATTTCACCGAATGATTTTACATCTAATAACTTCCACTTTTGTTTTTTCTTCATATAAGGTGAGATTTTGTGATGCTGAGACCGTGAGAAAAGAGTACTTTACAGAAGAAACTGTACCCCCTGATTTCCGCTGTTAGGTGTCACCATTACCTTTCTTAATACCGAGTGGCGGGTTGTCATACTGTTTATGGCTGCTGCCCTGATTCTGTGTAAGCTTCAGTGCTGATTTTCCCTGTTTTTGACTTTGTTCGATACTTCCGTCGGTTTATTTTTCTGTAGCATTATATAAGCTCAAGCACTGAACTGCACAGAATCATGAGTGGTGCATGCCAAGGCTGATGGGTTACGGATTACAGTGCTAACTTATGTTGCTACAGTACAACCAGGGTGTCCACGAGGATTCTCATATTCATCACTATGTGCCTCTCGAACGTTGGATACAACTCTGTCTTGGGACAGAGGGAGTGGTTGGGATCTCTGAAGGCAAACCAGGGCCATCTTGAAATCCTTGGTTGGCACCAGTTGTGGGTCGCCGAAGAAACTTTTACCTGCAGGCGTTGAACGAGCCGAATTTGAAGTTGGATCCCACCATCCGATGGCTCCTTGTTGCATTTTATCTGGAAAACTGACTTTGTAAGATATTTGGACTGTAAGTTTGAGATTGATCAACATCTTTTGTAATAATGAGTTTTAAGGATCAACGAATATAATTTGTGTTCTCAATAATACTGGTTGAATGGTACCATTTTTAATGTGCTTTGGACATATATATTCCCATTAATGGGATAGCTTAAAACATGACCATCATTCTGTAGATTTCAAGCTTTCATTAAATCCTTTTATTTCAGTTGATTACAGGTGTGGGTTACTGCATAAATATTTCTGAAGATGTACATTCATTTTTTTAAACGGAACATGTAAAATCTTATGGGTGTGTTTGGCAGCAAATTAGTTTTAACTGAAAATACTATGGTTTTAAATACTTTTAGATGTTTGACTTCACGAAAAACTTTATACTTCAATATCTACAAAACTGTACTATGTTTCATCAGTATATAAAATAGATGTGTTGTCTAGGCATAGACAAACTGTAGTTTTTGAATACTTTTTTTTCGATTGAAGGAGCTCCTCGCTCCCGATTTCATTTCATAGAAACGAAACCAATAATACAGATTTCGATCATCATTCACCTAACTCACCCACCCTACGTCACCGCAAACTTTTAACCATATCCATCTACACAGCTCTACCTTTTACCAATTTTTTCAGAACCTGGTACTAACGAATCACATACATCAGGATTCAGGAAGCAAATACAGAATAAACCGGCTCCATTACATAACTTTTATTACTACGTTATCCACTACCAACTTCCACTTCTTCTCTTTTCCTTCCTTCTCCCTTATTTTTACTTATTCATCCTGCAATCCTCAGCGTCAGTGGCGCCCAGCCCCTCCTTCTGCTGAAAATTTCAGACGTTACACGCAGCAGCGCTTTTGCTCCTTGGCGCTGCAGTTCTCGCTGACCTTGTTTCTGCAAGTCAGCCGACAGATTTAGCCAATAAGCAGTTTTCTCCATTACACAACTAGGGTCATATGGGAATACTTTATCAAAACACGCAGCATTCCGTGTCTTCCACAAAGCCCAGCTGACAGCCGCTACTCCTACTGATTTTCGAATACCTTGATTTTAGAAACACTTCGCTGCCAAACAGAAATACAGAAAAAAAAAGATATACTGTCAGATGCCTGTGTGGGTGGGAGCCCAACAAATTACCCAAAGAAAGACACGAAGCAACGCTTCTGCCATCAGCCGATCACAAGAAATGAACCACCTGCAGGCACCGGCTAACTTACCATTCTCAATTTCTCATGGTCCCCAGTTCAATCTTTTTTTTTCGAGATTGTCCCAGTTCAATCTGAGTATCTGACGACCTGCTCCCGAGTTCAGTTCAGTTCAGTCTGGGTCTGTACCGCCGGAGTAGGAATGCTTCACACGGAGACTGCGGTGCGGTCACGCATCAGCCCCACCACCACCAAAACGGTGAAACGTAAATAAGCAGCATTACGCTCCACAAGCGGCGCGCGCTCACGGGTTGCCGGTGGGCGCGCCGATGCCGCCTAGTTCTTGGCCACACTCGGGTGCCTGCCATAAGAAGCCCCCCACTGCACTGGACACTGGCCTACAAGCTCTATACATCTGCATCTTGATCCATTGCTGCCACCGGCTAAAGCTCCGAGCACAGGCTGCACACTTGGCTTCTTCTGCTCCCATGGGGCTCTGCCTGTCCGTGGCGCTGTGGAAGGACAAGGTCTACGCCGGCCGCCGGTGCCATGACGAGTTTCGCGGCGATGTGATGATGGGTGGCGGTGTCTCTGACGACTATGGACTTCCCGTGGGGGTTGGAGCATTGAAGGTGGAGGAAGCGGTGGCGCCGAGACCTTCGGCTTCGGGTGTGCTGGAGAGGGCCGGCACGCCGGCGCGGCCGATATGGCAGAGGAGGGTGCTGATGGGCGTCAAGTGTCAGCTGCCCAGGTTCAGTGGGATGATACTCTACGACGAGCGCGGACGGCCAGTGTGCAGCGGCATCCGCGACAGAGCTCGTGACCAGGTGATCCACTGCATCCATCCATCTGTTGTCGATATATGCTCTGAATCCATCCATCAGTTCATGATTCAATTACGTACCCAGTTAATGTGTGTCTGGTTCCTGACTGCAGGAGAAGCATGCCGCGGCTATCAACATACTGAGGGACATGCTCTAGTCTTCCTAGCCGGTTACCGCTTAATCTCGGTCTAGTTAACTATGTACTAGGAAGTTGTGTGGAAGGGATTTGTGGCAGTACGGCTAAGCAGTGGCGCCTTGAAGATATAAGAGAGAGGATCAAGTGGCAGCAGTAATATGTAATCAGATCCTTAAACCACTTTGAATCAGCGCACTTCTTTGTTATGTACCCAGAGAGTTGTAAAGGTGTGAGAGCATAGGTCGTCGTTTGTTGATGCATTTTGATGTATTTTAATCCCTGATAGGTCATGTGGGTGTAACTTTTCGGGATTATAAGATTTCTTTGATCTCGTATTTTAAGTAGCAGACTCATGCCTAGAGAGTATGAGCATATTTCATAAATTTTGTGGAAATATTTCTGTGAGATAGAACACATTAATCATGGTAGCAAAATACCAACATAACTATTTATAAGTTAATTTTCTTACGCTGAAGCTAAAGCACGTCCATTTCCCTCTTTCTTTCTGTGAGGAGAAGTACATCCATTTCTACTGGTGAATATCCATAGATGTTGATGACAATGTGGTGGAGGTGCAGACAAGGTACAATGGCGACACGATGGCCCGCATCCGAGGCGGCACCGGTGGAGATGGGCAGGTCAGGAAAGTAGATTTAGGGGTGAGAGTCTTCGCGGTGGATCGAGAATTCGAGATAAAATCGCACGAGAACCAAAGGATAATCGGCAAGCAGCACAAACAAAACATAGAAAGAAAAATCGTGGGTCCATAAAATGGATGTTTTGACCGATGGACTGGACACATATTTTCTCGATAAAGGGAATATATTAATATCGAACTGATACCAATTACACCTGGCCTTTGCAATATCATAATGTTGAGAGCTAGTTTTAGACATTAAAGAATGCACACAGCAAAAAAAAAGGACAAAAACATCCGGCGACGCGATCAGAAACTCGCAGCGGCAAGAAACAAACCACCACCATTGGCGACACCTAGAACGCAAAAAAGGTTCTCCAAAGTCCAAAGCGACCCTAGCGAGGGCAAACAACAAAAGGCAAAATCGCTGATGAATATAGTAACCAAACCATGGAGAAGTCACAAATTAAATATAGTGTAATATTATTACTAACTATATAAAAGACCATCCGTTTAGCGATCTCTCAGCGATCCAGGTACTGTAGCTTAGCTACAGTGTTACTGTATCATCTACAGTGTTCTACAGTCCTCTGATCTGCACCGTCGCCTCTTCATCGAACGGCACACACAGCTCCTCCGTGACGGTTTTCTAAAAACAACCCCCCACAAATCCGGCTCCTCCTCCGCGGTCCACAACATTACGAAGCGAAGGACCTCTTTGTAAATGTTGTAAAGCGTAGGGACCTCAACGAAAAAATGTCGCCACTTCCCCCTCCCCTCCCCTTTCCCGCGCGGCGCCGCAGCTCGCCGCGGTCGTCGACACGACGCGCCGTCGCAGCGCTGCTCCCCGCTCCGATCCGAGCGCACGACGAGTTCCGCCGCCAAATCCTCCACCTCCTCACCGCAGATCGGCCGCCGGGACGCCGCGCCGTCGCCGTAATCAACGCCGCCGTCCACGCTGGCCTCCACCGTGTTTGCACGCCGCCGCGGCCGCTCCGGCGACCAACGCGTGGCGGCGCCGCCGTCTACGGCCGCCCCGCGACCAGCCGCGTGCAGCGCGCCCACGCGCGGGTCCTCGCTCGCCGTCGCGCGCCTCCGGCGAGCTGGACGCCGCCGCGGCAGCTCCGCCCGCCCATGACGTCACGACGACGTCACGGCGAGCTGGGCGCGGGCCTGGGCTGGCCACCTGGGCCGCTACGTGGGCCGGCCTGGCTGCGCTTTTTTTTTTCCTTCTGTTCTTTTTTTCCCCTGCTTTTCTTTTTTTAGAAACTTTTTGCAACTTTTGAAATATAACTTCCACAATCCAAATCTGCACTGCTTCAAAATATGGACATTTCAAAATTTGAATTCACAAGTTTGCATATTTAAAACAATTTTACAAAAAAATAAAGTATTTCCCCATGACATTCTTTCCCTCTAAAAATATTCGATTACTTTTTAAGTTCCAAAATATATTTCAAAAAAAATACACAAGACCTAAAGACTTTCAATTTACTAATTACAACAATTCCACTCATACACACGAAATGCACGAACAAAAAATATATACATATTCGACAACTCACAAGTTCCAATTTGCATAAAACAAAAGGTGTAAAAAAAATACTTTCAGTATATCCACCTGAAAAAAATGAATAACATATCCGACCGATTAAAAGAAAAAAAATACTTGCTACTCCTGGCAAAAAACAACCATGTTTCCAAATTCCAAAAGAGTTCAATATTTTAAAAAAAATCCAAGTGTATTTCTTCTAGATATGTGAAGGTCAATTTTTCCACAAATTCTTGGTTAAACAAATAATTGCAGAGATTAAAACTTCACATCCCCTAACTACGGATAGATTTTAAATTACACCTAATAAATTTACATACAACGTATTTCCTGTAATTATTGATCTAAAATGAGTACCTAATAATAAAATGTAAAACATAATATAGCATTATTTAGAAAAAAATAACTTCATGTAATGTATTTTCCTCCAATTAATGAGTTAAATTAAGCATCTAATAAAAAAACATAAAACATATTATACCGACTCGAATAAGTTAAAATTTAGAGACAACATAACTAAACTCCCCAAAATTATGCAAATCGGTTTAACAAACGCTTACATTGAACTTAACACTCTCTAGCTACGTAGTTAAATTTAAATAGTGATTAACTAGATGCATATTGGATAAACCACAAATTCATTCACTCTAAAAAATAGATTGAATTTAATAGATGGTAATACAACATATTCAGCATTTATATTCACAAAGTATATTGACTTCACTCCATGAACGCCCAAATTGAACTTAATTTACTCTAGCGTCACCATTCTATTCACAAAACATATTGTGCAACAATAAAAAGAAACTTCAATTCAATGAATGCTCAAATTGAACTTAATTCTCTCTAATGTCACCATTCTATTCACAAAACATATTATGCAACAAAAAAGAAACAAGTTATATTCACAAAAATAACCAACAAGAGCAATCTGAAACATTTCCAAATTTGAACATTTTCGCAATCTGACCAAATTTTTCGACGTAAGCTCTCTTTACATTTAAATAAAATCCAGAATTTCACACTGTTTAAATAAGAACAATCCCAAAATGGTTATATTTCAAAAAATTGTCTAATTATGTAAATTCAATAATTTTTGAAACTACATCTCCATATATTTATGCATATTGCTTTTTTTAAAAATAACCACAGTTTAGCTAATGACACAACTACACATATCGAGACAACCAAAACTTACTTACAAAATAAAATTACGGAAAATCCATAAAGCTATAAAGTTCATATCTTCTGATCCATAGTTCACAAAAAAAATACCCAAATTTGTACAAAAAATGAAACCTTCACAACTAACACATTTTTTCATGCATGACTAAACAACTTCAAAAAAAATTAATAAGAAAACCTAATACAACCATTTTACACCAATTATGCAGTGTGTCCAATTTGTCATAATTTTAAACTTTTCTAACAATTTCAGAAATTTGTCTAATTTTGTAAATTCAACAATTTTTGAACCTACAATTCCATGTATTTATACATATTGCGTTCTCTTTTTTTTTCAACCACGGTTCAGCCAATGTCACGACTACACATATCAACACAACCAAAACTTACTTACAAAATATATTAACCATTAAAAAAACAAAAAAAAACATTAAATTTATCACGAAGAGCGCGGCATGACGACGCGCCAAATTCAACTAGTGTATTATGGAGAAGTACAATAAATACTTTTTATTTATTAAAAGGGGAAGCCCCAGGCTCTGATGAGACCCAAATTTCCATTCCATGACCTTTTTTTGCCTTTCATATGTGAGATGGTTTCACCATGACTACTTTTTTTCAAGCGTGTGAGGTGCTGTTTATTTGTGCACCTGGATTAAAACGATTGCCGATTGAATGCTCCATGTTCCTATTTTTGGTGAGTGATTCTAACTATTGTATTCTTTTTTTTAACAACAACACCACACACTACTTGTATTCAAACGATAAGGAAAACATTACAGGAACAAATACAAGCAGTAAGAAAAGAAAAGGATATGAATCAAGGCACTGCTGCCTCACACCTACACGAAGAACTCCCAGGAAAACAGAAAACCAGAAAAGTCCTTCGTCTTCCTCACGACCGAAGAGCAGGCAGACCTCCCGTCGAAGCCAACGCCTGCAGAGTCATACAACGGAGCAAGAAGAGCTCCAAGCCCAAAGGCGATGACGAGCCGCAACATCCACCAGCTCCAAGGAACTGGATCGACCGGGGACGCACCCCGAGCATCTTCCGCACCGGATCGGGGCCCAACGGCATCCCACCTCCAAGGAAGTGGCCAGAACCCTCACCTGCAAACCACGCATCCCAGCAGCAGCAACCACCAACTCCACCAACCCGCTCCTCCCCTCGCCACCACGGCCGGCCAGAGTCCACGAAACAGCAGAGCAGCAACTCGCACCCACCACACTCCCAAACAGAGCACACCACCTCACTAGCCCAGCGCCGTCGCGGGAGGAGACGACAGCACAGCGAAGACAGGGCCGGAGGACCAGGACCCCAAAGCTGACAGCCGACGCCGTCGCCTCGTCAACCGCCTGCAGGGGACGGAGACTCGACAGAGCCGAAGACCTCCGAGCACCAAAAAACGCCGGCCCCCCGACGACGCCCCAAAGGACGACGACGCAGAGGAGAAGAGCCAGCGCCACCACTCTCCACTCCGGCACCGCCTCTGCCTCCAAAGCGCTGCCAGAAGGAACCCTAACTACCCTATGTACAAGGCCCGACAGAGATCCGGGGTTCCCCACCCTCCCGCCGCCGGCAAGGCCAGCGGAGGAGATGACAGAACCTGACACTTCACTGAAACACACACAACTGAAAGGGCATGTGTTGCCCCATGCGTGGTTTTGGTAATTAATGACAATCCTGAAGAAGATTGGAGTTCATGTGTTGGACTCTAGAAGATTTCATGATGACCAAGGTTCCATCCAAGGGTTTATATGAATAATGGTCATGTGAAGAGTTGAGCTTAATGGCTTGGAAAAGAAGATTGAGTGAACTTCATGTTTATCTCCAAGCCATCATCTATATCAAGAGAAGAATATGAAGCGCAAGTGGATACATGAAGACGGAGCTTAGCGAGGCTCTCCCATAATGGAGTATGGAGGAGCATTTGGAGAAGTCTTCATCAAGCATGTGCTAGCAAGCACAATCAAGAAAGGTGTTCCAACTTGAGAGAGTCAAGATCGTCATCATCTAGCTCAAGTGGATTGCGCAAGGCAAAGATATGATCTTGATAGGTTTTCTATTTTACCGGTCTCGTGGTGTTAGTGGGAGACCGGGTTATAGGATAGACGGCGTACTATCAAGAGGGGCTCTCAAGTGAGTAACTTGATCGCATCTTTGTGGAGAGCTCAAACCTTTGCATTCTTGGCGTATCATCTTTCTTGGTTCTTATTTGGCTTTTATCCATGTGAGAATTTAGAGCTTGTGTTCATCTCCATACCAAGCTCTAGTTCATCAAAAACGGATTTCATTTGGATATCTAGTGGTGTTTTTGATGTTGGAGTTTTTACCGGTTCGTCTCTTGTAGAGAGGTCAAACTCTCTTCTTGTGTTATCCTCCTCACATGATGGACTATGATGTGTATATGCATGATCTTGTTGTGCTTGTGATTATCTTCGGAGCAAGCCCAAGATCATTGAAAACGGAGTCCGAATGGAAAACTTGTTGAGTTCTCGGTGTTGGAAATATTACCGGTCCTCCTTGAGATAAGGTCCACACCTCCCATGTGTGATATCTCCTCCATATTTGTGACCCTTAATATTTCCAACCTCGTTGGTTTCATCTCGTTTGGAGCTTCCTTGCAAAAGTTATTGCATTTCAGGATTTGTTGTTCTGTGTTGCTTTTCCTGTCCGGAGTCTCCGGCCACAGGGGTGCTCAGGGCCGGAGTCTCCGGCCTCCCTGGTTTTGGAGCGAAGTACCCCGCGGGCGGCGCTTGCGGTATAGTGTCCGGAGTTGGTCCGGAGTATCCCCGGAGTCTCCGCCCGTCCGGAGTCTCCGGCCCTCGTGGTCCGGAGTCTCCGGTATGAGTTTTTCTGCATCGGCTTTTTCCTGACTTTCTGTGTCCGGAGTCTCCGGCCTCCCAGACCAGAGTCTCCCGACTAAGTTGGCTGCAACGGCTCTTTTTCTATGAGGGGTATAAATACCCCTCCACCTACCTTCAGCCAACTAGCTTTTCCAAGCACGTTTTTTCCCTCTCTCTTCTCCATTGTTGACCTTGGAAAGCTTGCCCTCTCCCAATTCCTCCCATGATTCTTGCATATCTTTGAGGGATTTGAGAGAGGAGATCTAGATCTACATTTCCACCAATCCATCTCTCCTCTAAGTGAGGGGAACCTAGTAGATCTTGATCTTGGAGTTCTTGGTGTTTCTCCTACTTTGTTCTTCCTCTCTTCTCCCCCATAAGCATTAGTTGCTTGTGGTGGGATTTGAGAGTGAAGGATTTGAGCACTTGTGCTCTTGCCTTTTGCATTTGGTGCATCGGTGTGCTCTCCACGAAGATTCATGGAAGTTGAAAGCTTGTGAACTTGTTACTCTTGGGTTTTTAGACCCTAGACGCCCGTGTGGTGGTTGAGACCCTTGTGTGGTCACTTGTAGCTGTTCGGGAGCCCCAATCCCATTGTGGGTTGTGCCCCGGATCGTTGTTGAAAGGCTCCGGATTTCCGCCTCGAAGGATTCCGATAGTGGAAGGTGAACCAAACCTTTGTGGTGCGGTTCATCGGAGAAGAAGGTAAAACCTTTGTGGTTGTTGAACCATTGTGTTGGTTCACACCTCTCCAACGAGACGTACTCCCTTAACAAGGAGGAACTCGGGAATACATCCTCGTCTCCGCGTGCCTCGGTTATTTCTATACCCGAGCTTTTTACTTATGCACTTTACATTGTGATAGCCTTCGTGCTTGAAGTATTTTATATTGCTATCACCTTGTTGCTTGTCTTGCTTAGCATAAGTTATTGGTGCACATAGGTGAGCCTATTTTATTTAGGTTGTTGGCTTGTTAATTTAAACACCTAGTTTTATTCCGCAATTATCAAGCCTAAACCGAAAAAGTTTTAATCGCCTATTCACCCCCTCTCTAGGCGACATCCTTGTCCTTTCAACAACCCACCAAGAAACACTTGGCATAGAAGCATTAGTACATGTATTTATATCACTGAGGCTAAACATTCCATTCACCACCAATGTTGCTATGTACTTAATTAAATCATTCACAATCTAAAACAGAGCCACTTTTCCTTCCCCACCTTCTCTCTCCTCCCTCCGTTTCCTGAGAGCTCTCATGCCCCTCCCGGCTCCTTCCCTCCTCTGCCCCGGCGGCCCTGCCGTCCGGCGGCGATGGGGGGGAGGAGGCCTCCCTTGTACAGCTGTAGCTTAGTTTTAGGTTGATGGTTTTGTCCTTCATGGCGTCTTGGAGTAGTGGGTTGGATCTTGGCCCAGATCCAGCGCGTGCCATGGCTTTCCTTCTTTCTTGCGTTGCTCCGGTGTGGGTTTGCGTTGGGGGAGGTGGTGGCCATGGAGATCTCCGTGAATAAGGCCTCTTGGAGCTGTGCCGTTTCGGTGTTTCGGTGCTACACCGCACGGCTGCTCTCAGGCACGTTCTTCTTGTTCCCGAGGAGGGAGGAGGAAGACGGGATGCCTGAGACGGGCTCAGTCAATAAGCATCACCTTGGTTGGCTCCTTGTTCTGTGGATCTCTCTTCTGCTCCCGGCCGGCCTCGGTGGCGAGGGGGAGAAGAAGAGGGGTGCACAGCTGGGGGAGCGCTGCGGCTATCCCGGCGTTGAGGCGGACGCATCGTCGAAGTGCAAGGTCCTGGTGTTTCCTGGAGTTCCATGGTGGAGAACTGCGGCATCAGGTACTAAGTGCTGCTTCTTTATGTTGGTGTCCCGTGTTTGGTGGTGGTGGAGGTGGTTTTCTTCGGCGACCTTGCTCCGGCCGGCCGTGGCGGCGAGGGGAGTGGTCGATTGGAGAGTGGGTGTGCTTGGTGGCTGGCCTGGTCGATGCGGAGGCGGCGGGAAGATGGGTGGATTGAGGAAGCAAGTGCTATGGCTGTGTGCGTTCATCGAGCTGGGTGTCCGTCGCGTCGCGGCGGCCGGATCTGCAGTCTACTACAACATGTGGAGGTGCTTTCTTCCTCGGGAATGGCGGTACGGCGGTTCCGGCGGAGACTAGGTGTTTGGGGCGACGGGGTGGATCCGATCGTGTTTCTTCCAGGTGGCTCGGGGTGTTTAGTGCAATTTGCTGGGTCTTATTGTAATTTCTGGTTCCTACTGGACCTGTTTGTAAGTTGTACTGAGCTTCCTGTCGGATCCTGTCAAAAAAAAAATGTTGCTATGTACTTGACACAATCGTCATAGGTACTTCCATATAATTTTTTGCCGGAAACAATTGTCACTCTACATACACTGGCTTCAGTTTCCTCCTTGAATTTCTTTTTATACATTTCTTTTCACTCGTCATCAAGACCTGGTATGAACAATAGGTTGACGTCGAATATGACGGGGCTGCTTGGGGCCACTCTTGGTCGTCCAGGAGCTGAAGTAAGGCCCTTAGGAAATGCTAACTGTTAAGATCAACACAAATGGAAAAACATCATAATCCTGTCCAGATACCCAGACTGAAGAAACAGGGCCAGATGATTGGAGAAAAAGATGAAGTTGTCATGCCAAACAGCTAGCTTTTGTCCTGGTTTCTCCATTGTTTTTTAAGGTATCTGCATTGGTTTCATAAACTTGATGAGGTGAGACTACTTACTGGACCGGGTATGTACAACCGACGCAATCCCCCAACTTTCATGGACAGGAGCCCTTCGTCGAGCCCTTTTATCACCTAACATTAAAAAAAGAGGAGAAATATGTAGTATGAACATATGACACAATGCCAAATCTGCCACCTGATTTGAAGGTGTAAACTGCATTCAGCTAATTCAGAAATTCTAGCAAACCACGTTTCCTGGTTAGATGTTACTCAAGATGATAAATTCAAGGATCGTATGCGTTGCTGATTAAGCTGAGCTCACTGTAAAGTGAAGCCTGGCTGCTACATTCGGGTCAATTTGTGGTAGAATGAGAAAATTCCCGTAGTAACCTTTCAGAAGGGCATGCTACGAATATCAACATTGTAGAAATACCTGCCCTACGCCGACACGGAATATGTAGGGCTGGCCTTTCTCCAGTGAGCTGCACAAGCACAATACATCAGGAAATGTTTAAGAAGATGAGGAGAAACACAATTCTGTGAGCTTTGCAAGTTGTGACTGAACTGGTACACGCTGAATGCACTTTCAGTCTGCCACCCATCAAAAGTCAAAACGTTGAGAGAGATCTCACCTGTCGAATATCTGCCCAGGTGGCACCATGGCGACGCAATTTGCAGCAACCTACATACATACACGGTGACCAAAGAGCGACCAAGCATACACAGAGTGTGTGGATTGTGCTGTGAGACGTGGGTCCTGTGCGAAGTGTTTTGCACTAACAGACTAACTCCGGAGAAAGAAAAAGAACAAGGTGAGGGTGAGCACCTGGAAACCGATGGGTGGACTCGGCCCTTGGCCGACTATGATATCCTTGTACTGCAGACCAGATTCGGTAGTAACCATAGGCACCTGAAAATCGCACAAGAAAGAAGAAACATTTACGGCCTAGTTTGGAATCCATGGAACTTGACAAGAAGACGATTCAATCTCTGCAGGAATGAACCTACATTCTCGAGCTCCTTCACGCAGGCGTCGTCGCAGAGCTTGGGCTTCTCCTCCGGCGGCAGCCCGGCGGCGAAGGCCTGCAGGCAAAACGCAGACGACGACACCCCAAGAACCACCGCCCCGATCACGCCCCTCCGTGTACTGTTGCTGCTGCCGCAGACGACGACGCCGCCATCGTCAGTGGCAGCGCTGCAGCGGCATGGCGCCTCCGAGCAACCCAGCGACGCCCTGCTATTGCTGCCACCTCTGATGAACGGCGCCTTTCGAAGCCACGCCTGGAGGCGGACCGCTGCGCTGGGACAAGGAGCGGCGAGGCGGAGGGGGAAGCGGTCGCGGCCATGGAGAGGAGACGGAGGAGACACGGACGTACGGAAGCAGGGAGAGAAGAGAAGAGGCAGAGAGTGGATACTGGATAGAACGGAAGCCGAGGTCTCCAGCGGTCCAGCCTCCACCACTCGCTGCCCGCGTGGTGCGACGCGCCGCGCACACATTCAAGCACGACGGCGGCGATGTGACTGACCATCCGGCGTCGACGAATTCAAGCCGTTCGCCTCCAAAGGAGAAACATCCAGACCGCACAGAAAAAGTAACACACAGTGTTTCCTCTGTATTTGTAAGAAACCCCAGTTTCTAAATAAAACTAAGCTTGAAATACTTTGAACTGGTCGGCTGCAGTAAAATATTATAGTTTGGAAGTATTCCCACAACTGAGGCATTCAAAAAGTAGATAGGCCTGATCTCTTTTTCCAAAAACTGTGGTTTATGAAAACGGTATTATCTCTTACCTAGATGCTGAAATAGTTTCATTTCAAGAGCCCGGATTCCCCCTCTCCCTCAAAACATCTCTCAGGAGACCACCCGGGGGGCGAAACCCTATCCCTCCTTGCGTGGAGAGCTCTGGAACACCGAGGCGACGAATCCGGGCGAATGGGACTATGTCGACCCTGGGGCGGTTGGCATCCATGGTGCGTGTTGTCTGTTCCCTCAACCGCACGGGTGGGGAGGGGACGATGGTCGGAGGCCCCTGCGTGGGGGCCTATCCGCACGTCCTCGCTCCGGAACTGAAGAAGAAGTTGATCCAAGCTAATCCCCTTGCAGATCTGGAACCTAGGTGGCCTCTACTCACCAGATCTTGGTGTTGGGGGGGGGGGGGGCATTTCCGCATTTCCACAAGGGAAAAACCTTGGCCAGCAGAGTAGCTAGGTCACGACGACAGCGACGCTGTGGGACCGTGCTCCTTTTTTAAGGCTCGTCGAGGCACATGTCCCCTCACACACCCCCCCCCTCTCCCATGCTTGGACGGAAGCTTAGCCTCATTCCCCTTTCGGTCGGCGGAGACGTCGCTCCCCTTTTGGTGCTCCTCACCAGCCTTGTCGCCCCTGTTTGCCGGTGGGTCGATGCCCATGAGCCCGGGCGAGAGGGGAAAGGGTCCCCCTCTACGGCATCAGCAACACATTTGGTTGGCAAGCGGTCGAGCTTCGGTGGTCATGTTCATCCGCGGTGATGTGGTTGTCATCTTTCATAGTTTCTTGTTCGGCGCGTCTTGTTGCAGCGAAACCTTATTGGCGGTGGTCAATTGGTGGAGCTCCCAAAGCGCTTATGTCCTCTTTCTCTCTGCCAACCTAGTTCTCATTGTTCACAGGTGTTCTCAGGTGAACTTTCTTCGACTCTGACGACCGTTCGATCTAGGGCGAGGGACACAGGGTCCTTTCCGGAGGCAAAGGCGGTGGAATTTGGGTCTGGGTGTGCCATGTTGGCGAAGATTACTTCTTGCTTCCGGCGATGTCTCATCCATGACCTCGGTTGCTTCCTCGCCTTGTTCGCGAAGTTGGGTTGTGGCATAAACGTCTCAAGCAACGCTTATTTATTTATTTATTTATTTATTTTCTCTTATGTTTGCTTGTGTTGCTTGTTACCTTCAAGGCTTCAAGCTGTTTGTCAGCACTTTGTACATGTTGTTTTGACTTTATTAATTTAAAGTCGGGCTTAATGTCTTTTTTGTAAAAAAAATAGTTTTGTTTTGAAATACTTTGGTTTTACAATAACCAAGTTACCAAGCGGAGCGTAGATTTTTCCAAGTATTATTTTGTACGATAGTGATTTCCCAAGTATTCATGCAAGTACAGAGTCAAAAAGAGTTGGTTGCTTCCTAGAACGAGCGACAGCAGCCTATCAGAGTGGACGGAACGGGAGCAACATAATTCAGAACAGGAGGAAACCTATTATAACGCAATTCAGAAACCGTCTGCGGTGGCCTCGTGTTTATCATCGTAGAAACGTGAAGCTTCGTCTTCGTTTTCTCTCTAGCAGTTGCTTCCGGGAAGGAAACCAAGTTCGCCAAGCAGACTGCCCTCTGTGGCGCTTGGCTACTTGCCGTCTCTCACCTTCCCTAATCTTCTAATCCCTTCGGAACCTCAGATCTCGAACACATCAAATCCCAATCCACACCAAATCAAGCCTCTCGTCTCTAGTTTTAGGTCCTCAATCGATTCCCCTTCATTTCTAGCCCACAAATCACAGCATATCATGGAGGAGACCCTGCAAGAGGAGGAAAGCAGGGATAAGGAGCAGAGCAGAAGCCGTCAGGTGCCAGAACTACCAGATTTAGCGACGAATTTGCAGGCGATGAGTATAGCAGAGCCAAGATTCAGTTCTGTTCGTGCAAGCGAGTTTCAGCAAGAAGAAGAGGTGGATTTCAGTTTCTGTTTGCTTATGAAAGTAGCCTGCACAGGAGGCACTCCAAGAAGCATCACCAAGCAAGCTTTGCAGCAATCCATGGCGAAAGCTTGGAGGAGCTACTACTATGCAATCTCTCAGGTATCAGATTCAGTCTTCTTAGCCCATTTCAGATCGCATGAGGCCATGATGTCTATCTTCAGACGTCAACCATGGACTATCGGATCAGATAATTTGCTTCTTGATTGGTTTGATCCGGGAGATGAAGTAAACTCTAGTGCTGATTACAGATTTGAGTTCATCTTTGTTACTGTTAGAGCTTATGGAATTCCTCGCGCTGCTAGATCTATTAAGCTGCTCTATGACATTCTGAATCAAGTAGGCTCGTCCTCGGAATACCACATTCCAAAGCAAAATGTGCTATATGCAAATCAGGATTATATTTGGGGAGTGGCAAAGATGAGAGTAAATCAACCGATCCTAGAGAAGGTGAATGTAGTATATCCGGACAACAACTCAGGAATAGCATATCTGCACTATGAAAAGATCAAGAGAATTTGTTTATTTTGTGGAGTCATGTTTCATAATGTGCAACATTGTCCCGTCAGAATCAATATAATCAAGGACAGGTCGAAAAAAGGGCTCCCAGTTCATGATATTCCAGTGCAGCGATATGGACAGTGGGTCATAGATGAAGATCAAGTGCCAATAGAAGCGATACGGAGTGCATCCATCACTAATATTGGTCTCCAATCAAGACCTAATCCAATTCTTGAGAAGCTTCAGAAGCTCTTTGCTCAGGATCCGAAAGGGAAAGCAAAACAGATTGAGAACCAGCAGTTCTTCCAGCCTTCAGTTCATCAGGACAGAACAGTCAATACCAAAATACAGTGCTACAGCATCAAGCTGGGTCTGCGACGACATTTACTCCAGGTACTATCTATTCAGGAACTCTCCAGACTAGCGGTGTAAGAGGAATGGAGCAGCTGCATGACCGCCACCTCAGCCAGCAACAGCGCCCACCTCAGATACCTGTTCAGAATCATAACACGGGAAGCAGAGGACTTCAAGTGCAAATCACTGCAGCGCTGGACACACGGAGCATGACTCTGACTCAGGCTCAAAGACCTCTCTCTCAAGCCATTCTGCCGACTCCAAATGTAGACCCACAATATATTGCTCCAAACCAAGCTTGGGCTCAGGAATTGGTGTCTCTGCCTTACCAGCCAACGGAAGAAGAAAGGATTCGACAACAGCGGTTTGGACCGGGTATGGGCCAGCAGCCAAGGCCTACGGAAGGTACATATTATTCCCTCATAGTCAACGGAATATCGCTTCGTCTGCTCCAAAGCGCCCTGCCCCAATCGATGGAGCTCCCAAGTCGCCGCTAGCCAAGAAATCCACTGTGAATCAATTTAGCCCCAACTTCGCAATCGAGCAGGGACCTCCACTGCAAATCTCTGCCAGAGAGGGTCAAGCCAGTCTCTCCCAACCGCAACCGAGCCTCTGACGCAGATCCTCGCCACTCAATCCACTGCCTCCAAGCAACGAGCAGCAGATGCCCCCTCTCCGCAGCAGAACTACATCGTTCTGTTCAACTCGGAGATCCTCAAGGAGTGAAAGCAGGAGCAACGTGTGGAGGAGCAGAATCAGGAACGGAGACAGCAGGCTCTACAGAGGCAGCCATCGAAGGAGCAACCGGTGACACAGCAACTGCCGCTACAGAGGGCAGGCCTCGTCGTCGCATTAGGGGGTGGGATATTCCGCCGCCAACCCAAGACCAAGGTAACGAATCTGTTATGGGGTCTTTTCACCATCAACCTAGCTCTGCCCTGTGGATCCATCAAGGAGGAGCCAGCCAAGTGGGGCCGATCCGTAGTAATCGCAAACCTCGTAGTGCAGCTGTGGGGAATTTGGTGCACCCCTACACTCGTTCACCTCGCAGACAGACTTCACCAAGAAGTGTTGCAAGCCCAACAGACTATGATCCATGCCCGATACGCACGCCTTCGCCGACTTGGTCTCCAGGCAAGCCAGATTCTCGCCAAGGAACTTTCTCACCTCCTCAGATGGTTAACACCTACTACATAGGTATGGATGCTGGTAATATGGATGTTGGTCAGGGAAGCCAGAGACATAATGGAGATAAAGCTCAGTCTTCAGCAACTTATTCTAGTGAAGGAGTTCATCTACAACAAAACCTTGGAGATAATGCAGGTAACATTGAACTGAATCAGAGGGCAATGGCGCCAGCCCATGAGGCGCCACAGGCGCCATGAAGGCCTTAGGATGGAACTGCCAAGGTATGGGCAAGAGCCTGGGCAGTAACAAGATGATGCATCTTGCCCGACTGATTGACTCTACAAATGCACAGGTAATCTTTGTCTCTGAAATTAAATCCTCCAAGGTAAAACCTGCCAACCTTATTTCTAGGTTTAATATGTTTGATACTATTGTAGTTCCCTCGCGGCGTCGATCCGGAGGGCTTTGGCTGATGTGGAGCGACGACATCGACATCACTGTCCATACCACTAGCTTTCATCTTATCTTAGCTATTGCTACTATTAGGTCTACTAATCAGAAGTTTGGTCTTGTTTGTATATACGGTGATCCTTATCATCGCCAGACTAGTCTTATTTGGAATCAGATCACCTCTTTTGTCTATGATAATGCTACTCTCCCTATGTTATGTATGGGCGATATGAACGATCTTTTGTATGATATCGATAAAAGTTCTCCGGTTACTAATCGCTCTCGCATGAATGCTTTTCAGTCTTTAGTTAGATCTTGTGGGTTATTTGATTTGGGCTATAGTGGTCCTGCCTACACTTGGACAAATAAGAGATTCTCTTCGAAGCCTGTTTATGAAAGACTTGATCGTTGTCTTGTAAATGCTGATTGGTGTGCTCTTTTCCCTATCTCTAATGTTTACAACTTACCTCTTATGCATACCATAAGTGATCATGCTCCTATTCTCTTATCCACTGATGGCAAGATTACTAGAACTAAGCGTACATTTAAATTTGAAAACTGGTGGTTAAAAGAAAAAGATTTTAATCTACAGGCCAAAGGAAGCTGGTCAAAAACTACCAGTAAATCTTTTAGTCAAAGAACTAATCATTTGGCGCAAGCTTTAAGAATCTGGTGCAGGAAAAAGAAGCCTCTGCAGCAGGAACTCAACGAACTAGAGGACAGAATAAAGGAAATACAGGCGAAGCAGCTGCCTGATCAAGATCACGCTTTGGAGAATTCTCTAGTAACAAGGTACGAACAAAACCTCACGAAGCTAACAGACTTTTATATGCAGAGAGCAAAAAAGAATTGGATCAAGGATGGAGATCGAAACACGGCATACTTCCACAAAGCTATACTCAAGAGAAGAAGAAGGAACATGATAGTATCCATCAAGGACGAAAACGATGTTATTCAACACATGCCAAAGCAAATTGCTAACACATTTGTGAATTATTTTAGACATATTTTTAGCTCCACTAACACAAATGTTGGCAGGCCTTATATCCATACACAAATCCTACAAGACACCTCAGATTACACCTACTCTATTCCAGATAAACAGGAACTTTTGGACACTTTAAAAGACATGAAGAAAAATGCTTCTCCTGGACCAGATGGTTTCAATGTGGAATTCTACCTAGCAACCTGGAGCTGGATTGGAGATGATGTGACAAACCTGGTAACCTCTTTCTTTAACTCTGGAGTTATGCCACATCATATCAATGATACTCACATTGTGCTGATCCCTAAAAAACTGGTGCCTCTTATACCTTCTGATTATAGACCTATAAGTCTTTGCAATGTTGTTTACAAACTTATAGCCAAAACTCTTGCAAATAGACTTAAACCTCATTTGCCCGACTATATAAACCCAGCACAGCAGGCTTTCATTGAAGGGCGTCGCATTAGTAATAACATTATTATTGCCCAGGAAATTACCCATTCCTTTGCTCTTTCCTCTTGGAAGCATCAGGCTTTTATGCTCAAAATAGACCTTGCCAAAGCCTTCGACCGTGTAGAATGGAACTTTATAGTACAAGCTCTCGCACGTAAAGGACTGCACGGTCATTATATAAATTTGATCTATGCTTGTATTTCCTCACCTACCTTTTCAGTTATCATAAATGGTCAGCCGTTTGCGAGATTTAGCAGCAATAGAGGTATTCGACAAGGTTGTCCCCTCTCGCCGTACCTTTTTGTCTTCACAATCAATGAACTGTCGCTAACCCTCCAAGAAGCTATGAACAACAACTCACTTCAGGGGGTGGTTTTAGGTCCAAATTGCCCTCGCATTCACTCTCTTCTTTTTGCCGATGACTTACTTATTTGCGGGGAGGCTACAATACAAGAGGCAACTGCTATGAAACAAATCCTGGATTCTTTTTGCTCAGTTTCGGGGCAAACACCTAACTGGTCAAAATCAGGAATAATATTTAGTAAAAATGTCCCACCAACGAATGCAGATGCCATCAAGAACATCTTCCCTGTGCAAGAAATGGATGCTTCCTTCATTCACTTGGGCCATCCTCTTATCCTTCCGGCTAAAAATAGAACTTCAGCTTATAATTTTGTTCTTGACAAATTCAAATCAAAACTAAACACATATAAAGCAGACAAACTTTCTCACGCTGCACGCTTGGAGCTAATTAAATCAGTCTTCTCTTCTATCCCAGTTTACTACATGTCTAATATTCTTTTCACCAAGAAATTCATTTCAAAACTCACGTCCATTATTAGAAATTTCTGGTGGACTGGTATAAGAGATGAAACTAAAACAAAAAGCCTTTGCTTGAGAGCTTGGAAAGATCTTTGTGCGCCAAAAAAAGAAGGGGGGCTGGGTATTAGAAACCTTCAAGCAGTAAATCAAAGCCTCATTCTTATGGCAGCCTGGCGCATAGCACAAAATCCCAACGACCATCTCCATCGTGTTTTACAAGCAAAATATTTCCATGATTCCTCAATTTGGAGACCCAATTCCAATGTGCCAAAATCTGCCTTCTGGGCTTCTATTCTTAAAGTTCTTCCAATTCTGAAAGCCCACACGTCTTATCAATTAACACAAGGAAACATATCCATTTGGAACACGCCGTGGTATCCTTCTTGGGCTTCCATCTATGATGACTTAATTATCCAAGAACCTGGCTTCAACTATCCAGCAACTGTAAAAGATCTTTGGCTTCCCAATCAGAAAGTCTGGAATAACAATCTAATTGACACTTTATTTACCCCTTCGGCAGCTCTTCACATCAAGCAAACACCTATTATTTATACTGATGATGAAGATTTGCTATGTTGGGACCTAACACAAAACGGTAAATGCAACACAAAATCTGCTTATTATGCATGTCTTCAGGTACTGTATGAGCAACGACAAGAAGAACGCCCGAGAGCTCCTACTCCACAAACAATACAATTGCTTATGCAGGTTTGGAAATCTAAGGAGATTATTCCAAGAATACAAACTTTTGCCTGGCGATTTCTCCGAAAGGCGCTTCCCACAGGGGCTCGAGCAGGAAGGTATTCAAAACACATTGATAAATTTTGTTGCAGGTGTGGTATGCTAGAAGATGAGGTACACCTCTTTTTTACCTGTCCTTTTGTCAAAGCTGCTTGGTTTATTGCCCCTTGGTATATCAGAATGGAACTCATCGTTACCAATTGCACCACTCTTACAGAAATAATTATAACTTTGCTTACAATGAATCATCCTTATGCAACTTTACCTAATATCCTTACTTTTATGTGGTGCATTTGGAAGTCCAGAAATGATATGCTATTTCAACGTAATAAGGGTGAACCCTATCAGATTTCTATTAACTCCCAAGCCCTTATAAAAAACCTTGAACTTTGTAATGCTACTTCTAATAAGCAGGTAGGATACCAGATGCAAAGACAGGTGCCCGTAGTCCCTCCGACAAACCCACCACAGGGAGAAACCTTACAATCTGTCTCGTCACTACAAGGAATACTAATTTTTGCTGATGCTTCTTGGAAAGAAAACAATTTGGCAGGTTCAATACAACAAGGAGCATCAGGTCTGGGAGTCTATATCCGAAACAATTCGGATCACAGCAAATGGTGCATCAGGATACAAGCCTCAACGCATCAGCAAACTACAGTATTTCAAGCAGAGGCAGCAGCTCTCTTATTAGCAGTGCAGATAGCAAATATTCTTAAATTTGAAAGGCCAACCTTCTTAACGGACAACCAGGTGCTTGCCAAGATAGCAGCAGCAAGAAGAATTGATCATCCTCTCCTGCACTGGAATGCTAGAAAGCTCCTAGCACAATTTTTCAGGTCTACATCTAGTGCTTCAACACAGGTTTATCATATATCCAGGAAACTCAATGGAGAGGCTCACCAATGTGCAACACAGGCTCTTAGGCTCAGCCTAAATCAGCCTATTTACAGATGCTTAAATTCAGCTCACTCTCGAGATGACTGTCCCATATTGTCTATTTTACAACATGTACATCTCCAGGACTTTGTAATACTTGCTGCCTGGTGCAGCTGAGCTGAATGAAATTTGGCGCCTTTGGCGCCACTGTTTGTTCAAAAAAAAAAAAAAAAAAAAAAAAAAAGTTCGCCAAGCAGTCCATATCGTCTGAACGTGCAGAAAACGGGATTCAGTTAAGCTTGCTAGCAGCATAAAATCAACAACGTCCGTACGCACATGCTTGACCTATATAATATTTTGACTTGTTCCTGCAACTGCAATGTGCAGCGAATATAATATCTCGATGACTTTTCTCGTTTTCCACAGCTAATATTCTCCACCCAAGTACACAAGTACACCAGTCTAGCTCACAGGTCGCGGTTCCGCCCGAGCTCCACGCACGCTGCTACCCGGTCAATGTTCCCTTGCCCCCATGTTTGATCTTTCCCGCGTTCTCCTGGTCAACACCAACGAATTCCTGGCGCTAACTGCACGCTGCAAGACCATATATAAAGAGCACCAGCCAGATCGCTCTAAGAACGCATCACAAGTTCAGAGTTTAGACACAAGAAACAAGAAGGATCGAAGAGCAAGCTCGCCTGCAGGCCCTGCACACAGCAGTAGCACACAGGAGCAACATCTCGATCACATCACTTCACTTCTGCGATCGACCGGTCGAGTTCTTCCGCTTCCTCCCATCCCATGGATTCATCGACGAGACGCGCTCTTCTCGCGGTGGCGGCTGTGGCCGTCCTCCTAGCGACGACGTGCCGCGTCGCTGATGCCGCGAGGCCCGCGCCGGCGGATCACGTGACGCTGCTTCATGGCGGTGGCGAAGCGGCCTCGGCGTCGTACTATTCCCCGGCGGTGACGGTGGTGGAGAAGGCCAGGAAGACGGTGGAGCTGCTCATGGCGAGGTTGCCGGCCGGGCCCAGCCCCAAGGGACCCGGCCACTAGCTACCCAGACGAGCAAGACAGTTCTTGCGATTCCTACCATTCTTTTGTTCTTGTGCTTTTCTCCCTTCTTAATTAGGAAGAGAGAGGCCGATTATTTCTTAAAGAAAAGAAAAACAGACTTTTCTTTGGTTGTTTTGTTACCTGTATTATACTGTATACTGATACTGGTGATGGTGAGATAGGCAGAGTACTGGTGTAATTAATACAAGGACTAGAGTTCCTAACAGAGTAACAGTCTGATACTCTGATATATTGCTATCCTACTATTTCGTGTAATTCAAATAGACACTTCCGCTCCAACGTTTCAGACATTGTTTGTCTCTTGCCCACGTCTTGCTGTTTCGTTGTAACCATACAGAGAAACCTAGCTCGTTTTACGAATCCGGATATCCCGTCTGCCCTGCTACTCCTTTGCCTCCTTTGTCCGTCACTCGCCCACGTGCTTGATCAAACCACCAAAGGGTGTAGTCAATGTTGGATTCTAAGACCGTAGGCCTAAGCCCAACGTTAAATTAATGACGCCAAAGGCGAAAGATACAAAGTGTTGAACTAGCTTATAAACAACTCCACACACACAAACAAAAGATCAAGCCTCAGGCTTGTACAAAGAAACCAGTGAAAGAAGAGCAACAAGAAGGCTGGGTCGACGGCAACACTAGGCAGGGACAGAAAACACTTCAGGAGCCGAAGACGCTGACGAGGTTGACCGCATACAGACCAGCAGGCGGCGCCGCCCGGTGCAGACTCTGTCTCACAAGGGACCCCTATCCCTTTACGACAAGAGTCACCGGCGTCGGGGGCTAGAGCAGTGGTGGAGCTTCAAAGAAATATCTGGGCGGGCTAGATTAAAATATAGCACAAACTTTTTTGCTGACTAATTGAGAGTTTGGAGGAAAAATTGAGTGAAAACATGATATTAAACCTGTAACTAATAATTTGGGAAAAGAAATTAATTTGCACTTGCTAGATTAGCAAAGAATCAAAGATACAGCAGGACCTAAACTGACTAGCAAAGCGACAACGACATTTGTTTTTAGAAAATCGACGAAGCGGTCAAAATAGCATGTGTCTTCTTGGGTTATTATTCTGTTGGGCTCATGCTACCAGTACGGTGCTCGTTGGTTGAGCTGTATCGCCGCAAGGCTGAGGCCTGCCTGGTACTTCTCGCTTGGGTGTACTAACGGATTGGGCCAGATACAGAGGTATAGTAGATGTTTTGCAAAAATCCTGGGCGGGCCACGGCCCAGGTCGGCCCCTACGTAGCTCCGCTAGTGGGCTAGAGCTCACCAAAACTCAAGCCGACCCACCAACGGACGCCGCACTCCACCGCGATGGGCACACCAATCAGGAAACTCCACCTCCGTCAACCACCACCGTCACTGCCACCGCAAAACCATCGGAGAGAGACAAACCATGGACTCCAAGGCGGCGCCTTCAAGAAGGAAGCGAAACTCGCCGCCGCCCAATCCAAAGGGATTTGGGGTTTTCACCCGGAGCATCGGGAAGGAAGTGGGGAAGCGTCGCGACAGCGCCTTTAGGAAGGTAACGACGCCCAGAGGCGTCCCCGCCATCGGCCTAGGCAAAGCCCCGGCAGGCTTTCACCCCGACTGAACCCCAACTTCCGATCCGCGTGTGTTCAGCTGCCGAGATGGCTACCGGACCACATCCATCGTTTGGTACCCGCCAGATATCACGCCGTCCGCACGGCCATGAACACCGGACAACACCTGAGCCATGACCCCCGCCTTGGCGTCACGACTTCCACCACCCGGGGCCGCCACCCCGGCTTCCAACCTCCACGCACATTCTAGCAGATCGAGGGGCAGCGCTCGAGAGAGGCACCGGCCACCGTGCGTGCCTGAGCAAAACAACGTCGCCTGACCCAAGCAGAAGCAGCACGCACCCAATCCCACACGGATCCAGGTGTCAGCATCCATGGAGGGCAGTCCAGATCGAGATCTAGCGAAAGGAGAGGCAGCTACCTCGGCCATCTCGAGCAAGCTCAGGGCCCCAACCCTGGCCACGAGCCCAAGAGGCACCTTCCCGACGACCACGCTCCAGGAGAGCCGCCGCTGCGGGGTCCGCAACGCCGCCGCCCAGCAGCACCACCGCGGCCGAGCCGGCCTCAAGCGCCTCGACGAGGGATCCCCATCAACCCAGCTAGACGCGAGGAGAAGGCCCTGCCGCCGCCTCCGCCGTGGGCTTGCCCGGTAGCGGTCACCGGCGACAGCGAGGGAGAAGCAGGGAGGGAGAGGGACGAGTGGCGGCGCCTAGGGTTCGTCCCCGAGTCGCCCAAGGCGGACGACGCGGGGTCTCTCAATCAATGTTGGATTCTTATGAGAAACTAGTAGGTTTTCCGTGCAACTAGTCGTGTAACTTTTTAATTAAATTTTATTATCCATTGAACGAACATAATTTTATATATAGTAATCGGATAATACCTAACCACCTCAAATTACGTAGAATGATCTTGAAGGTATTGATCGATACGGCGGTAACGTCTCCTACAATAAGCACCAGTGAGACGGAGGGTCAGCGCCTGTGCTGGGAGTTGAAGCGTCGGGGAATGATCTTGAAGCTTTTTGGCGGAGTTCATGTGGGGACCCCGGACTAGCTGTCCGAAATTCCCTTGTGCCTACAACATCAGCGATCCCATGATCAGTGTGTCGCTGAGCACAATCAAACTGGTATCAAAAGAACATCCATAAATACCGAATATATATACTTACTTGATTGAAGTCATAAGCTTCAACAGGTACTTGCAGCGGAATCATCAAACAACGTGGAGCCCAAGTCATTTGCCATAACCCCACAGGTAGCTGACTGGGAGACGGCCTAGCTCGCAAAGACGTCGTCGAACTTCTCATCTTCCAGAACCTCCTCTTCATATTTCTTCTCGAGATCTGGCTAAGACAATAGCCAGGGATGAAACCAACATGAGTACATTTGATTGTACTCGCAAGCTACCCCCAACTAGATCATGCATACTGAGTTTATTTTGTTTGATAAAAGACTTTGTTTTTGGAAAATAATTTCTATACCCTTGTTGAAAACAATACGTTTTGGAAAGTAGTTTTACTCCGGTAAAAATAGCGTTTCTATATATCTTTGTTGAAAACAAAACATTTTGAAAAATAGTTTATCTCTATATCCTTGTTGAAAACAAATATTTTGGAAAATAGTTTTTCTCTATATCTTAGTTGAAAACAAAACATTTTGGAAAGTAGTTTTTCTCTATATCTTTGTTGAAAACAAAACATTTTGGAAAGTAGTTTTTCTCTATATTTTTGTTGAAAACAAAACATTTTGGAAAGTAGTTTTTCTCTATATCTTTGTTGAAAACAAAACATTTTGTTTTTCTCAAAAACATCACAACAAGTTCTTCCTCAAAACTCCGCCTTCTCGACCATAGCCCTTCATGGCCTTCCTTTTTTCCAGCAACATCATGTCGACCCTTTGGCATGGTTGCATAAAACATATCCATTTTCTTTTCAAATCTCAAAACTTTGCACATGGTCATAGGACAGCCTCCCAACTGTCCATTTCCGAGGACTCGGCTATTCGAATAGTTTTACACTCTGCAGAGGTAGCACGCTTTCCCCACATCCATCCGGCAACTCATCGTGTCAGCCACGTCCCGCCATACAAGGTGTATGCGAAGTTGAGTAACCGGCCATAGCCTCTCATTTGCTCATCCTAGTATAGGACCCTGCCCTTATGACACTTTCCGTCGACACCTAGTCTGGTCACCCGTCGATGACCCTAAGTGTGATGACTCATAGTTTTGCCCGACGATGTTTGGTGGCACCTTCTATCCTCTTTCTTTGTTGCAGGACCCAGGTCAGGGGTAGGTCACCGAACCATCCCCTCATGAAACGGAGTCATCTCCGTTGTTGAGGCATCCCATACTAATATGAGCAAACTACATGACTACGCCATTTTCCATATGTGGGTAAATGTGGTCGCACAGGGTATGGTTGGTCGTCATAGTACTAGGACACAATGTCCATTTTCATAAAAACTCCATCCTCCATCTTCATCTCCAGTTTTCATAGCAAAATACTTTTTAATCAAAACTTGGGGAGAACATAATCTCACCCTAAGATTTTCACAGACGGCCTTTGAGTAAAAACAAATATGTCCCCATTTAGAGACTGATCTATACTACTAACACCTCTATATAGGGTGTCTTATATTTTTGTAAAATATTTTTAGAAATAGGGTTTTAGTGGTACACACCACTTAAATCACTTAAGCTTCTGTCATAAGTAAAACATGTAAACCAAAATAGCAGTTTATAATGCAAGATTAAAGAAGTAGCTTGCCTTGCTCAACAAAACTGCCTTGGTCTTCTTCTTGTTCAATAAATCCCCATTCCTCGTTAATCCCGGCAACATTCTCGTCTAATCGTCAAAACAAGCAAATACAAACAATCACCACACTATTCCACCAAGCATCACAACAATACAATCTTAAATTCTACAGAGGGCTACTGTGATACACAAGGCAAAACAATTGGATTCAATTTAATTTAATTACCCATTATTTAAATATGAATTTAATATGGCAGAAACTAGTCACACAAGTTTTAATGCATATCTCATGCTCTGTTGATCAAAAAATTATTCCTATTTAGGAATAGCTAGCCCTGGTTAATACAAGTTCAACCAAATTGACCTAGGTCCAGTTGGATAAATATGTATTCTTCTATAAATATTACACTACAGAAAAGGATATATCACCATTTGATTTACTACTTTGTTTCTGTTGCTCCAAAAATTCTACAAAAATAGGGATAGCTAAAATTTTACATTAATAAGCTAAAAAAATTAACCTCGTGTCATTTGGAGTTCTAGAGCATCAGAAACAAACAAGTTGGTGAATTAAACCTTCTGTACTACTTGAATTTGCACGCAATTTTTATTAATCCAAATGATATGGGTACAGTGGAATTGTTTAAACAATTTTACAAGCTTTCCAGAGAATTTTGATTCATCATTTTTGGACTTATAAATCTCGAGTTATTAATTTTCTAACATGGTTCCAGATTTGATCATTTTCAGAAATTCCTAAAAAGGAAAAAGGCCGGGGTGAAACTCGCCTAATGGGCGGCCCACGGGATTTTTCCCGCGCCGGAAAATTTGAAAACCCTGACGTGCGGGGACCGTTGGTCAGTGAGATGGCTTTAGTGAAGGGGTACGCCACCGCCGGATCTAAACTAAATGGCCAGGATTAGAAGGAGGCAACCGCCCATCCGGCCGTCTATCTAAAAATCAACGGCCCGGGTGCTTCTTCTTCCTCCCGACGTGGAGACGTACATGAAGAAAGAGAGGGAGGGCTCGGGCGGCCGGTAGCTCACCGTGGGGAGGCGGAGAGGCGACGGCGAGCGTGCAGGGCGGCGAAGGAGGTCGAGGGCGTCCTGGGGATGGTGCGGATGGGGTCGGGAATGGTCTAGCTGGCTGGTACGGGGAGCTCGTCACGGATGGCACAACTTCGGCTCCTTGACGATCTCCTGGTGAACCTGGGCATGGAAATGCACACGGGAGTGAGGTGTGGTTCCAGAGAGGACACAAGGGAAGGAAATGGCGAGGGCAGAGGACTGGAGCAGCAGCAACCTCCACACGGCCGAGGTCGTGTCGAGCACGAGCTTCTCGGCCAGACCCGTCGCCGAGCTGCTCAAAGAGCTGGGGTGAGTGGAGAGGTGAGTGGCGGGCTAGGGAGAGGCGGAGAGGGTGGTGCGAGGTGAGGGAGAGGCTCGGGGTGTTCTTATATAGGCCGGGGTCGGCGCATGGTGGACTAGGCGTGGCGAGGGCGGGAGAGAGAAGTAAGCCACGCCATTGGCGGGCGGGGCGGTGCGGCGTAGTCGACAGAGTGTCGTTAGGGTTTTGGGGACGACGGCGTGCTCGGGAAGGTTCTGTGGCGAGCTCGGGGTGGATGGCGTTTGGTGCCCGCAAGGTGCTCGACGGAAAGATTTCGTCACCGTGGGCCTCCCTGGGTGACGCAATGGTGTCCGTGGGGTCGAGGCGTGCACGGCGGTTGGCTGGGCGGCGCGGCGCTTACTGGAGTGCCGTGGTCGTCGAGGAACGTCGTCGGGGCCATGTGCACGGCGTGCAGGGACTGGGCGTGCGAGATACGGGCAGAGGGAGAGGATCTGCGTGCGCGGGGTCTGCCCAATGGAGAGAGGGGAGGCAGAGAGGAACAGTGGCGCAGCCTCGAGCTGCTGCACGGCCGCCTCCTCCTTGCTCACATGTGACCAAGAAGAGAGAGATGAAAACAAGGGGGAAACTCCAGCAGAAAACGTCCAAAATGGACACCACTCGAGTGGTTCTTCCCTACAGGGTGAGAGAGAGGGAGAGTGCAAGGAATTTGACTAAAGTTTGGTTGAATTCGAGTTAGGTTTGAGAGTTAGGGTTTTCTGCCCTCAAGGTGTTCGACAGAATGTTTGAACCAAAATAATTTTCGAATTTTGTTGAATTTAATGCATGGTTGGCTTTGTAGTTGTGTAAGATAGCTTGTGTGCTTTTTCCAGGCTTTTTGGTGTGGAAGAAACTAGGGTTTTTAATATACCCTAGATGTTAAAGAAAGAAATAGGATTTTATAAATTGAAATATCTTTTCAATTGGAAATTATATATTTTTGAGGAGATAGTAATATGAGAGTGATATGAATATTATCTCACCTTGTTCCTGAAATTTTGTTAAAGAAAGTATTTGTTTTCATAAAATAGAGGAATAGATAGAGAGGGAAGACCAATTCTTTAATTTTAGGATTTTTATTTCAAGTTGGTGAATAATTTTAGAGGATTTGTTTTTATTTAAGTCACATTCCAAATTATTGTCAAGTGTGTTTTACTTTAGTGTTTAAGCACAATTGAGTAATTATTCACACAAGCAATAATAAAACAAGGAAATAACAATCAACACAAACACAAGTCAAACAAGCAACAATATAAGTTTTCAACCAAATTTCAAGGACTCGGATAGGTGGTGGGATGGGGATCAAGTATTATCATGACAAGAATAATTTTGAAACAAGTTTAACTCAATAATGTGATATTTTTCAAAAAGGGTGGCTAAAATATATGGGTAGTATATTTCCCACTTCTATTGTTTTCAAAAGGAACGAAAATAGGGATTTATAAAATGGAAGTTGTAAATACATGTAAAATATTAAGGTTGAAAAGTAGGTAGGAGATAGCATATAGATCTCCATATTTTTGGAAACACATAATTTTTGGAAATACTTTTACTTTCTCAGATAATGGGTATTTTGGTTGTTGCTAAAACCAAAGCATCATTGAAATGGAATTTGGCCAAAATAAGGTTGGAAATAATATATGGATTATTTTCCTTGTCATGACATGATCACCAAGGTTAAATATAATTTCTTTTAGGTTGGGTTCTTAGGTTAATTTTTATTGGTCATACAACTTAAACAACAAATCACACAAGGTCAAACAGAGCAACAGGAAGGAAAACACAACCATTAGAGAAACATTTCAAAAGTTTTTGTTGGCTCAGAATTTTGGGTATCTTATAATTGGGTTTTTCTTATTGTAAAATTTTGGGATGTGACAGTTCATCCACGAAGGCCATTGATGCCGAAGTGATCTCTGGCCGATGGAGGCCACTCCACACCGGTGGCGGAGCTCCATTGAAGCCAAACTGGGCCGTGGCCCGCCCAGCCCAAGCCAAAACATTGAAGAATTTGAGAAAATGTAGCCCATGAAAGAAAAGAAAAAAACTATGGTCTTCTTTGGGCTAGCCTGTCCAACAATCTCGTTGGAGCTCCGCCAGTGTGCCGCAATGTCACGTTCAGCTAGCACTACGGTTTTCTCTTCCTCCACGTGGGCGAGACTTTCCGAAAATCTTTTGTCTTAGCGCGGTGCCATATGTTGGATTCAACCGAAGTGGTTTCATTGCCAGCGACTGCACTTCGAGGCTTTCAGAGAGTTGCGACTAAAGATGAAGGGCCCAACTGTGTTCTTCTTTTATGTTTAGGATCCTTTCTGTAAATGTTGAGCCCCTTGCTGTTATTTCAGTTTTCTGTGAGGTCATCTTTGTAAGAGGTCATTCCGCTTAATGCAACTTCTAGGGCCTTGATGTCGGTTCCTCGTTCAAAAAATAATGAGGTTTACACAACTCGAGAGTATGAGCTATCAGTGATACTAATATTATTATTGATTGGCTAGAATTAGCGGAAAGTGTCTTTGGCTCCCGGGCACCGGTGATACTGTTTTCTTTTTAAAAACTCGAAAATCATATATACAAGTTTTGAATTTGTGAGAAACAAAAATCCGGAGGTAGCCAATAGTGTATAGTACAAACGTGCAAAATATCAATTTCAAGTACTTTGTATTATGGCTTACATAAAAATGACAGAGATGATAAAATGTAGAGTTTTGAAAATATGAATACACAGATCCACACTTTTGTCATTTTTATGTAGCTCAGAATACAAAGTATTTGAAATTGATTTTTGCATATTCATGGGATACACCATTGATCTACATCCAGTTATTTTCAACAACAACAAAAATGAAAACTTGTAAATATGATTTTCGAATTTTTATATAGTAGGATCACTTGTGTCTGAGAGTAAAAAAATTCCACTTAGTCCCGTTAGTGTTAGCAATGCCATAGTGAATGAGCAAAAATTAGGTCGTGTCAGTGGCAACAATGGCACTAGTGACAATTTGAACTTCGGGAGTCGGGACCGACAGTGATGACTTGTATGTCAGGACTCGCCTATACGCTGAAGTCACCAATTAAGATGCAGTACTTTTCTCATTCGAAAAAGAAAGATGAAGGGCCCGACTGTGTTCTTCTTTTATGCTTAAGGATCCTTTCTGTAAATGTTCAGGCTCTTACTGTTATTTTAGTTTTTTCTGTGAGGTCATCTTTGTAAGATGCCATTGCCCTTAATACAGCTTCTAGGGCCTTGATGCCGGTTCCCCGTTCAAAAAATAACGAGGTTTACACAACTCGAGAGTATGAGCTATCAGTGGTACTAATATTATCATTGATGGGCTACAATTAGCGGAAGGTGTCTTTAGCTCCCGGGCACCAGTGAGCCTGTTTTTTTTAAACTCGAAAATCATATATACAAGTTTCGGTGATAACAATGGCACTAGTGACAGTTTAAACCTCGGGAGTCGGGACCGTCGGTGATGACTTTTATATCAGGAACTAAGGACTCGCCTATACGTTGAAGTCCCCAATTAAGATCCAGTACTTTTTCTCATTGGAAAAAAATCCAGTACTTTCCTGCCCGATAGTGGTGATACGAGTGTGAGACTCATCGTTTTTAAATAAGATCGCGTGACGTTGAGGGTGGGCGCAAGGATAATCGTTCTATCCTCTGACAGAACATACTCTGCAGTAGAACCAAATTAGGTACGGTCTTCTTCGTCCAATATTCTGTAACTTGTACCGAGAAAAGGTTCAGTATACGCAGCTATCTGGCATTTTACCGCAGGTGCAGAGGATCTTCGCTCTTCACGTCGCGACCATTAACGATCGCCCCAGGTCTGGCAGCATCTGCCCCAATTGGATCGGCGAAAAATACAAGGTCGATCGCGTGGCTCTCCGAAGATGCGTGCCGGCCGCACCCCGACGAAAACACGTCGCCGTTCGCCCGAGCTGATTCACCGTGAAAATTACACGAACCTTGTGATATGCATCTAGGTGTATGAATTGGATTCACCAAACCTCGGATACATGAGTTCTTCAATTCAATTCGATACAGAGAAGTTCGGGGAGGAAGAGACGAAGGAGATGGGGAACAGAGATGTCATCTAATTTCTTCCTACTCACGAAAGGGCCAACCCCTTGCTTCTTATCTCTCTCTCTCGCCAGACACTGCTGGCAACCTCTAGCTACGCGACACGCAGGTCGCCACCTTGGACTTACTCGTCTTCACCCACGGAAGGCGTAGTCTCAGAAGTCGCCTCCGTCGTCATGTCGTCAGGTGACACGCCAGGCGTGACACTGCCACCCCCTTGAGTTGCAGCTTGTCCCCAAGCTGCAGCCTCCGGAAACCTCTCACGCAGCACCGCGTAATCCTCCCAGGTGGCCAATTCTGCTGGAAGGGAGGACCATTTGATCAGCACCTGCAGGTAAGATGCATTCGCCTTCTTCACCAGGCGCCTGTCCAAGATCTCCTCTGGCGACAAGCTTGCCACGTCCAGCTGAAGAGGGGTGGGCAACTCTGCATAGACAGGAGTATGATCTGGTACAAATGATTTAAGTTGTGAAACGTGAAACACCGGATGAACCTGACTGTGAGTTGGCAGTTCCAATTTGTAGGCTACTGTCCCATACTTTGCCAGCACTGTGTAAGGACCAAAGTATTTGAATGAAAGCTTGGGATAAGGACGGTGCACCACTGACTTTTGGACATACGGCTGCAATTTCAAAAGAACTTTTTCTCCAACTTGAAATTCCCTGAAAGAGCGCTTTTCATCAGCCACCTTCTTCATGTGACGGCTGGCTCTCTCAAGCTGATGTTTCAGAAAGAGGGATAGTTGCTGCCTTTCTTGTAGCAGATCAGCAACTTCTGGGGGAGTGGAATCTGAAGATACTGGCAATAATCCATGAGAAGGTTCAATGCCGTAGAGAGCCTTGAACGGGGAACAACCCATGATGTGTGAAAGAAAGTGTTGTACCAATATTCTGCCAGGGGTAACCACTTGGCCCATTTCGTAGGAGATGCAGCAACTGAGCAACGCAAATACAACTCGAGACACTGATTTACCCTTTCAGTCTGGCCATCTGACTGTGGGTGATACGCAGTGCTCAGATTCAGTTGAGTATGCAAGGATTTGAACAAGTTCTGCCAGAATGCACTAGTAAATATCTTATCTCGATCTGAGATGATTGATGTTGGCAAACTGTGCAATTTGACTACATTGTTCAGGAACAATTGGGATATTTGAGCAGCAGTAAAAGGATGCTTGAGTGGCAGAAAGTGAGCATATTTGGTATACCTATCCACAATGACTAGTATAGCATCATATCCACTGGATTTGGGTAAACCTTCAATAAAGTCCATTGAAACAGATTGCCACGGACCTGCTGGTGGAGGTAAAGGCTGAAGGAGACCTGGCAACTTACAATTCTCATGCTTAGCTTGTTGGCAGATAGTGCACTGCTTAATGAATTCCTCCACAGCCATCTTCATGCCTGCCCACATGAACAGATTCTTGAGTCGCTGGTATGTAGCTTGCATACCTGAGTGACCTCCCAGAGCTGATGAATGAAAAGCATTAATAATCTTCGTTTGTAGCCCAATGTTGGCTCCAACCCAAATTTTGCCATCTTTCTTAATTAACCCATCTTGCAATGAAAACCCCTGGTTGTTGGAGCTTGTAATGGCCAATTCGACTAGTAACTTTTGTGCTGCAGGGTCCACCACATATGAATTCAACACCTCCTGCAGCCAGTCCGGATAGACAACCGACATTGCCTGGAATTTGTGCCCCACTCTGGATAATGCATCTGCAGGCTTGTTATCCGGACCTTTGTTGTACTGGAATTTGTATTGCAGGCCAATCAACTTAGTCATTGCTTTTCTTTGGAGGTTAGTATGTAGAACCTGATCCTCTAGACAGCACAGGCTTTTGTGATCTGTTTTTATCACAAATGGAACACGCTGCAGATACGGGCGCCACTTATCTATAGCCAGCATGATCGCCATGAATTCCTTCTCATAGATAGGGAGTTTTTTGTTATTGTTCCCAAGTGCCTTACTCAGATAGGCCACTGGGTGGCCTTGTTGGAGTAGCACAGCACCAATACCATCGTTGCATGCGTCAGTTTCAATCACAAATGGCAGGGAAAAATCAGGTAAAACCAACACTGGTGTTTGAGACATAGCAATCTTCAATTTGTCAAATGCCTGTTGTGCAGCGTCTGTCCAGATGAAAGCTTTGTTCTGTTGCAGCATATCTGTCAGAGGTTTGACCAACAGTCCATAGTTCTTGCAAAACTTGCGGTAGTAGCCTGTTAAGCCTAAAATTCCTCTCAGTTCAGTGAGATTTGTAGGCACAGGCCAGTTCATCATTGCCTCTGTCTTGGATTTATCAGTGGCTACTCCTTTGTCCGATATTATGTGACCGAGATATTCTAAGCTTGTGGCAGCAAATTGACATTTGCTCATCTTAGCATAGAATTTATGTTGCTTCAGAATCTGGAACACCACCTCAAGATGTGCTACATGCTCCTCCAAGTTCTTGCTATAGACTAATATACCGTCCATAAAGACCAACACAAATTTCCGAATGTATCCCGCAAAGAGTGAGTTCATAACACATTGGAATGTGGCTGGCGCATTTGTGAGGCCAAATGGCATTACTCTGAACTGGAAATGGTCATGATGGGTTTTGAATGCTGTCTTTTCTTCATCATCAGGTATCATCCGTATTTGATGGTACCCACTACGCAAGTCAAGCTTGGAGAAGTACTTGGTGCCAGCCAATTCATCTAAGAGCTCATCCACCACAGGCATTGGAAACTTGTTTTTAATAGTTGCTGCATTAAGTCGTCTGTAATCGATACAGAACCGCCACTGACCATCTTTTTTCTTCACAAGGAGGACAGGGGATGCAAACGGACTCACACTTGCTGTGATAATTCCTGTTTTCAACATTTCTGCCACTTGGCGCTCTATCTCATCTTTCTGCAGAGGAGAATAACGATATGGCCTCGCGTTGATAGGTGTTGTGCCAGGGAATAATGGAATTGCATGATCAGTCTCTCGTGTTGGTGGTAACTCAGTGGGCTCTTGAAAAATATCCTCATATTTCTGAAGCAAATGTTGCACTGCTGCCAGCACAGGGAGGGCTGTTACTTCTGACGTATTTTCCAAGATGGCAGTTGCCCAAAGTTCATTGGAGTGATGCAACTTCAATACCTGATCCATCGAAATTTCTTTGATGTGATCTTAGTGGATTGGTAGCACGCCTTGCAATTTTACAGTGCTACCTTGATATGGAAATTCAATCCATTTTGCTTCCCAATCACATTTCATTGGTCTGTACTGTTTTAACCAATCCATGCCCAGAACGGCATCATAGCCTCCCATATCCACTACATGCATATCATGTGTGAACTGAACTCCATGAGTAGACCAAGTGAAACCAGGTACATAGCTGTCACACCGCAGATGCTCCCCATTAGCCACTTTTACTGATACAGGAGGTCTTGCACGCGGGACTAATCCCAATTTCTGCACCATTGCTTGGTCTAAGAAGCTACTAGAGCTGCCAGAATCGATAAGCATGAGCATGGACAAATTATTGAGCTCAGCTGGTAGCCGTATGGTGTTTGTAGTTTCAGTTCCACTGATAGCATGCATAGATAATTGCTCAGAATCTTCTAGGGCCAGAGACTCGAGTCCAGTTACTACTTCAAGCATTTCATCTGATAAAATTTCTTGTGGTTGCTCCATATTCATCGCTTTTAGCTGAGCTGGTGGCATGGTAACGCACTGATGGCCTGGTGCAAATTTTTCACCGCATTTGAAGCAGAGTCCATGAATTCTCCGGTACTCGTTGAGCTGTTGTGCTTTCCACACCTCCCCTGCTTGGAACTTCCCTTTATTCTCTTTCCAATGTCCTGACTGATATGGTTTATGCCCTTTTGTGTTGGTTTTCTGACTATCCATTAGTCCTTCATGTACTTGTGCCAAAAGTGTTGCCCTCTGTACAGTGTCAGGTAATTGTGCTTCCACGGCCGCTCTTAAGTCATCTCGCAATCCCAACACAAATTGCGTGACCAACATGATACCTCCGATGGATGGATCGTACAGTTTGATATTGTACACCAAACGATCAAACTGCTTCTTGTACTCGGCCACTGTTCCATTTTGACGCAACTGTAACAATTCCTTCATCTTGACACGATGCGTGTCAGTATCGAATTCCAGTAGCACTGCTTGCCTGAACTCTTCCCAAGTAAGCCTGTCATGAGAGCGTTTGAAAGCATGATACCAATGTGCTGTAGATTCAGTTAAATACATTGTGGCCGCAGACACCTGAAACCCTGGAGCTATCTGATAGAGTGTAAAAAATGTTTCACAAGTGTCAACCCAAATACTAGCATCACTACCATCAAACCGAGGGAAGTCCATCCGTGGCATCCAGGGACGTCTCGCATGAACATCTTCCCCATGATCTATCAGCCTCAAATTATCTCTGTTCTTTGAACCTTCAGGCGAGTCTACTACAGTAGGTGTGAATGGAGCTACCTGAAATTGTGGCGCTGAAGCAGGTCTGGCTCCCATGATGCTGTCGCGCGCCACTGGTGGTACATGGATCGGCGGTGGGCGCCCTGGTTGAAGGTTGTCCTGCTTCTGTACAACCTTCATCATCTCCGTTTGCTCCTCCTCGAGCTTCCCGAGCTTTTCCATGGTGAGATCCACCTTTACTTGCATCTGATCCAATCGTCCCGATTGCGAATCGATCTTAGTGGACAGATCGGAGACGCGGTCAGCGATTCCTTCCAGCTTCTCCAATTTCTCCAACAGCCTCGCCTCCATCGCCTCCATCACCGATATGATATGGCGCTGTTGAGCGCTGGGCTTGAACGGTGCCGTCGCGGCTATCTCCTCTGAATCAACCGACGCTGGTCAGGATTTTGTGCCGGATCGCCCGAGAGCAACCAGCTACCTTCCCAGTCGAATTACATGTACGATCTAGAGAGTGCGAGATGCGCGCCAGACCGAAACAGAGCCTCTGATACCAACTGATATGCATCTAGGTGTATGAATTGGATTCACCAAACCTCGGATACATGAGTTCTTCAATTCAATTCGATACAGAGAAGTTTGGGGAGGAAGAGACGAAGGAGATGGGGAACAGAGATGTCATCTAATTTCTTCCTACTCACGAAAGGGCCAACCCCTTGCTTCTTATCTCTCTCTCTCTCGCCAGACACTGCTGGCAACCTCTAGCTACGCGACACGCAGGTCGCCACCTTGGACTTACTCGTCTTCACCCACGGAAGGCGTAGTCTCAGAAGTCGCCTCCGTCGTCATGTCGTCAGGTGACACGCCAGGCGTGACACCTTGTCGACCTGTTCCTAATTTCCCCGACGTCGATGTATAACAGTATAACAATAAAAGATAGCTCGATCACTTCGTCAGTTTGTACGAAATAAGGTTTGCTACTGCTGCTGCTGAGCTATATTGCTAATGGCTGGGAGCATCTCCTCTGCGCTGTCGGGCGCTCTGCTCGCCCCGCGTGCTCCTCACATCCACCGGCCGCCACCGACGACGAGGGCGTCGATTTCTTCTTCTTCCCGTTCCTGGTGTTAATAGCGTAAAACTACCGCTGTTGTAGCCAAATGTACCGATTGGTACCAGTGGACGCCGCAATCTCATTTTGGTACCACATTTTGCCCAGGTTGTCTCATTTTGTCCAAATGACGCTCTGATTCAATTTAGACAGCCGTTCTGACAGGGAGGCCCCACCTGTAAGGTGACGTGGCAAGTGGGCCCCACTTGTCAGTCTAATTAAATAACCAAAATATGTATAAAAAAGGAAAAATCTGAGAAAATAAATTATTGGGGGAGGTGCACTGTGGGGCCCACAAGTCAGCCTAATAAAAATCAAAATATAAAAAATATCTTTAAAAAGGAGGCCCTTGCTCGCCGCCGCACGCGGGCGAGCACCGCTCGCCGCCGCCTCTGCCCTGTCCATGCGCCCCTGCGCTGGCCCTCGCTGGCCGCCGTCCCGGCCTTGCTCGTCCGCGTCGCCGCGCGTCCTGGCTGTGCTCGTCCGCGCTGTCGGGGGAATACTTTCTAGATTAACCCGCGGCCCAGTGCGACTTACTTTACTCGCACGGACAAATGCCCACTTGGGAGCAAGCCCAGTATTGAACCGTCATAAGGGGAAAGATCTAGAAGACATATCCCGGAGGACTGAAGACCAAGTAGTCTCCAATTAGGCCTCTGTGGACGTATTCCTTGTGGGGAAAGTTTCCTTTGTAACCTGGCGAGCCTCTGTGTATATAAAGAGGACTCGCAGGACTTAGACGGGGTCAAGCTATCAAGCCCTAAACCCTAGCTCATACGGCGAGTACCAGATCGGATCGCCTCCATTGTAACACCTCGATTATCATATCAATACCAATCTAGGGTAGGCAGGAAGTAGGTCTTTTACCTCACATTGAGGGGGCCGAACCTGGGTAAATCTGTGTTGATCTTTGTTCCTGCGATCCCAAGCTCGGAGATGCTTGACTCGCGTAATCCCACACCTACGAAGTCATCTATGACACCTGACGTGACAAACCCACGACAGTTGGCGCCCACCGTGGGGCCTGCGGTCAAGAGCGTCACGTTCCGCGCAGGATCCATGAAGGGAGCTGAAGATCTTGTTGTTGGCCGTATCATCACGGTCAATGGCACACCCCTCATTGACGATTCAAGCTGGGGGCCGGAAGCTGACTACCTGGAAACCGGCCACATCATCCCGTTTGGATCTGTCCATGTCTTCGTCGGCTTCATTGGCGGCGAGTCAGAAGATCCATCGCAACATGGCGACTCAGAAGAAGGAGTCGCGGTAACGGTGGACCAAGAAGAAGAATCTATCAACTACGAGTCGCTGCCTCTTGAAGACGAAGAAGGCCAATCCATTGAGTATGTCCTTGAGGAAAGGCTATGCGGAGGCCCTGTGGATGGCGGCTCGCCCTCTGTAGAAGATCGGCACGTTGAAGGGGTCTACAGGACCACAGAAGCGGACGAAGGGCTGGGCATGCCACCAGGCAGCTTAGCCCCCACACCACCGGAAGCAGCAGAACAAGCCGCGCTAGACGCATCAGGAGTCGCGGCATCCGCTGCGATAACGGCAGGAGTCGCAAACAGAGAGACTCCACCTGGAGTTGCGCCTGCGGAATCAGGGTCAAGGGTAGCCCCCAACGCAGCGGTCACGCCGCCACAGGGAAGCGTGTTGCTTACGCCAATATCTGCGGTTAACGCGGCTGCTAGAGTGACAGAATTGGAGGCTACCAGGATCGGGCTATATGATGAAGTCCAGAGAATCGCGGATGAGAGAGCCAGGTTGGCGCGTGAGGAACAGCGCCTCCAACAGGAGCAACTGCGACTCATCGAGGAAACCAATACTCTGCAAGGAGTACAGGCCACCTTGCCACACAGACGCCATGCGAGTCGCCTGCAGCCAGGAACAGTAAATCCTATGGAGCTGTTCCAATCGCCTACCGCTGGACCAACAATCGCGGTTCCGCGGTTGAAACGCCAGTAACCGCATCACCAAACGCGATCCCATCGGTCGCCACCAACACAGTGCGCCCGGTCGCATGGTCAGGGTCGCACAACCATCAGTCACGGTACCACACACATGGCACCGTCTGCCATGGTTATGCGGTCCGTGGCCCATTAGCCGCGCCAGCGGTTCAAGCAATCGCTGTACCATCAGTTGTACCAGCGGTTCCGTCTTCGCAGCACCAAGAGCAGCAGAAATACCTGGATCAAGGGCCATAGTACAGCTAACAACAGGGCCATCATGCCCCCGCCATTGCCGCAGCCAACCTTTGTTCAGCCGCCACAGCAGCCTCAAAGGTTCCACACGCCGCAAGGACATTATGTTAGCCCAGTGGAGAATCTCTTTGCGGCTACAAACATCTTGGCCAGGTTAGCGCCAGCAGGAAACACGCCAATGGACAGAGAGGCACGGCGCGCCATTGAGATGCTGAGCACAGCAGTAATACAGCAGGCAAACATGTCCGAACACGCGGGACGGCTGCACTCCACCCCCTACAATAGCAGAGCAACGGCGGAGAGAAGCATCCACGCGGAATCGCCGCACGTTGCGACTTCAAGTTCGGCTAGGCGACAAAGGGAAATCAACCTGCGGCTCAAAATCAACCTCAGCAAGTTCAACCCATAGAAGTTGTGCAGCCGCGCGCGGCGGCTAATCCAATAGGAAGGCCAGCTTCATCCAATCTATCGTCGCGACTCAAAGGCCCAGTCTGTTTCAGCGAAAGAATCAGGTCTGAACCGTTTCCTGCAGATTTCAAAGGACCTCGCAAGGTCGCCAACTACAACGCAAGCATGGACCCTGTTACTTGGCTCAACAATTACGAGATGGGCATGAGCATCCTAAACGCATCCGAAGAGATCTGCGCACGTACCTAAACATGATGTTAGAAGGCGCAGCTCACATATGGCTGCAAAATTTGCCGCCAAATTCAATAAACTCTTGGGATGAGATGAAGGAAGCTTTTATCAAGAATTTCCAAGGAACATGCAAGCGACTCTGCAGCATAGAGGACCTTGAGCGTTGTGTACAGAAGGAAGGCGAGTCGAGTCGCCACTGGATGAGAAGGGTCGCAGAAATCATACATTCCTCAGATAACATACCACCCAGTTCAGCAGTCCTTGTCATGGAGAAAAATTGCAAATTTGAGCCGCTGGTCCACAAACTAGGTCGCATGAAGGACAAAGTCAAGAGCCTAAGCGAGGTAATGGCGGCGGCCAACAAGTATGCTAGCTCGGATAAAACCAGGGACGCATCTGATGGGGAGGAAGAGGAAAATACTGGCAAGGGAAAGAAGGCCAGTAGCAAGCCTCAACAACAGCAAGCTAGCAATGCCAATGCGAGTTATAACAAGCGCAAAAACGAGGAAGGAAACTCAGGGTTAGTCGCAAATACGAACACTCGTTACAAACAAAGCAGCGGCAGAGGAAGGAATTTTCACCCAGTTAACTTGGAAGAGGTTTTAACCGCCCCTGCGACATCCATATAGGAAAAGATGGGAAACCACCCAACCACACAAAGGCACAGTGTTATCATTACAAAAAGTGGAAGGATGGGCAACCACTCAACACAAACAACAATCATCAAAACAATGAGGGAGGTAACCACGGCGGAGGCAACAACAGCAACAACGCCGTCCCAAATCCGCAGCCAGATCAGCCACAGTTCCCAAAACAGTTGGGTCAGTATCATACCATTGTGGTGAATACTTCAAGGAGGGAACAAAAGCTGCGACGACGCAATCAGGCTGTTAACGCCATAGTACCAGCCGTCCCACAGTGGCTAAAGTGGTCCGAGCAGCCAGTAGTTTGGAGCCGCGAGGATCACCCAGGAGAAATAAATGAAGAGGGCAAACTCGCGCTGGTGGTTGCCCCTCAAGTCGCAGGGTACAAGTTGAGCAAAGTACTGATGGATGGAGGCAGCAGCATCAATATATTATACTATGAAACCTTCAAAAGAATGAACCTCCAAGAAAAGCAGCTACACCCATCAAGAACAACGTTTCACGGTGTCGTGCCAGGCATATCAGCTCAGCCATTGGGGCGAATCAACTTGGAGGTCGCCTTTGGGACACAAAGCAACTTCAGGAGCGAGTACATCTGGTTCGAGGTTGTAGATTTCCAGAGCCCATATCATGCGCTGTTTGGCAGAGAAGCATTCGCAAAGTTTATGGCTAGGCCGTGCTATGTGTACCTAAAGCTTAAAATACCAGGCCCCAGGGGAGTCATCACCATCAATGGCGACAAAAGAATAGCTCAAGAATGCGAAGAAGGCGACAAGGCCATGGCCAGAGCAGCTTGCATCGCAGAGAGCGCGCCCATGCGCGAGTCGCAGGAGAATTTTGATGACATCGTGAAGGCAAGAGGCACCTGCCTGACTTGCGACTTCAGATTACGGCCGCAAGGGAGGCAAGGAAGTCAAAGGCTACAAGCCATTGCCAATAAGGACACATCCCAGGCATTGCGAGTTGCCATCAGCAGCCGCAACAAAACCATTAAGAGTTTACATCATCAAGCTGGCCACTCAGGGCTAAAAACTTCACTTCTGATCGCCACCTAGGCGCGATCGACCCATTTCTGGTCGCCACTCAGGCGCGACCGACCCAATGTAACACTTCTGGTCGCCACCAGGCGCGACGACCCATTTCTGGTCGCCACTCAGGCGCGACCGACCCAATGTAACACTTCTGGTCGCCACCAAGGCGCGACCGACCCATTTCTGGTCGCCACTCAGGCGCGACCGACCCATGTAACATCTCTGGTTGCCACCTAGGCGCAACCGACCCAAGCATCACTTCTGGTCGCCACCTAGGCGCGACCGACCCTATGTATCATATAATGATTCTGAAATAAAGCATCTCAAACTACCAATTGAGTTGTGAGTCTTTTATTTTTTAATCATTGGTTCCTTGGGGGCGCGGCAGCTTTTTAGCGCGGCCTATTCCTTGGGATCGCCAAACAAGTGGCATTTATCGTGATTATACTCAACCTCTCTTGGATGCGACTTGCACTATGCGGCCAAAGTACTGGGGGTGCGGCGTCAATCGAGTTTGATTGCCTATCATGGCCGCTCTCGACCCTGAACACGCACTTTTTACCTGGGAAATACTGAGCCGCGCAAGGGCCTAAGTGAGGAAAAACCGAGACAAATCATAAGGACCAGCCTATTGGTCGAAACATGTACTGCTGAGAGTACTTAAGCAAACCATAACATTGTCTTATGACACATAAATTCTAACAATTATTACAGGCCGCTAAGGGCCAAGATCATAAAACCATTGTTTCTCTTCTTCATTTGTGCGCAGCTTTTGGCCTGTGGGAAGGAGGAACAGGCGGCTTACCAAGCTTGCCAGAAGGAGCAGCTCGCGGGCTTGGGGGCTGCAGAGCTGGAAACACCCGGTGAAGGGTTCTTCTCCTGCGGGATCACCGCACTGGATGATGGAGCGGGTAACTTCTCCCATCTGCTTCCATCTGCATTATACTTGCCCATATAGGTCGCAAGATCTATCCCCTCCACCAGCTCAGTCGCATGGCCGCGCATGTCCTTCCAAGTCGCCGAATATTCTGAGGCCTTCAGCTCGGTGCCATCCACTTTCTTCGAGGGCCTGCCTTGTGCAACCTTGGCAGCATCAAAAGAAGGATAATATGTCTTGGCCAAAGCAAGAACATGAGCCGCACCGGTGCGAGCTGAGGATTCTTTCCAGTCCAAAAAATATTGAGGCGCCTTGAGCAGTCTCTTCAAAAGTCCCTCAGCATCAGCAGGAGCAGGCTTTTTCGGCAGAAGACAGGTGGACAGCGATCTCATGGCATCGCAAGTTTTCGCGAAAACTCACGGATATACTCCAGCTGTTCTTGAGTACTGCCGCGCTGCAACGCGGCATCTTCACCTACATCGAGGCATGTCTCCGTCAGCTCTACAATATACAGGCAAAGATAGTAGAGAAAACAGATGCAGATATGAGTCGCAACACATACCAGTTAACTCTTGAGTCATGATGCAAACTTTGGCGTGGACAAGGTTATGGGCATCAGAAACTTTTTTCAACTTTTTCTCAAGCTCGCCAATGGCAACAGCCTTGAGCCTTGCGTCCTCGTTGGCTACAGCGATGGCGTCTTTCTGAGCATTGATTTGGAGGTCCAGCTGCTGGACCCTCTCTTGGAACTTTCTTCAACATTTTTAAGCCGCAGCTCGGTGGCTTTGGCTTGTTCAGATAATTTGAAGCTTTCATCAGATAGCTCGCCCATCCTGGCTTCCCTCTTCTTCAGCTCACGTCACGCTGGCCAAGGAGCTCGCGCAGCCTCTCCAGTTCAGAAGGAGTCTCCCCCAACTGCTTTTCCAAGGCGAGTTTGCGCTGTTATGGAGCTTAGTTCCTCCTACAAAGAGTACATCAGTTAGTAAGTACATATCAACAGCTAAAAGAGAAGCATCAAGTCTCCCTTTACAGTCAAAGAAGAAACTTGATCCTTGGGGGCTAGAGACAGATAAGTGGAGACAGAAGTTTACCTTATAAGCCGCAGACAGGTCAGATAGCGCCTTGCGGAGCTCCATGGCTTGCTTGTCATTTGAGGCAATGATGGCCTCTGACAGTTTCTCAGCGCGGCTCATGGAGGAGGAGGAAGCAACCTCAGCACGCAGAACTGGCGACCGCAGGCTATCAGCCGCTGGCGATTCAATCACCGGCGCATCAGCAATTATGGAGGAAGGGTTGACCTTCTCCACGTCTTGGATCATAAGGGGATCGTTCCGTCTTCCAGAGCCACCTCTTGGGTAGCTGTGTCAGAACAGGCCGTGGCCAAGTCATCAGTGGTGGCCACGCCCTCCACCATGGCGGTATGAGCCGCAGGTGATAACGCGGCTCAACGGGTTTCAGAAAACTCCAGGCTCAGTCGCGGATTTAACCGCACTTCTGCAAAAAGCAAGGGCATTGTGTGAAGAAGAAGCACATAAACCAGAATAAAAGTGTTATAAGCGCAAGAAAGTCACTAACTCTGGAGCCATCTTCACAAGGCCATAAGGTCGTCACTTGACGGTGATGACAGGCCTTGGGTCCCAGAATCTACGAGCAGAAGTTTGCGTGTCAGTAGAGGAAAAAGAATAAGCATCAAGATGTCAAGACAGCAGAAATTACCAGAATGGGGACCCATGTCTTCTTCAGTTGAGGCGGTGGGTTTGTACACACGCCTGGCAGCGGAGGAGGTCGCGCCCGTAGCAGGCTTGCGGCGCTTCGTGGCCTCAGGATTTCCAGAGCATCAAGCTCTGGCTCCTCACGAGATAGCCTCTTGGAGGCTCTACGGGGAGTTGGTCCAGCCGCGGCAGCAGAACTCGCGGCTGGCACTGGACTGTCATCCTCGTCCAGTTCAGTCTCTTCACCTTCTGAGGCCGCAGAGGCGACAGAGGGGATATCAGCAGTTTCGCTGCCCTCTAGAGCGGGCAGCAACTTCTTTCGTGTGGCACGCTTGGGAGCAGCAGTGCCGGCACGGTCGCAGGCAGCGACCAGTAATTCTCATCAGCCTGGATCAGGAAAATATAAGTTGCAGTATTAAGAAAGGAATGCGACTCAACTACAAAGGCAAAAAGACAGGGAAGAGAGTTACCTCAAAAGGCTTGTTGTTAACACTGAAAGGGGCAAGCCCCACCTTATCAAAGGAGATGTCTTTCTCCTCCGTCACACGGGAGATGAATTCCACCCAATCTTCAGGCTCCAGTCAGCGGCCTTGACACGATCAACGTCAGCAGAGTGCCAGAGCACTCAAGGAAGGACCGTTGACGGGGACTCACTGGTTGGATACGCCATTTGGTCCAGCAAGAAAGGAGATCAAGGCCAGTAAGGCCATGATTATCAAGGCACGGACCTTGATCAGCGACTCATTGATAAAGGACATGGAGGCATCCGTGGTTTGATTTCAGTGCCTCAGTGGGCACGAAGAGGGTGTTGGACCAGGAGGGGAGACGAGTTTCGCCCTCCGGAGAAGTATCTTGGCAGTAGAAAAAGGATTTTTGCCAAGACCTGGGCCGATTTGCCAGGGCCAGCTTGGGAAGAACAGAGTTTCGATGGCGTTGAAGAGAGATGGCGCCGACCTGAACGTAGGCGCCGCCCTTGGAGACAAGTTGGCTGTTGCAGGTGAAAGAGGCCAGCCACAGATCGATGTTGGGGGCTATACCAAGATAGTCCTCGCACAACACATGAAAATTGCTCACCTGGAGCATTGAGTTGGGCCCGATGTCGTGAAGACGGAGGCCTAGGCGTTGCAGCAGATTGCGGAAGAAGGGAGAACCTGGCGGCGTGAATCCACGCTCCACGTGCTCCACGAACATCACCAGCTCGTTGGGCTTGGGGCGCGGCTCGATTTCATCGCCTGGCGCCCGCCAGACGCGTCCTCCTTCGGCGGCAAGAAGCCAGCTTCGGCCAGATCCGTAAGAGTCTCCTCCGTCACCCAGGATCCTTCCCAGTTGCAGGAGATCTTGCGCTTATCGTCAGATGGCTTTGCCTTGGGCGCCATTGCGAAGAGGAGATTGGATCGGGGACTAAGCTCGGATTGAGGAAGAAGACGGCGCGGCTAGGGATGAGGAGATTGCAAGGGCAAGTGAATAATGACCTAGGCGGCCGCAGCTTATAACTGAGGGACCCGCAACTAACGGCACTATCTGCGCTCGCAACCAACGGCACAATTTGCGCCCGCAAAACGAGTAACGGTCCGCAATTAAAGGAAACAAATATTTCCAGAAGGGAGATGAGTCGCGCAGATAAGTCACAGCTCTGAATCGCATAAGTCAGAAGATTGGTCAGAACGTTTGCAGTGCGGCTCAGTGACCATTTCAAGAGGTCAGAAGATTCTCACCGTAAAGTCCTAACCAATCTTGGGGGCTAATGTCGGGGGAATACTTTCTGGATTAACCCGCGGCCCAGTGCGACTTACTTTACTCGCACGGACAAAGGCCCACTTGGGAGCAAGCCCAGTATTGAACCGCCATAAGGGGAAAGATCTAGAAGACATATCCCGGAGGACGTGAAGACCAAGTAGTCTCCAATAGGCCTCTGTGGACGTATTCCTTGTGGGGAAAGTTTCCTTTGTAACCTGGCGAGCCTCTGTGTATATAAAGAGGACTCGCAGGACTTAGAGGGTCAAGCTATCAAGCCCTAAACCCTAGCTCATACGGCGAGTACCAGATCGGATCGCCTCCATTGTAACACCTCGATTATCATATCAATACCAATCTAGGGTAGGCAGGAAGTAGGTCTTTTACCTCACATTGAGGGGGCCGAACCTGGGTAAATCTGTGTTGATCTTTGTTCCTGCGATCCCAAGCTCGGAGATGCTTGACTCGCGTAATCCCACACCTACGAAGTCATCTATGACACCTGACGTGACAAACCCACGACACGCGCGCCCCCTGCTCTCCGGCCATTGCCTGCCGACCCGCCCGCCTCGTCGGTGCCGTGCTCGTCCCGCGCCCCCTACTCTCACGCCGTTGCGTGCCGATCCGGCCGCCTCGCCGGCGCTGTGCTCGTCCGCGCCGCCACGCGTCCCGACCGAGAGCACGTCGTGGTGCCCGACCCGGCGGCGATGCACACCGCGCGGCGCGTCCGGTTCGCGGAGGACGGGCGGGAGGACGACGTCAGCGTGGGGTGCTCCGGTGCCGGTGCCGAGCCCGACCGACCCGACGAGCTGGAGCTCGATGCGCTCCCGTCCGTGTCGAAGGCTAGCAACGGTGCGTCGTCGTCCTCAGTGAGCACGTACTCCAGCTGCTCCTGCGCGGCGGACTTGAGCTGCCGCACCGCGTCCGCCGGCGCAGCTGTCGCGTGGCGGAACGCCGAGAGGAAGACGGCGGTGGCGGGCGCCGGATCGGCCGGCCGGAGGGGAATATGGGGATTTTTTTAATTTTTTAGAATTTTTTCACCTTCTCAGCTTTTTTATTTGTTTAATTGGGCTGACATATCGGCCTAGGTCTCTCAGCTTGCCACATCAGCCTGACAGGTGGACCATCCCTGTCAGAACGGCTGTCTAAATTGAATCAGAACGTTATTTGGGCGAAATGAGACAACCTGGGCAAAATGTGGTACCAAAATGAGATTGCGGCGTCCACTGGTACCAATCGGTATATTTGGCTACAAAAGTGGTAGTTTTAGGCTATCAACTCTCTACAAGAGTGGTCGGGTCGAGCGCTTCACGGGCACGGACACCGTCCTGGCCTCCGTCGACCCCGCTACCGGCGTGTCCTCCAAAGACGTGGCCATCGACGCCGCCGCGGGACTCGCCGTCCGCCTCTACCTGCCGAACAGCACGGACGAGGAGTCGAAGTTGCCTGTAACACCCCGAATATTTAGACCGAATTTTAAATTTATTTTTGGACGCCGGAAAAACTTTTTCGGGTTTCTAAATGTTTTCTTCGAACCCGTTGGTCTTTTGATTTGACCTTGGTTTCGCTCTCTTAGAAAATTCCCCCACAATCCCCGATCTTTGTCGACCTCCACCATAAATTCCATGACATTGTTTTATCTGTTAAACCATTGGTTCCAAAATCCTTCCGGCCTATCCCACTAAAAGCCTCCACCGCAATTTCAGCTTGAAATAAATTCTACCCAGCTACCATATGGTTCCCTCATACACAGAAAAATATTTCCTATTACTTCCACGGAAAAATATTTCATAGTCCCATGCAAGATTCCAAAGATAGACCCTATTTCCTATTATGTCGGCTTCAATCCGAAAATTATCCAGACACCTTCCACTCATCCAAAATTCTACAATTTTGGGGAGATGCTTAAATCCACCCCCTGAACATTTCACTCCATTGTCCCAACCTCATTTGAGCAGTATTTGAGGTACTTCCTTTGTAATGCTCTTTTCTTGTCTATTAGCAAATTCCAAAGGAACCCCTCTTTGTATGTCTTCAAAAATTCTACAAAAATTCAGAGATGACCCCTAGGCAGTTTGTAGTCCGTTTATGCAAAAATATTTGGTACCTTGTTAAGAAAATATTTGACTTTTCCTCTGTCCAAGTTTCTGCCCTAAAATTCAAATGTTTTCAAAATCTAGTCAAATGATTTTTGTAGTGGGAGAAGAGTGCCTAGATGCAAGCATTAGGAGTTCCCACACCTCTGGGCAAAGTCTTGACCAAACCAAAAACCATTTGCCTCCTCAAACAATCGAATTCAAATTTGACCAGTATTGTTTTTCTAAACATCTAGTCGCACCAACTTTCGAAATTGCAAAAACTTTAGTCACCAAAGTTGTAGAGTTTTGAATTTTGCTTGCAGTGGTGAAAACCCCATCGCGTTTGGAGCTCCGAGTCGCCGGGAACGCGACGATGCTGCCCGTGTCGCGTCTAGGACGCGCGCTTTGCTTAGACCCGAAACCCCGATTACTGCTGTGGACGGTGCCTAATCCGTGTGCTGCAGTGCACCTCGTGCCTCCCCTGTGCACCCAGCTCCCCCCCCCCCCTTATCCCTTCCACCGACACTATAGTGCCATGGAAGATAAATGGTGAAGCCTCCCGTGCATCTCCCCCCTCCTCCCATTTCTCCCCTTCCCTCGGAACCGTGCGAGAGCAACTCGAGCTCTGCCTCACAGGCATGCCTCTCCCTCCCCTCCCCGTGCTTGGTTTCGACAGAGGAAACCGAGCCGTGCCTGAGCCCGGCCATGGTCGCCACGACCATGTCGAGGACGAAACCGAGCTAGCACAGCCTCCCCCGCACCCCTAGCCCTCCCCCTGGCCGTAGTTCACCGCCACCATTCCATTCCCCTCCACGGTTCGACTTAGGAGCAGGAGAGGGAGGAGATCGAAGCTTGGCCGCCATGGCCGTACGGGCGTGCTCACGCTCATCGCGCCCGCGACCTCCCACCCTTCCGCCCGAGCACCCCCCTGGGCGCGGTGGCCAGCGGCCAACTCCTCCCCACTGTCGCCCAGCCTCGTCGTGCGCCCAGCGGCCGGCTCCGGCGACCTCCCGCCATGGCCGAGTTGGGCCAGCTCGGGGCCTCGCCGCCCGAGGCCGTCCCTGCCCACGCCGCGCGCTCCTCCGTCGCGGTGGGGTATGGCGACCTCGCCGCCGTCTGCGGCCGGCCCGCCGAGCCGTTTCCCGCCACCGGCCGCTCTCTCCCGAGCCCTCCCGTACGTCGACGCGGCGCGAGCCAGGAAGAAGAAGATCGAACCGATCGATCGGTTGAGTTGAGCCAGCTGAAGGCGTACTTCTGGCTCTACGTCTTCTCCGAAGCAAAGGCGTATTCCAACGATTCCCGTTTTCACTCGAAGAAAGCGTATTCATCTGGTTTACAATTTTTCAGAGCGGAAAACGTATTTTCCGGAACTGCGCAACCAGCTCAGCTTTCGGCGGCAGATAACTATCCACCGCGCGCGCGCGTCGGATAGCTAACTTTCGCACGGCCGTATCTTTGGATCCGTAGCTCCGTTCGAGGTGAATCAAATTTGTAAATTCTTAGTTTGAGACGGTCTGTCCAGTAGTATAAGTTTTACATTTTTGTAAAATACTTGTATGCTCAGCACCTTGTATGCGTGCGTAGGGTATTCCGCGGTACGGCAAACCGAGACCCTGACCCGAGACGTGTTCGTGACCCTCCAAGCCAAATGATGTCGATCTTCGGAGGCAAGCTAACCCCTTGCTATGAGCCGTCCCGCAATGTTGTTTGTTATTTACTTATTGCCTTGCTGAGTGTTTATAATTGTCTGCGTTCGGTATATATTATGTAGGTCTGCTATTGTTGTGTTCAATATGTTACTTCGAATATTGCTCCTGCCATGTTTCATTCATCATCCATGTATGCATTAGAATGATGTGTGAATTATCTGTGCGCCTCGCACTTGCGTGGCTTTGTCGAACCCTCTAAATAAACAACTATAAAACATGTGTCCCTATGATTGTTTGCTTCTTCTTCTTCGCCGAGGTGAGGAGCGGACGAATGTCGTCTTATGATCCTCGGAGTTGGGGGCATTTGCCAAAAGAGTTATTTGCTTCTTATCCCTCTGTCAAATATGGTTGGCGTAAGCCACCCGGACTGCGACGCTTGGGAGCTGACTTTCCATTTGGTTCTTTTTGCCAAGATTGCTGACACCACGTCAGGTTAATCCTTGAGTGGAATGGATTCTTTCTTTCTTATGGATGCTTTTCGGTTCATTGTTTGGAGGCTACATGCCTCACCAACTTTGTAATTAATCTGCGAGGACGCTGGCTGGAGGAACCGCCACAGTCGTCCGATTTACCCACTGCGTTATCTTTTGTAGTTGATCTGTGAAGGCGCTTGCCAGCGGAAGACCGCTGCCACAGTCTTCCGGTTGACGTTTCTTTTTCCTTGTCAAACGAGAAGGCGCTTGCCAGCGGAAGACCGCTGCCACAGTCATCCGGTTGACGTTCTTTTTTATTTTGCTAAGTTTGGACATGGATACTACTATTGCTTGATTTATTGTGTTGCTAATATTTTGTCGTGTGATGATATATTATGATATTGTGATTGTTGTGTTGGACTAATCCTCTGTTATTTGGACTTGTTATGATGAAACTTGATTAAATGAAACACCCCTCCAAACTTCGATAGGGTCAGTCCATAGTGCCACTAATCTGAACATCGAAAGCACTACCACTGTCGCTCACATGGGCGGGCCTTGACCTACGTAATCCTATTGAGCCTCCTTTGATGCCACCCTTTTTGGCAAGTCTAGTCGGTTACCATAGTTGGTCGGGGCTAGTCTTGCGAAGGTTCTGGAGCTAGGCGTCACTCATGGGTTGGGGACGTGCCGGATTCATTTCTGCATAAGGCATATAGTTATGTCGGTGGCTATATAAGGAGTGTCTTGATGGCGTGAACGGTCGAGTGAGTGTATCAGACCGTCTTAAGGACGTGATCCTAAAGTACCGGTTGTTAATGATCCACTTGGATGAGTGAAGTATTGCAACCTCTCGAGAGTGTAAATCTGGATATCTAGCCTAGTTCCAAGGTTATGGAACAACAGTTCAGTGTCGGTCACACTATTGTCTTTGTCGAGTCAGGAGGTTAAACATAAGTTCTGTCTGAAAGAAAGATGAACAACCTGATTTCACTAAGTGAACAATAAGTTGATGCAGGGAATGTTACTCGAGATATGATTGTGAACCAAGTTTAGGGATGGCGGTGTGATGCGTTGGGAAGCCTATAGTTAGGCCAGAGCCCACATCAACTGTGCATGCCCAAGTGAAAGGATGAGGCCAGTGGGCCTAGCAGTTGACAGATGTAGCAAGGCCGTTGGGCCTAGTTGTGCTGACAGGTATTGTTATGTTACTTGGTACCAACTGGTACACCCGTCTACTCGTCAGAGGTAAGCCCTTGTATGATTGCTGGTACACGATCCAACCCCACCTGGCTTAGACTCTGTACCGGTGATACCCCCGTTGTCTGCTTACGACATGTTTGGTTGTCAATGCCATGCTACTTGTATGTCATGTATCTAGTGTACACCTTGCCATGTTGTAGGATTTTATTTCCAGTGTATACCTTGTTGCATGATTGTTGGATTGTTTGTAGTGAGTGGCGATACTTGCTGAGTGCATAATAATGTACTCACGGGCCTTGTGATTGTGGCCAGATTTTGGCGAGGACTCAACTTCCACCTTAGCAAGGACAAGGAGCAGAAGCGTGCTAGGATCAGTAGCCCAGCCAGATACCTGTGGAGTGGAGCCGTTCCAAGCCGTTGCCTCATTTATGTCTTCCGCTGCCAGTTAAAACTCTGAATTGGGCCATGCTTGGCTTGATATTTTGTAAAGCCTCGACGGCCTTGTAAACCTTTTGTAGCACTTTGTGCCTGATTGTGTAATGATTTCCGCTATGTTGCATTGTCGTAACGTGCGGCCAGATATCTTGGGCTGGCGCACGGGGCGACCGCCCTTCTGACAAGCTGTGCCAGAAGGGGGTGCCACAGAGCATGGTATCAGAGCACCAGGCTGGCTGTAGACTACCCTAGCATGGAAAGCCCAGCCTTACTTTTGCCCGACAAGGAGCCCGATGGATTTGACCCATCTCCGCCTAACCGGCATGGCTATTGTTGGTCAACAGTTGGTGCGGTAGGACTTGTCCCAATCCCCGAGTGAGGCTCGCCGGTTTCTTCCATGAGAAGGAATCAACACTACCCATTAGTATGAGACCCAGTCCTAGCTGCCATATAACCCACCCTTGCTTGCTATCCTTTGCAACCCAACTCTCTTGAAGCAGATCCTGCTCAGGAATCTTGCGCTCTCCTCTCTCCCAAGTACCTTAGCTTGAGGTTGTAGATGGAACCTACCCTTGTTTTCGAGACCACCGCTGAGTTTCGCCCCGGTTTTCCACCTCTGCTGTGGGAAGCTGCTCGCGACATTCTTGGTTGTGTTTCTCGGCCGGTGTACCATGTATATCGGTCTAACCTCTCCTCCGGCATGAGCGAGTATCATGCCGATGTGTATGTCGCCACAAGTGCGTTAGGAAGCGCGGCGCCATATGTGATTCAAAGCCACTTCGTGGATTCCCCGAGATGGCTCTCCAAGTTGCAGCTTGGAAATGCCTCGCTCGTCTGCGGTACTTTGAAGCCGCGACAGAACCTCCCGCGCCTCGCTTCTTCCCGCCAAGATCCCTTGCAAGCCCCAGCCATCCCGTGGTAAGCATCGAAGTGATGCTCAACCAACCTTGTCCCACCTCGAAGCCTACACCACCGCCTTGGAGAGCATTCTTGCCTACCACTTGGAGGAATGCCATTCCAATAGGCAAGCCCTTGCCCGAGTCCCGCAGCCCACTGACAAGAGCCCAGTGGATACCAAGCCTTGCGAAGGACCAAAGCCGCAAGATCTAGAAGGCAACAAAGTGGATGCTCAGACCAAGTCCCCACCAAGTGAGGAGTCCTAAGTTGGTAGGTGAGAGTTTGTGAGGTTGTTTGTTTTTCTTGTGTTGGCTTGTAATGCAAGTTCTTGTCTGTTTTCTGGTTGATGTCAAGTCAGCCGTAATAAACTTGGTGTTCTGATTTTCTTGTCAACCACTTGGTTGACGTGTGACGGAATACCATGACCTTTTTCTTCAGTTGAAAGGTTTTGAAGAAATGACAGATCACTTAAAAGCAGAAGTGGTATATGAGAACCCAGACACATATGCACGCTCGCAAAATCAATGCAAACTTTGAATGGGATTATTTTGTAGTATGCCAATTATTTTGTGTGTGTTGCACAAGTTTAACTATTAAGTGGAAGTATTTGATGAGACACTGTAACCACGGTGTCCCGCTCACTTAATGTTGGCTCGCGCATAGGTTTGAAAAACTCCTACATGTAGCACCCCAAGGTTCCTCACCCAATATGAACCTTGTCTGGACGCATGTTAAAGAAAGGGCCCGAGCCCTCCACGAGCAACTCCCTCCCAAGCCTTAAAATGCTTGTTGAGTGTTCTTTCTCGCTGGAACACAGAAGGATTTTTGTAGAGTGTTTTATGTCTATGTTTGCTTGTGCTTGCCTATACGGTATGGTTGAAATGATTATGCCATACTGCTGCAGCCGTTTTGTTTTGGGCCATGAAATGCAGAAATGTTTTATAAAATGATGTTTTGCTACAAGTAGAAATTCTCCTACCCATGCTTGTATCCCTACCATTTAATCTTGCTGCGAGACACGAACTGTACACGGATGGACAATTTCCGAAATTGATGATGCAAGTTCTACTCCAACTGGGACACCGCGACTACTTCAACGAAGAGGTACCCGAGACGTGTTATTTTCCTCGTGTCCCGGAGTTCTATAGGGAAAGTTTTTTTTGCAAAAACAAACTTTGGGAATGGCTCTATCCCACAAAATTTTGGTGTTTGTGATCCCACACTTGTGGCGCGAACATCGTTGTTTGAAAACAAACCTTGTTTCTTTTTCCAAACCGGTATATACATGAAAGGGGCACCTGCCATGTATGTATAGCTTTGGAAAAATAAAACCTTTTGTTGTACGCACATGAAAGGGGCACCTGTTGTGTGTGTATAACTTGTCAAAAATAAAACCTTAGGAGAAGGTTATGATTAGCATATCCCTGCCTTTTGTTTATAAAGGTTTTTGAGTTCTTACTCACCCCAGTTGATCTTGTTAGATTATTTGATAATTTGGTTGTAGATCTTGTTTGATCTTGCCCTGTTTGTGCAAAACCTTAGATTTTAAATTCATAAGCATGTGAGTAGATCCTATGTTGTTTGATTGTATGAGCCCTACCATGCCATCCCTAGAATGCATTCAGTGCGATAAAAATATCGAGCCTTGAGATACCTGGTTTTAGGAAAATCCCGTGAGTGTTGATCTCTCTATGTGAGTCCAATTATACTGGTTGTAGAGTTTACGCAAAAGGGTTTTAAATATAGGGGTATATTAAGACCGTACAAGAAATATCTTGTGTAACCCCGGGAATCTCTAAAGTCTCCGAATCTCGGGACGAGGTTCTTTTTAAGGGGGGAAGGTTTGTAACACCCCGAAAATTTAGACCGAATTTTAAATTTATTTTTGGACGCCGGAAAAACTTTTCGGGTTTCTAAATGTTTTCTTCGAACCCGTTGGTCTTTTGATTTGACCTTGGTTTCGCTCTCTTAGAAAATTCCCCACAATCCCCGATCTTTGTCGACCTCCACCATAAATTCCATGACATTGTTTTATCTGTTAAACCATTGGTTCCAAAATCCTTCCGGCCTATCCCACTAAAAGCCTCCACCGCAATTTCAGCTTGAAATAAATTCTACCCAGCTACCATATGTTTCCCTCATACACAGAGATCACTTCCACGGAAAAATATTTCATAGTCCCATGCAAGATTCCAAAGATAGACCCTATTTCCTATTATGTCGGCTTCAATCCGAAAATTATCCAGACACCTTCCACTCATCCAAAATTCTACAATTTTGGGGAGATGCTTAAATCCACCCCTGAACATTTCACTCCACTGTCCCAACCTCATTTGAGCAGTATTTGAGGTACTTCCTTTGTAATGCTCTTTTCTTGTCTATTAGCAAATTCCAAAGGAACCCCTCTTTGTATGTCTCAAAAATTCTACAAAAATTCAGAGATGACCCTAGGCAGTTTGTAGTCCGTTTATGCAAAAATATTTGGTACCTTGTTAAGAAAATATTTGACTTTCCTCTGTCCAAGTTTCTGCCCTAAAATTCAAATGTTTTCAAAATCTAGTCAAATGATTTTTGTAGTGGAGAAGAGTGCCTAGATGCAAGCATTAGGAGTTCCCACACCTCTGGGCAAAGTCTTGACCAAACCAAAAACCATTTGCCTCCTCAAACAATCGAATTCAAATTTGACCAGTACTGTTTTTCTAAACTTCTAGTCGCACCAACTTTCGAAATTGCAAAAACTTTAGTCACCAAAGTTGTAGAGTTTTGAATTTTTGCTTGCAGTGGTGAAAACCCCATCGCGTTTGGAGCTCCGAGTCGCCGGGAACGCGACGATGCCGCCCGTGTCGCGTCTAGGACGCGCGCTTTGCTTAGACCCGAAACCCCGATTACTGCTGTGGACGGTGCCAAATCCGTGTGCTGCAGTGCACCTCGTGCCTCCCCTGTGCACCCAGCTCCCCCCCCCTTATCCCTTCCACCGACACTATAGTGCAATGGAAGATAAATGGTGAAGCCTCCCGTGCATCTCCCCCCCTCCTCCCATTTCTCCCCTTCCCTCGGAACCGTGCGAGAGCAACTCGAGCTCTGCCTCACAGGCATGCCTCTCCCTCCCCTCCCCGTGCTTGGTTTCGACAGAGGAAACCGAGCCGTGCCCGAGCCCGGCCATGGTCGCCACGACCATGTCGAGGACGAAACCGAGCTAGCACAGCCTCCCCCGCACCCCTAGCCCTCCCCCTGGCCGTAGTTCACCGCCACCATTCCATTCCCCTCCTCGGTTCGACTTAGGAGCAGGAGAGGGAGGAGATCGAAGCTTGGCCGCCATGGCCGTACGGGCGTGCTCACGCTCGTCGCGCCCGCGACCTCCCACCCTTCCGCCCGAGCACCCCCCTGGGCGCGGTGGCCCGCAGCCAACTCCTCCCCGCTGTCGCCCAGCCTCGTCGTGCGCCCAGCGGCCGGCTCCGGCGACCTCCCGCCATGGCCGAGTTGGGCCAGCTCGGGGCCTCGCCGCCCGAGGCCGTCCCTGCCCACGCCGCGCGCTCCTCCGTCGCGGTGGGGTACGGCGACCTCGCCGCCGTCTGCGGCCGGCCCGCCGAGCCGTTTCCCGCCGCCGGCCGCTCTCTCCCGAGCCCTCCCGTACGTCGACGCGGCACGAGCCAGGAAGAAGAAGATCGAACCGATCGATCGGTTGAGTTGAGCCAGCTGAAGGCGTACTTCTGGCTCTATGTCTTCTCCGAAGCAAAGGCGTATTCCAACGATTCCGTTTTCACTCGAAGAAAGCGTATTCCTCTGGTTTACACTTTTTCAGAGCGGAAAACGTATTTTCCGGAACTGCGCAACCAGCTCAGCTTTCGGCGGCGGATAACTATCCACCGCGCGCGCGCGTCGGATAGCTAACTTTCGCACGGCCGTATCTTTGGATCCGTAGCTCCGTTCGAGGTGAATCAAATTTGTAAATTCTTAGTTTGAGACGATCTGTCCAGTAGTATAAGTTTTACATTTTTGTAAAATACTTGTATGCTCAGCACCTTGTATGCGTGCGTAGGGTATTCCGCGGTACCGGCAAACCGAGACCCTAACCCGAGACGCGTTCGTGACCCTCCAAGCCAAATGATGTCGATCTTCGGAGGCAAGCTAACCCCTTGCTATGAGCCGTCCCGCAATGTTGTTTGTTATTTACTTATTGCCTTGCTGAGTGTTTATAATTGTCTGCGTTCGGTATATATTATGTCGGTCTGCTATTGTTGTGTTCAATATGTTACTTCGAATATTGCTCCTGCCATGTTTCATTCATCATCCATGTATGCATTAGAATGATGTGTGAATTATCTGTGCGCCTCGCACTTGCGTGGCTTTGTCGAACCTCTAAATAAACAACTATAAAACATGTGTCCCAATGATTGTTTGCTTCTTCTTCTTCGCCGAGATGAGGAGCGGACGAATGTCGTCTTATGATCCTCGGAGTTGGGGGCATTTGCCAAAAGAGTTATTTGCTTCTTATCCCTCCGTCAAATATGGTTGGCGTAAGCCACCCGGACTGCGACGCTTGGGAGCTGACTTTCCATTTGGTTCTTTTTGCCAAGATTGCTGACACCACGTCAGGTTAATCCTTGAGTGGAATGGATGCTTTCTTTCTTATGGATGCTTTTCGGTTCATTGTTTGGAGGCTACATGCCTCACCAACTTTGTAATTAATCTGCGAGGACGCTGGCTGGAGGAACCGCCACAGTCGTCCGATTTACCCACTGCGTTATCTTTTGTAGTTGATCTGTGAAGGCGCTTACCAGCGGAAGACCGCTGCCACAGTCTTCCGGTTGACGTTTCTTTTTCCTTGTCAAACGAGAAGGCGCTTGCCAGCGGAAGACCGCTGCCACAGTCATCCGGTTGACGTTCTTTTTTATTTTGCTAAGTTTGGACATGGATACTACTATTGCTTGATTTATTGTGTTGCTAATATTTTGTCGTGTGATGATATATTATGATATTGTGATTGTTGTGTTGGACTAATCCTCTGTTATTTGGACTTGTTATGATGAAACTTGATTAAATGAAACACGCCTCCAAACTTCGATAGGGTCAGTCCATAGTGCCACTAATCTGAACATCGAAAGCACTACCACTGTCGCTCACATGGGCGGGCCTTGACCTATGGAATCCTATTGAGCCTCCTTTGATGCCACCCTTTTTGGCAAGTCTAGTCGGTTACCATAGTTGGTCGGGGCTAGTCTTGCGAAGGTTCCGGAGCTAGGCGTCGCTCATGGGTTGGGGACGTGCCGGATTCACTTCTGCATAAGGCATATAGTTATGTCGGTGGCTATATAGGGAGTGTCTTGATGGCGTGAACGGTCGAGTGAGTGTATCAGACCGTCTTAAGGACGTGATCCTAAAGTACCGGTTGTTAATGATCCACTTGGATGAGTGAAGTATTGCAACCTCTAGAGAGTGTAAATCTGGATATCTAGCCTAGTTCCAAGGTTATGGAACAACAGTTCAGTGTCGGTCACACTATTGTCTTTGTCGAGTCAGGAGGTTAAACATAAGTTCTGTCTGAAAGAAAGATGAACAACCTGATTTCACTAAGTGAACAATAAGTTGATGCAGGGAATGTTACTCGAGATATGATTGTGAACCAAGTTTAGGGATGGCGGTGTGATGCGTTGGGAAGCCTATAGTTAGGCCAGAGCCCACATCAACTGTGCATGCCCAAGTGAAAGGATGAGGCCAGTGGGCCTAGCAGTTGACAGATGTAGCAAGGCCGTTGGGCCTAGTTGTGCTGACAGGTATTGTTATGTTACTTGGTACCAACTGGTACACCCGTCTACTCGTCAGAGGTAAGCCCTTGTATGATTGCTGGTACACGATCCAACCCCACCTGGCTTGGACTCTGTACCGGTGATACCCCCGTTGTCTGCTTACGACATGTTTGGTTGTCAATGCCATGCTACTTGTATGTCATGTATCTAGTGTACACCTTGCCATGTTGTAGGATTTTATTTCCAGTGTATACCTTGTTGCATGATTGTTGGATTGTTTGTAGTGAGTGGCGATACTTGCTGAGTGCATAATAATGTACTCACGGGCCTTGTGATTGTGGCCAGATTTTGGCGAGGACTCAACTTCCACCTTAGCAAGGACAAGGAGCAGAAGCGTGCTAGGATCAGTAGCCCAGCCAGATACCTGTGGAGTGGAGCCGCTCCAAGCCTTTGCCTCATTTATGTCTTCCGCTGCCAGTTAAAACTCTGAATTGGGCCATGCTTGGCTTGATATTTTGTAAAGCCTCGACGGCCTTGTAAACCCTTTTGTAGCACTTTGTGCCTGATTGTGTAATGATTTCCGCTATGTTGCATTGTCGTAACGTGCGGCCAGATATCTTGGGCTGGCGCACGGGGCGACCGCCCTTCTGACAAGCTGTGCCAGAAGGGGGTGCCACATTGCCGCTGGTCATGTTCTACGGCGGTGGGTTCGTCACGGAGTCCGCGTTCTCGCCCATATACCAGCGGTACCTCAACGCGCTCATGTCCAAGGCACGGATGGTCGCCGTGTCGGTGGACTACCACCTCTCGCCGGAGCGCCGCCTGCCGACGGCCTACGACGACACGTGGACGGTGCTGCAGTGGGCGCTCAGGAGCGCGCGGTCCGGGGCGGCAGAGGAGCCCTGGCTGTCGCTGGGTCCATCGGTCAAATCTTGAACTACTCTATACGTTGTCTTCTACCTCCGGCGACCGGCAGACCGCAGACACACCGGAATGGGCCGCCCACAGGTCGTAGGCTGCCCCAGCTAGGAAAACCGACGACTGAGGCGAGGTCCCAGAGCTCGCCCGCGCTCGAGGAGGGCACCATCGTCGGCAACGACGACCCTCTGCGCGTCGCCCGCGAGGCCGCGACCTCCGCAGTATGGCCATTGCGACCCATGGGTTCTGCTGTGAGGGGCTTGGAGCTACAGGAGGCCGGCGTATTTCAATCTCATGGAGGAGGCTGGCGGGAGCCCCGGCGGTTGCGGCGCATGGTGTACAACCCCGTGGTAGGGATAAAGGGGAAGGGCGTTGTGCACCGCCTCCTCGGGCTTGTCGGCGACCGCCGTCGCTGCTCCGCCTCGTCGGACGCTGCGTCCCATCTCACTGCCTCGCTCGAGCTCGCGGGTAATGGAAGTACGAGGCGACACAGCATAGCCCCGTGGGCCGAAAAATCCCGCGCCTCCACCGTGCTCCGACCGTCGCCGCACAACGCCCTCCCGCGGTCGATTCGAGGCGGAGCACGCACGGGTGGGCGAGAAAGAGCGAAGGGGGCGAGAGAGAAATGGGGAACGGCGAGTCCCGACAAAAGAGCTGGTCAACTGTCGGGCGACGCCAATCTTTGCGCACGCACGGACGGCACAGACGCGGCCGTTCGCTTCAACCAAACAGCGTGCGTGCGAAAGGAAGCATTCGGGTTCAAATGGACACTTCCGCGCCAACGTTTCAGACAGTGTTTGTCTCTTGCCCACGTCTTGCTGTTTCGTTGTAAGTTGTAACCATACAGAGAAACCTAGCTCGTTTTACGAATCCGGACATCCCATCTGCCCTGCTACTCCTTTGCCGCCTTTTGTCCGTCCCTCACCCACGTGCTTGATCAAACCACCAAAGGGTGTAGTCAATGTTGGATTCTTATGAGAAACTAGCAGGTTTTCCGTGCAACTAGTCGTGTAACTTTTTAATTAAATTTTATTATCCATTGAACGAACGTAATTTATATATAGTAATCGGATAATACCTAACCACCTCAAATTATGTAGAATGATCTTGAAGGTATTGATCGATACGGCGGTAACATCTCCTACAATAAGCACCAGTGAGACAGAGGGTCGGTGTCTGTGCTGGGAGTTGAAGCGCGGGGAATGATCTTGAAGCTTTTTGGCGGAGTTCATCCACGAAGGCCATTGATGCCGAAGTGATCTCTGGCCGATGGAGGCCACTCCACAGTCCGCACTGTCACGTTCAGCTAGCGCTACGGTTTTCTCTTCCTCCACGTGGGCGAGACTTTCCGAAAATCTTTTGTCTTAGCGCGGTGCCATATGTTGGATTCAACCGAAGTGGTTTTTTTTAGATAACAGGCATAAATGCCCTGCTTTAACTTAATAAAGCAGTCAAGGTTCCAAACATCGAATACAACAAGCTGGGCATCACAGCTTCGCCGAACTAAGATCAACACAGCTAAGATACCGGGGCCGGCCTCCCCAAGAACAAGCCGGGACCGAACGAGAGCAGAGTCTCCAGCTTAGGTAGCCAAACTCGACCGACTAGGAGCTAGCGATCGGTACACCTCTTTAAGCCCATTTGCTAGCTGGAGCAACTTTTCCTTGTCTTGCTCCTTTGAGAGATTTGCCCAGGTCTGCAAGAAAATTAACATTTTGTATATAATGTCAGTTGGATGATTAGGCACAATGGAGTCAATGGCAAGCTTATTACGCGTGACCCACAGGGTCCAGCACAGCACAACGAAAAGCACCCAGCTAATCCTGCGCTGCTGACCCAGCAGGTTCTGGTTTATCGCAAAGAACTGTGGAAAGTTTGCAGGGCACCAGCCACATCCCAGCAACCTCCTGATCACACTCCACCCAAGTTTTGCCAAGGCACATGAGAAAAAGATGTGAGACGCATCCTCCGTCTCCCCACACATCGCACACTTTCCATCAAAACGATCCAGACGGGTAGCAAGCTGAGAGCTGGACGGTAAGCGATCTAACGCAAGTTACCACGAGAAAATCTTAAGCTTAAGCGGAAGTTTGGCCGCCCACAGGTCTCTGTTATACGCCACCGTTGCCCCTTGGGCAAGCGCCCTATACATAGATGCTACCGAAAAGCAGCCCGAAGGCTCCAGAGTCCAACTTATCACGTCCGGGCCCTCCCGGATGGTGATAGCAGTCAGCTCCTCAGTCAACTCCAACCACTGCGCTGCACAAATCTGATCAAACGACCGTCTGAAGTTGAGCCCCAACCCTTCCGGGGCAAACACCTCAGCCACCAACAGGTTGGGGTCATCACAGATTGCAAAGAGACGGGGAAACCTAACACTTAGGGGCGACACCCCAACCCAAAGGTCAGTCCAGAAAGCCGTCCTAGCCCCGTTGAACACTGAGTGTCTAGCGCCCAATTTGAACAGGGGTTTGATTTTATGTATCGCTCGCCAGAACTGCGACCCCCCCTGGGGTGTAGTGGCAAAGATGTTGGACGCTTCGGGGTATTTAGCAAAGATCAGGGTTCTCCAAATGGAGTTATCTGCTTGGTAAAGCTTCCAGATCCACTTGAGCATCAACGCTTTATTCATCAGAATAGTATTTGTGAGCCCAAGACCTCCACAGTCCTTGGGGCAGCACACGACCGGCCAATTAACCATGTGAAATTTACGTTTGGGACCAGAACCTTCCCAATAGAACCTTGCCCTAATGGAGTCAAACTTAGCATGGACCCCGTCCTGGAGCAAGAACAGACCCATCGCAAAGGTCGGTAAAGCTTCCAAGCATGCATTGGACAGGACTAATCGCCCTCCCCCCCCCCCCCCCCGAGGAGAGCAGCCTGCCCATCCACACCTCAACCTTGGCAGCTGATGCGTGTTAAGTTACACGTCCATTGGGAACCCCAAGAGGAAGGTATGATGAGTGCAGCAGCAAGTTTTCCCTCAGTAAGAAACCAAGGTTTAATCGAACCAGTAGGAAGTCAAGGGTTTTCTGAAGGTTGTTGGTGGCTGAATGTGGCACGGCGCAACACCAGGGAATCAGCAACAACGTGGAACCTGCACACAAGACAATCAAACTACTTTGCCCCAACGAAACAGTGAGGTTGTCAATCTCACCGGCTTGCTGAAAACAAAGGATTAAAAGTGTGGTGTGGAAAATGATGTTTGCTTGCAGAGAATTAAAGAGAACAATGATTGCAGTTGGTTGTATTTCAGATGTAAAAGAATGGACCGGGGTTCACAGTTCACTAGTGGTGTCTCTCCATAATAAAATACTAACATGCTGGGTAAACAAATTACAGCTGGGCAATTGACAAAATAGAGAGTGCATAACAATGCATATACAAGTCATGATGATCACTATGAAATTTACTTGGGCATTACGACAAAGTACACAGACCGCTATCCAGCATGCATCCATGCCTAAATAGTCCACCTTCAGGTTAGCATCGGCACCCCTTCCAGTATTAAGTTGCAAGCAACAGACAATTGCATTAAGTATGGTGCATAATGTAAACAATACAAATATTCTTAGACAAAGTATTGCTGTTTTACCCCTAGTAGAAACAACACATCCACAACCTTAGAACTTTCTGTCACTGTCCCAGATTAAATGGAGGCATGAACCCACTATCTAGCATAAATACTCCCTCTTGGAGTTATAAGCATAAACTTGGCCAAAGCCTACACTAGCAACGGAGAGCATGCAAGATCATAAACAACATAGGCATGTTAAATCAATAATCAACTTGACATAGTATTCAATATTCATCGGATCCCAGCAAACACAACATGTAGCATTACAATAAGATGATCTTGATCATGATAGGCAGCTCACAAGATCTAAACATGATGGCACAAGAGGAGAAGACAACCATCTAGCTACTGCTATGGACCCATAGTCCAGGGGTGGACTACTCACACATCACTCCGGAGGAAGGCATGGCGATGTAGAGCCCTCCGGTGATGATTCCCCTCTCCGGCAGGGTGCCGGGAAGAGCTTCAGAACCTCCCGAGCTAGGGTTGACGACGGCGGCGGCTCTAGAACTTTTCGTGGATGGAGGCTCGGGTCTTAGGGTTTTCGGGGCAGGAGCATTATATAGGCGAAAGGGCGGCGCGAGGGGGTGTCCGAGTCGGCCTCACCACGTGGTGGCGCCACCCCCCTCCAGGCCGCGCGGGGACATGGTGAGGAGGCTGTGGGCCTCCCCCGGGCTTGCCCTTCTGGCTCCGTGTACGTGTCGGGAAAATAGGAGGTTAGGCTTTTGTTTCGTCCAATTCCGAGAATATTTCCTTAAGTAATTATCTGGAATAGAAAAACAGCAGAAAACAGGAACTGGCACTGTGGCATCTTGTTAATAGGTTAGTCCCAGAAAATGCATAAAAATGCTATAAAGTGTGAATAAAACATGTAGCAATTGATATAATATAAGCATGGAACATATGAAATTATAGATACGTTGGAGACGTATCAAGCATCCCCAAGCTTAGTTCTACTCGTCCTCGAGTAGGTAAAACGATAACAACAAATAATTTCTTAGGTGACATGCTACCGCATAATCATGATCAAATAATATTGTAAAGCATATGTTATGAATGAAGTGACTCAAGGCAATGATCTATAGTTTGCTAACAAATAGATAATGAGTAAACAACTGAATCATATAAGCAAAAACTTTTCATAAATAGTACTTTCAAGACAAGCATCAAAAAGTTTTGCATAAGAGTTAACTCATAAAGCAATAGATTCTAAGTAAAAGGCATTGAAGCAACACAAAGGAAGATTTAACTTTCAGCAATTGCTTTCAACTTTCAACTTGTATATCTCATGGATAATTGTCAACACAAAGCAATATAATAAGTGCAATAAGTAAGCATATAAAAATTGTTGCACACAAAGTTGACACAAGTGTTTACTTCTGAGATAGAAAGGAGTAGGTAAACTGACTCAACCTAAAGTAAAAGAAAGGCCCTTCGCAGAGGGAAGCAGGGATTAAATCATGTGCTAGAGCTTTTTAAGTTTTGAAATCATATAGAGAGCATAAAAATAAAGTTTTGAGAGGTGTTTGTTGTTGTCAACGAATGGTAGTGGGCACTCTAACCCCCTTGTCAACCAGACATTCAAGAGCGGCTCCATGAAGGACGTTATTTCTACCCAAAGGCAGATCATCCCGCTTCTCTTTTGTTTACACATGTACTTTAATTTGGGTGACACTCCTCCCAACCTTTGCTTACACAAGCCATGGCTAACCGAATCCTCGGGTGCCTTCCAACAATCACATACCATGAAGGAGTGTCTATTTTAAATGATCAACTTTTTAAATTGCTTACTGATAAATCAGGGCAAAACATGTGAAGAGAATTAAAGGTGAAAGTTGTAATTAATTGGGACTGGGCACCCCATTTGCCACCTCTTTTTGCAAAATTATTGGATAAGCGGATGTATATGCCACTAGTCCATTGGTGAAAGTTTGTCAGGAGTAAATGACAAGGTTGAAAGATAAAACACCACATACTTCCTCATGAGCTATAAAACATTGACACAAATAAGGCATAATAGCTTTTGAATAGTTTAAAGGTAGCACATGAAGTATTTACTTGGAATGGCAGAAAATACCACATAATAGGTAGTTATGGTGGACACAAATGGCATGGGTTTTGGCTCAAGGATTTGGATGCACGAGAAGCATTCTCTCTCAGTACAGAGTTTAGGCTAGCAATGTTGTTTGAAGCAACCACAAGATATCAACCGGTACAACAAGACTTACATGAAAACATATTGCAAGCATTATAAGACTCTACACTGTCTTCCTTGTTGCTCACACTTTTACCAGAAAACATCTAGACCTTAGAGATAGCAAACATGCAAACCAAATTTCAACAAGCTCTACGGTAGTTCTTTACTAATAGGTTTTTAACTACATGATGCAAGAGCTTAAACATGAAATACTTGAGAGCTCAAAACAATTGCCAAGTATCAAATTATCCAAGACAATGATCTATATGTGTGTCTTTTCGATATACCATCTACCACATGTTGCATTTTCTGTTTCCAACCAAACACCAATCAACTTATTTCAACAAAAACTCTCCAAATAATTTACAAATGAAACAAGAGAGTATTACTCTACAAGAACTAACAGCTCTGAATAAGAGATGCATGAAAAACAGGAGCTAAAAGCATAGCAGTAGCTAGATAAGAATACTCAACAGATATAAGTGAATAATATGAGTATTCACATGAAAAAGCGGAGCGTGTCTCTCTCCCAAACAAGATAGATAGGATCCAATATTGTATGATCAGAAAATAAAAATAACAAACTAAAAATAAAAGCACACAGACGCTCCAAGAACAGCACATATGATGTGAAAGAATTAAAATATAGTTTCACTAGAAATGACCTGATAAGTTGTTGATGAAGAAGGGGATGCCTTGGGCATCCCCAAGATTAGATGCTTGAGTCTTCTTGAAATATGCTTGGGTGACCCACGGGGGCATCCCCAAGCTTAGGCTCTTCACTCTTCTTGATCACATTATATCATCCTTCTCTCTTGACCCTTGAAAACTTCCGCCACACCAAACTTCTCATAAACTTCATTAAAGGGGTTAGTACTCAAAAACATTAATCCACTTTGGTTTTGTTGTGACACATTGCAAGAACTCAATAAAACATTAGCTACAACCCTCCACGTCTAGAAAGCCTTAATTAAAGTCCACAAGAGACAATGCAAAAAACAGAGACATAATCTGTCAAAACAGAACAACCAGTAAAGATGAATTTTTTCGAGGCACTTCCGTTGCTCAAATCAGAAAACACGAAACTAACGAAAGATGCGTACATATCTGAGGATCATGCACAAATTTTTTCAGAATTTGTCAATTTTTCTGGAATTTATAAAGCTCAAAATGGTGGACAGCAAAAATCTGTCCCTGTGCAGTAATCCAAATCTAGCATCATCTAATCATTAGAGACTCTTCTTGGCACAACAATTCAAAAAAGTAAAGATACAAAGGAGTTGTTACAGAAGTAAGCAGCTCCTTGACTCAAAAAGCAAAGAAAAATTTCAGAAATAAAACATGGGTTGTCTCCCAAGGGCGTTTTTCTTTAATGTCTTTTAGCTAGGCTTGATAGTTTTAATGATGCTCTCATGAAAATAGAAAATGAAGCAAAAAGGAGCATCAAGAAGCAAATTCAAAACACATTTAAGTCTAATCCACTTCCTATGCATAGGAATCTTGTACACAAATAAATCCATAAAGAACAAAGTGACAAGCATAGGAAGATAAAACAAGAGTAACTTCAAAAATTTCAGCATATAGAGAGGTGTTTTAATACCATGAAAATTTCTACAACCATATTCTCCTCTCTCATAATAATTTTCAGTAGCATCATGAACAAACTCAACAATATAACTATCACATAAAGCATGCTTTTCATGATCTACAAACACATAATTTTTATCAAGCTCCAAAATAGTGGGATTAAAACTTTCAAACCCACTTTTAACAATTTTATAACAAGATGATTGATCATTCTCAAGAGTTATGGGACTCCATATAGATAAAGTCAAGACCTCTCCAATCCCATTTTCATTAGTAGAACAATTAATATTATCAAGTAACATAGGACCATCATCTAGAGCTTTATCATAAACATTTTCTAAGCAAAACTCCTTAGTACCATGCATTTCGATATCACCCACAAATAAAGGATTATCATAAGATTTTTCGAAATAGCATGGATTATCATAAATAACAGTAGCATAATCATTTTCACAAGTTTTACTCATAGGGAATATCTCAAGAGAATCCACAGGAACATAACATTCATCCTCCTTTGGTAAGCATCGAGGACAATCAAATAGTGTAAGAGATAAAGAGTTGATCTCATTAGAAGGTAGGCATGGGTAGCTAATCCATTCTTCCTCCTTTTGTTCATCACTCTCCTCCTCTTTTTCATCTAATGAGCTTTCAGCTTCAGCAGTTTCTTCTTCCACAGGTTCCTGCAAAACAATGGTCTCTTCTTTTTGAGGATGTCTTTTCTCAAGAAATTCAGTAATATAAGGATTATCATTATAATACTCAAGGCAATATCCAAGCATAGCAAAAGTATCAGATTTATAAGAGCTTCATCTCTATTTTTAAGCAAAGCTAAAATTTCAAAAGTTCCCATAAAGACAAAAAATTCTTCAATTTGCTCAAGTTTATCAAAGTCATAATATCCTCTAGCATAAGAAGCTAAAGTTTCATTATCATTATAATCACATTGAAAAGGGAGGTGTTTATGCTCCCTACAACAACGAGATTCATTAAAGCACCAAGATTCATCATATGTAGAACACAAGTCTGTAGCAAAATTATACAGTTTAATTACTTGTAGTGATAGATGCTTCCCTTTTTCAGACCAGAGGTGTTCATTTAATTTATTTTCTCTATCCTTAGTGAGCCATCCTGACAAATAAGATCTAGTTTTCCAGAAAATAGGCATGGCAACAGTTTTTTTAGATTTTCGGTTTTTAATTTTTTATGGATTTTCGAATATATAAAAATAAAACAAGACAAAAATAAACTAGACAAAAGTAAACTAAACAAAAACCAATTAAACAAAAATAAACTAAGCACAATAAAACTAGACAAAAGTAAACTAGACAAGACAAAATAAAATAAAAACAGAGAGACAAGTAAAGTGTACTCCCCAGGTGAACTTATGAGTAGAGCTATGCTCCCCGGCAACGGCGCCAGAAAACTGGCTTGATGCGTGTTAAGTTACACGTCCGTTGGGAACCCCAAGAGGAAGGTATGATGAGTGCAGCAGCAAGTTTTCCCTCAGTAAGAAACCAATGTTTAATCGAACCAGTAGGAAGTCAAGGGTCTTCTGAAGGTTGTTGGTGGCTGAATGTGGCACGGCGCAACACTAGGGAATCAGCAGCAACGTGGAACCTGTACACAAGAAAATCAAACTAATTGCCCCAACGAAACAGTGAGGTTGTCAATCTCACCGGCTTGCTGAAAACAAAGGATTAAAAGTGTGGTGTGGAAAATGATGTTTGCTTGCAGAGAATTAAAGAGAACAATGATTGCAGTTGGTTGTATTTCAGATGTAAAAGAATGGACCGGGGTCCACAGTTCACTAGTGGTGTCTCTCCATAATAAAATACTAACATGCTGGGTAAACAAATTACAGCTGGGCAATTGACAAAATAGAGAGTGTATAACAATGCATATACAAGTCATGATGATCACTATGAGATTTACTTGGGCATTACGACAAAGTACACAGACCGCTATCCAGCATGCATCTGTGCCTAAATAGTCCACCTTCAGGTTAGCATCCGCACCCCTTCCAGTATTAAGTTGCAAGCAACAGACAATTGCATTAAGTATGGTGCATAATGTAAACAATACAAATATCCTCAGACAAAGCATTGTTGTTTTACCCCTAGTAGCAACAGCACATCCACAACCTTAGAACTTTCTGTCACTGTCCCAGATTAAATGGAGGCATGAATCCACTATCTAGCATAAATACTCCCTCTTGGAGTTACAAGCATAAACTTGGCCAAAGCCTACACTAACAACGGAGAGCATGCAAGATCATAAACAACATAGGCATGATAAATCAATAATCAACTTGACATAGTATTCAATATTCATCGGATCCCAGCAAACACAACATGTAGCGTTACAATAAGATGATCTTGATCATGATAGGCAGCTCACAAGATCTAAACATGATGGCACAAGAGGGGAAGACAACCATCTAGCTACTGCTATGGACCCATAGTCCAGGGGTGGACTACTCACACATCACTCCGGAGGAAGGCATGGCGATGTAGAGCCCTCCGGTGATGATTCCCCTCTCCGGCAGGGTGCCGGGAAGAGCTTCATAACCCTCCCGAGCTAGGGTTGACGACGGCGGCGGCTCTGGAACTTTTCATGGATGGAGGTTCGGGTCTTAGGGTTTTCGGGGCAGGAGCATTATATAGGCGAAAGGGCGGCGCGAGGGGGTGGCCGAGTCGGCCTCACCACGTGGTGGCGCCACCCCCCTCCAGGCCGCGCGGGGTCATGGTGAGGAGGCCGTGGGCCTCCCCGGGCTTGCCCTTCTGGCTCCGTGTACGTGTCGGGAAAATAGGAGGTTAGGCTTTTGTTTCGTCCAATTCCGAGAATATTTCCTTAAGTAATTATCTGGAATAGAAAAACAGCAGAAAACAGGAACTGACACTGTGACATCTTGTTAATAGGTTAGTCCCAGAAAATGCATAAAATGCTATAAAGTGTGAATAAAACATGTAGCAATTGATATAATATAAGCATGGAACATAAGAAATTATAGATACGTTGGAGACGTATCAGCAGCCAACTTGCTGACTAGAAAGTTTCACTGTTCTATCCTTAGTTTCCTGTCTGCAATGGGGAGGCCCAAATAGATAAAGGAAAATTCCCCCAGGTTGTAGTTGAGCATGTTAGCAATTCGACGTTGTTCAAGGACCGGTTGCCCAAGCACAAACACCTCACTCTTGTGGAAATTGATTTTCAGGCCTGACATATCTTCAAAGTGGTTTCATTTCCAGCGACTGCACTTCGAGGTTGTCTGAGAGTTGCGACTAAAGATGAAGGGCCCAACTATGTTCTTCTTTTATGTTTAGGATCCTTTCTGTAAATGTTGAGCCCCTTGCTATTATTTCAGTTTTCTGTGAGGTCATTTTTGTAAGAGGTCATTCCGCTTAATACGACTTCTAGGGCCTTGATGTCGGTTCCCGTTCAAAAAATAATGAGGTTTACACAACTCGAGAGTATGAGGTATCAGTGATACTAATGTTATTATTGATTGGCTAGAATTAGCGGAAAGTGCCTTTGGCTCCCGGGCACCGGTGATACTGTTTTCTTTTTAAAAACTAGAAAATCATATATACAAGTTTTGAATTTGTGAGAAAAAAAAATCCGGAGGTAGCTAATAGTGTATAGTACAAACGTGCAAAATATCAATTTCAAGTACTTTGTATTATGGCTTACATAAAAATGACAGAGCTGATAAAATGTAGAGTTTTGAAAATATGAATACACAGATCCACAAAGTATTTAAAAATGATTTTTTGCATGCTCATGGGATACACCATTGACTATATCCGGTTATTTTCAACAACAAAAATGAAAACTTGTAAATATGATTTTCAAATTTTATATAGTAGGATCACTGGTGTCTGGGAGTAAAAATTTCCACTTAGTCCCGTTAGTGTTAGCAATGCCATACTGAATGAGCAAAAATTAGGCCGTGTCAGTGGCAACAATGGCACTAGTGACAATTTAAACTTCGGAGTCGAACCGTCGGTGATGACTTGTAGGGATGTGATGTCTACGCACGCTTCTGTTCTTGTAGACAGTGTTGGGCCTCCAAGTGTAGAGGTTTGTAGGACAACAGCAAGTTTCCCTTAAGTGAATCACCAAGGTTTATCGAACTCAGGGAGATAGAGGTCAAAGATATCTCTCTCAAGCAACCCCTGCAATTAAGATACAAGAAGTCTCTTGTGTCCCCAACACACCCAATACACTTGTCAGGTATATAGGTGCACTAGTTCGGCGAAGAGATATTAAAATGCAAGTGATATGGATGATTATAAGTGGTAATTGCAATCTGAAATAAAAATGGCAGCAAGCAAACATGAGATAAAATGAGAGTAAACGGTGTTTCAATGCTTGGAAATAAGGCCTAGGGATCATACTTTCACTAGTGGACACTCTCAACAATAATAATATAATTGAATACATAGATATTTCCTCTTCACTATGCTACTCTGAATTATTCTCTCGCTGGATAACGAACACCAATCCACTGCATAGGGCTATAAAAGCACACCTTAAAGTCGCATTCCACATCTAGGGAACCCCACACTGTCAACTTGAGCGCCCTAAAATAGTACTAGACAAACACCACAATTTCATAGAGACATCCAACACAAATAATAACTCATGATAAGTATTCCTGTAATCTTTAGTCTAAGAGCCACACAAGGTGCGCACACTGTCAACTTCGCACCGTGGGAAAAAGGTGACTCCGGAGTTTCCATTAAGAAAACCACTCAAGTAGCATATAAGATAATGAAGAGTAACATCTATGGATTTAACTAGATTACAAAGCTCATGATCACATAAAGATCACACCATGGGAGAGAGAGATAAACCACATAGCTACCGGTAGAGCCCTCAGCCCCGATGAAGAACTACTCACTCCTCATCATGGGAGGCAGCAATGGTGATGAAGATGGCGGTGGCGTCGATGGAGATTGCTCCGGGGGCAATTCCCCGTCTCGGCAGGGTGCAGGAAGGGAGACTTATGTCCCCCGAATTAGGGTTTTTGGTGGCGGCGGAGCTACGGAACTCTTCTGGAGAAATCGTCCATTCTTTTAGGGTTTGCACCGCGGAGGCAATATATAGTTCAAAGGGCGTCGCGAGGCGGTGCACGAGGTGGCCACACCATCCCCCGGCGCCGCCCCCCTCCAGGCCGCGTGAGGGCATGGTGTGGAGGCTGTGGGCCTCCGCTGGACTTGCCCTTCTGGCTCCGTGGGTCTTCAGACGAAATAGAATTTCTATAATTTTTCTGGATTTTTCCGAGCACTTTGGTTTTCGGGCCTTTTCTGCAATACACAGACATAATAAACAGAAACTGGCACCGTGGCATCTTGTTAATAGGTTAGTCCAATAAATGTCATAATATGACATAAAGTGCATATAAAACATGTGATATTGATATAGAACAAGCATGGAACATCAAAAATTATAGATACGTTTGAGACGTATCAGGATGGCACCCGCAGGGTATGTGTAAGGGTGGAGCCATCCCATACCCTTACCTGTCGACCTCGATCTTACCCGTCACCGTACACATACCCGTGAACGGGTATAACTTTTTCCCATACCCTATACCCGATAGGGTAGATGGGTACCCGCGGGTAAAAATACCCCACATTTAAAACACGTCAAATTGAGCAGAAAATAGTCGTAAAACAACACAACTCATGCAGAAGCGATATATTTGTTGTTTTGCTCTATCGGGAGTCGAGACGTGATCAGGTGAGTCTGATGCCTCACCGGGTGGTCTGTGGGCACCCCGGACTAGCTGTCTGAAATACCGATTATGCTTAACACAATGATCCCGTGAACAGTCTGTAGTTGCACATAATCCGAATTGGATACCAAAGTTTACATCCATTACAATACCGAATTAAAAGTCTTACATAAACGCCCATAACCGAGGACTCGGCTATTCGAATAGTTTTGACCCTCTGCAGAGGTAGCACGCTTTTAACCCACATCCATCCGGTAACTCATCGTGTCAGCCACGTCCCGCCATACAAGGTGTATGAGAAGTTGAGCCACCGACCCTAGCCTCTCCTTTGCTCATGCTAGTATAGGACCCTGCCCCTATGATACTTTCCATCCACACTTAACCCAGCCCGTCGGAATCTAAGTGGGAGGACTCATAGGTTTTTCCCGGCGACCACACGGTGAAGTCTTCAATCCTCCTCCTTATCTTTCATAGAGTTTGAGCGAGGACCCAGGTCAGGGGTGGATCACAAACCATCCCCTCATGCATAACGGAGTTATCTCCGTCGATGAGGTATCCCATACTAATAAGAGCAAATTATATGACTAAGCCCTTTCCCATATGTGGGTAAATGTGGTCGCACAGAGTAAGATTGGTCGTCATAGTACTAGGACACTGTGCATTTTCATAAACATTCCCATTTTCCATTTCTCCACTTCAACACTGACATCTCGGCATTCCATAACCACACAAGTATTTTCAAAAGAGTTTTGAATAAACAACATGGTTTCCCATCCTATAGTTTTATATAAACTACCTTATATTTCTACATAGGGTGGCAAAATAATATCCATATACTTTTTGAAAAGGTTTTGTAAACCAATGCCTTAAGAGTAAATCATTTGATCAAAGTAGATGCATAGGTATTTAGGTGCAAGCTCAGGGAGTAGCTTGCCTTGCTCGACAAAGTGACCTTGGTCTTGATCTTCAGATTCAACAAACTCTCCTTCCTCGATAAATCCGACAGCGTTCTCGTCTAATTAATTAAACAGACAAATACAAACAATTACTAGATTACTCAAGCAACTTCACACCATAACAATCATAAACATCACAAATAGCTACTGCACACATCAAACAATACAATTTGGTTTCAAAATAATTGAATTAAACATTATTTAATTATGTCCAAAATTATGGCAGAAACTTGTGGAATATGTTTAATTGCACAACTTGAGTTCTGTTGGTCACAAAAATACAAATTAAATTTCTATAGAAAGCTACTGATGTGTAGAAGACAACACAATTTGATTTGGATTAATTGGAGTTACGAATCTCCCTACATAATTGTTTTAATCCAGTAAGTTATTAATCAAGTTTTAGCTACCAATTAAGTTATGTTGCTCCTAAAATTAAATCCTTTTAGGGGTAGCTAAACATGACTAAATGTGATCTAACAAAATTGGTCCTAAATGATTTGGATTAACCATTAAACATATTTAATTGTTTTAGTGCAGAAGGGTGTTTTAACTTCATCTTTATACTAAACAATTATTACTGCACAATTAATTCTACCAAAATTAGGGAAGCTAATACATGGCAGTACTAAGCTAGCAAAATTGGTTTGGAATTATTTGGACTAACAGAGTATCAGAAACAAACAAGTTTAGAATTTAAACCTTCTGTAGTATTTTTAATAATACATTTTTATTATTCCTCTAAATGAATTGAATCCAATTGGGTTGGTTAAACATTTTCATAAGCTTTCCAGAACAATTGTATTTGATTTATTTGGATTCCTAAATCTTGAGATATTAAATTTTAAAGTTGGATCTAGTACTGATTTCACAGAGGAGTTTAAATTCGAAAATTTCCCTCCTCTGGATAATGTTTAAATTTCTGACGTGTGGGGCCAGCTAGTCAGCGTCACAGTGCGCGGGTGGAAATTAATAAAACGCTGACGGGTGGGGCCAGCCCGTCAGCCTAACATCTAAACGAAGAGGTACGCAACCGTTGGATCGAGATCCAACGGTCCACGTGCAACGCGACGACGGCGACCAGAAATTGGCGGCGCTGCCGCGCCGGCGACGGCGAGGTGGATGGATCCCTCACCTAGGGGGCTCGGGAAGTCGCGGCGATGACGCGGATCGACGGCGGATGTTCGGGCGAGCGTCTGGCGTGAGTTGCACTTGCTGGGACGGCGGGAATCAATGGCGGCGAGCTCCTGAACTTCCTCGGGCACGGGACGGCACTCCGGCGATCTCCTGGCGACGCTCTGGTGCACGAAACAGAGGGGAACAAGGTGCGGGTGAGTGCGGTGATCATAAGGATGCAAGTAGTGGCCAGAGGGAAGGGAATCAGAGGCCAGCACGGCGTGGCCGTGGTCGTCGCCTACCTCGGCACGGCGAGGTTGCAGCGCACTGCCACGGGCAGCAGCGGCTTCACGGCAGAGGCTCCGCCCTCCTGGCGGTGCACGGGAGAGAGTGGTGAGTGAGAGAGACAGTGGGGCGGTGTGGAGAGAGTGCGGGGCTCGGGTGGTTATATAGCCGCAACGCCGGCGTACGGTGGTCGCGGTCCAGCGGCGTCCAGAGAGCGAGAGAGACCGGCGCGTGGTGTCTGGGGGGTCCGGGCATGGGCTAGGAGTCACGGCATAGTGTATCGCGTGTCGGGGAGCTGTGAGGGGGGCCAATTTGGCCGGCGCCGTCGAGTTGCTCCGCGGCGGTGCAGAGGGACAGGGGCGGCATTGGGGCGGGAGAGAGCTCTCAAGTGCTCTCCTCTGCGTGCAGAGGCTGCAGAGGCATGGGGCGAGGGAGAACGCGAGCAGGGGGGCCTGGGGGGCCTGGGAACGGCGAGGAGCGCGGCGTCCAGCATCGACACGCACGGCACAGTGAGCTAGGGGGAGGTAGACGATGGTGTTTTTGCCAAAAACCCCTTGGCTCTTCTCCTTTCTATTTTCTTTCATTTGTTTTTCAAACCAGAAGCGTTTCTCGATTTTATTTAGCGCACTAAATCTATTTATAAAAATTCAAGAAAATTTGTGAAGCCTTCCCTTAGTATGCAGAAGCTCCACAAAAATTGGCGTTTAAAAATAAAATGTTTTGAATCATTTTTGTTCATAAGGTTTTAGTTATGGTATTTTGATTTATTTCCAATTGAATTTTACTATTGAATTTTAAAATAGGTGTAAAATATTATTTGAGAGAGATAAGTAGTAAGGATGAAATGGGAGGGTTAGCATTACCACTCCACTGAATTTTGGTTTGAAAGAATTTTAGTTTCTCCACTTGGAGAATTTGTGTGACACAATTGTCACTTTTGTTTTTCTTGCTTTACTTGTTATTTTATTTCCTTTCTTTTCTTCTTGTTTTTATTTAGAGCAAGCAACACAATTAGCAAGAAATAATTACCACAAGCAACAATTTGCAAACAACACATAATAATCAACAAAAGTTTTTGTTGGCTCTCATTTTTGGAATAATAATACTTATAATATTTTTGGGATGTTACAGGTCCACCATCCACAGGGGGTGAGGGTGTAGCGAGCAATTCCTGCCTATGTGACACAATATAACATAATTGTGAATTACGATCGTGGCCTTATGCATAGACCCTACTCATGCATCTGTGTGAAAGTGCATGGTGTCACCATGTATGGTTTTGGTAATTAATGACAATCCTTATGGATTAATGTTTGTGTTGAGTTATTCTTGTAGGTTTGTCCATTGGCATCGCTTGAACTCCATGTGTTCGATTCAAGGTTGTATGCTATCAAGATCATTGATTATAATGGACATATTTGATATGATCAATAAGATGAAAAGATACTAGGTTGATCAAGACTAAGTGCAAAGAGTGGATTCAAGTTGATCAACACACAAAGCTAAATGATATACCATGTGGGATCATGTGATCCAATGGTATGGTAAGAAATTGCCCATATAGATTTGTGAACTAACCCATTATGTGTGTGTGGCTTTCCTTTGTTGGGGTTCGGTATCTCTCCATGGGCTTGCATCAAAAGGAAGATTTCTTATAGCTCATGGAGGATGACGTCAAGTGGTGATCGTCATCAATGTTGAGATGTGCAAGTTCAAGATGGGCATCTAGAAGATATCATATGCTTGAAGCTTGCAACCCATTTGGAGATAATGGTCAAGTGAAGATGTTCCTAAGAGAGGCACTCCCATCTTGGTGTATGGGGGAGCGATATGTGAGTCTTCACCAAGTAAAGCGCAATCAATAAAGGTAGGCCACTTGAAGAGATCAAGATCGTCATCATCTAGCTCAAGTGGAGTGCGCAAGGCAAAGGTATGTTCTTGATAGGGTTTCTATTTTACCGGTCTCATGGTGTTAGTGGGAAACCGGGTTATAGGATAGATGCCGTACTGTCAAGAGGGGCTCTCAAGTGAGTAACTTGATCGCATCTTTGTGGAGAGCTCAAACCTTTGCATATTTGGCATATCATCTTTCTTGGTTCTTATTTGGCTTTTATCCATGTGAGAATTTAGAGCTTGTGTTCATCTCCATTTCAAGCTCTAGTTCATCAAAAACAGATTTCACATGAATATCTTGTTGCGTTTTTGTTGTTGGAGGTTTTACCGGTTGTTCTTTTTTAGAAAGGTTTTATCTTTCTACATTTGGTTTTATCCTCCCATACTGGACTATTATGTTTCATTGCATAATCTTGTCGTGCTCGTTGTGGTGATTTCAACGAGCCCAAGAACATCAAAAATGGAGTCCGGATGCAAAACTTATTGTCGTATTCGTTTTGGTATTTCTACAGTTTTCTGAGGTCCGGCAATTTCCGGACTTTAGGCCGGAAATTTCCGGCACTATCTGGCTCTGCTCTAGCCAGAGTCCAGTAGCAAAATCTCAAGGTGAGTTATTCGTTTTTCAGGGGTCCGGAAATATCCGGTACTCAACCCGGAAATTTCCGGTCCCAGTTTTCCTGCAACGGATCTATTTCGTGGGGACCTATAATAGGTCTCCTTCTTCCCCAAGAGGTTAAGTACGTTTTCCCCTCTCTCTCTCCCACCATTGTTGACCATGGAAAGCTTGCCCCTATCTCAATTCCTCCCATGATTCTTTCATATCTTTGAGGGAAAAGAGAGAGGAGATCTAGATCTTCATTTCCACCAATCCATCTCTCCTCTAAGTGAGGGGAACCTAGTAGATCTTGATCTTGGAGATCTTGGTGTTTCTCCTCCTTTGTTCTTCCTCTCTTATCCCCCATAAGCATTAGTTGCTTTTGGTGGGATTTGGGAGTGAAGGACTTTAGCACTTCTTGTGTTCCTGTCTTTGCTTTTGTTCATCGGTTTGCTCTCTCCACGAAGATTCGTGGAAGTAAAAGTTCGTGAGCTTGTTACTCTTGGGTCGTTGGACCCTAGACGGTGTTCTTGTGACCTTTTGTGGTCAAGGCCTTTTGTGGCTTGTTGGGACCTTTTGTGGTCATTTGGGAGCTCCCAATCCTTTTGTGGTTTGTGCCTCAAGTTTGTTGTAAGGGACTCGATTTCCGCCCAAAAGGAAATCAATAGTGGAAGGTGAACCGAGATTTTGGGCGAGATTCATCGGAGAATAGGGTGAGGCCTTTTGTGGCGTCTTAAGTTTGAAACTAACACCCCTCCAACGAGACGTACTCCCCTAAAAAGGAGGAACTCGGGAACACATCATCGTCTCCGCGTGCCTCGGTTATTTCTATACCCGAGCTCTTTACTTATGCAATTTACATTGTGATAGCCTTCGTGCTTGAAGTCTATATCTTACTATCAGCTTGTTATTTGTCTTGCTTAGCATAAGTTGTTTATGCACATAGGTGAACCTAGTATATTTAGCTTGTATGCTTGTTAAATTAAAACACCTAGTTTTATTCCGCATTTATCAAGTCTAAACCGGAAAAGTTTTAAATCGCCTATTCACCCCCCCCTCTAGGTGACATCCTTGTCATTTCACTGTGCCTGGAAGTTTAGACTCGCTTATCAAATACTAGATGGATACAAGGGTACGCGGGTATGGGTTATACGATCTCATACCCGTACCCTTTCTACCCGATGGGTATGATATATTCCCATTTACGTAACCATGGGTAATTTGTTATCCCATACCCTTATCCTAATAGGGTTTTTACCCGCAGGGAAAACGGATAATGGGTACCCATTGACATCCCTAATATTGACTTGTATGTCAGGACTCGCCTATACGTTGAAGTCACCAATTAAGATCCAGTACTTTTCTCCTTCGAAAGAAAAAAGATCCAATACTTTTTTACCCGACAGTGCTCTTGATACGAGTGAGAGACTCATGTTCTTCGAATCAGATCGCGTGATGTTGAGGGCGCAAGGATAATCGTTTGATCGTCTGACAGAACATATACTGCAGTAGAATCAAATTGGAAGTCCCCTACGTGGACTCATCAGCTTCGTTCTATTTCTCAAAGGTCCTATTTTCCTGCCTTCGGAAGTAATTGCAACCTACGTACTCTTTTCCTCTCGTTCTCCGCCTCTGCTCCTTGAGAGTCCACCGCAGATCGCCGCCAGATCTGGCCGCTCCCGCCGCCGGCGCCTTCGCTGGTTGGTGTGGAGATGATTTAGGGTGCCGGCCCCCTCTGTACAGAAGTAGACTAGCTTGTAGTTGTAGGTTGTTGCTTTGGCGTTATGCCGTATCTTGGCTCTATGCCGTAGTTGCTGAGGGTCGGACGGTGAATCTTGGCGACCAGATCCGCCGCGCCGTGAGCTTCTTCTGCCACGCTGCGCTCCGGTTGTGGCAGACGGTGATGCAAGGGTGGCTGACGAGCTCGCGCATCCCTCTGAATAAGGTACGCACGGGAGTTCTGGAGTGGAGCTTCTCTGGCCAGGCTCGGCTCCGTGTGATGTTGCTTCTTCTCGCGATGGTGCTTCCATGGAGGAAGCCGAAGACGGCGGCGACGCAAGCACTGCACAACTCCTTCTTCAATAAGGCATGTTCTTTTGCTTTTTGCTGCTGCAAATCTCTTCTCAGTCTGTCTCCTCCGGCTCGTGGCGGGAGCATGGAGTTCGATGACGGACTTGTTATTCAGGTGCGGTGGCCGGAAGCTGGCAGCTTGATCTTGCTGATGGATGAGGTATTTTCGACTTCCTTTGCTCACAACGGAGGTGTTGGGAGGAAGCAAAATATCGGGCGCGATGTTGAAAGGAAGCTGTCATGGAGTAGTGATACCGAATTCTGGAGTACAATCTCGGCGGCGTTCTGTAGCCGGCCGACTCTGAAGGCTAGCTGGTGGCCATGTTCGCCGGAGTTTCCCGGTGTTTGTTCAACCTCCATGCGGAGGCCCTATGCAGAGCTCGCTGTGGCGCTCAACGTCCTCTTCGGGTCAAGTGGCGTAGTCCCCGGCGCGGAGGAAGACGGCCGTGGCTGGAGCTCTCTCGTTTCGGATGATGTCGACGGCGGAGGACCCAATTGCATTCCTCTTTTTCTGTGTAGGGTTTTCTATGTAAAAGTTAGGGGCTTGGTTGAAATTTATGTTTTTCTTCTGGTCCCTAATGTAAAATGTACCCGCCGCTGGAAATAGTATTGGTATCCAGCCCTTCTGGGCCGCTCCTTGTTCAAAAAAAAAAAGAGAATCAAATTAGGTCTTCAATGTTCAGATATTCTGTGACTTGTACCGTCAAGGTTCAGTATACGCAGCTATCTTACTTGTGTGAAATTTTGACTTTTGCTATTAAGTGCAAGGATATCATTGAAGAAAAGGGAAGGATTGAAAGAGAGGATGCTATGGAAAAAGCATCCTTAGAAAATGCTCTTGAGGAAGAACATGAGCATCGAGTGTCTCTTGAGGAGAAAATTGAATCTCTTGATGAAACAAATGATCTAATTATTACTAAAATCATCAAGGAAAGAGATCATGCTCTTGCAAAGTAAGGCTTTGGAAAGTGAACACTCTCTCCTTACCAAGTCCCATGATCAACTCCAAACTCAACTATCTAAAATTGATGTACCTAGCTCCTCTACTTCCTCTTGTAATCATGGTAATATTATTGAGGAAAATGCTAGGTTGAATGATGAGATTGCTAAGTTGTCTTCTTCCATTTCTAATATTAATGATGCTTGTGCTACTAACTCTACTTCATGTGAAGCATCTATTTTGAAGGAGAATGTTGAGCTAAGGGCTCAATTTGAGTTGCTAACTAGCAAGTATGGGAAATTGGAAGAAAGTCATGAAAAGCTCTCTAGCTCTAATGAGGATCTTCTAACATCCCATGCTAGGCTAAAGTTAGCTCATGAGGCTATCGGTACAAAGGTAACATCTTGTGAGCCTTATGTGGACAAAGGTACAACTTCTACTAAAAATGCTATATTGTCTTATGCTAGTCCTAGTAATTCTACATCACATACTATTGCTAAATCTTGTGATGAATTATTTTCCTTGCCTTGTTGCTCTAACAATGAAATATCTACTTCCTCTAGTATTTGTGTTGATAGTAACCATGTAGAGGAATTAAATGAGCTCAAGGCCCAAGTCACTTCTTTGAAGAAAGACTTAGAAAAGCGTCATGTTGGGGATTCTACACTTGACAATATGTTGAGTGTTCAAAGACGCCCCAATGACAAGAGTGGACTTGGATTCAACTCCAATATCAAGAACAAGTCCAAGTATAACAAGAAGAAAAAGGGCCAAGAACAAGTTAAAGATTCGGCCAAGATTATTTGCTTCAAGTGCAAAGTTGAAGGGCACCATGTTAGATCTTGCCCTTTGAAGAAGAAGTCCCTCGGTGAGAAGCAACAAGGGAAGAAGCCTCAAGATCAAACTCAAGTTCCTCAAGTTGAAGAACGACCACTTCTCAAGAAGAATCAAGTTATTCCTCCTCAAGTTGAGACTTCAACTAAGAAGAAGGGAAAAATCCAATGTTATTACTTATGCCGTGAGAAGGGTCACTTTGCTTCTTCATGCACTAGTGGTACCTTATCCAACCCTATCATAATTGATAATGTTTATTCTCTTAGGAAGGATAAGGTTGGCAATGTGTTTGCCAAATATGTTGGTACTCAAAGTGGTGTCAAGAAAAGAACCATTTGGGTTGCCAAGCCTATTGTGACTAACCTCTTAGGACCCAACTTGGTTGGGGACCAACAAGCTAAAACTGGATCAATAGGTGTTGATGGAGGGCATTGGAGACTTGGCTACATCATAAAGAATTAAGGGATCTTCATCAATCATATTCTCTCAAGCCAAGTCATTTGCATTATATTGTTCTATTTCATATCCAATGTTCCTCCTTGCGGTAACTTGTGCTTATATCATATATACATTGAAAGTTGATTGCACCCTTGCATGTGTTTGGTTTTGTACCTTGCTAGTGTTTGTATGTGGTGTGCTCTCTACTTACTTATCTTGAGATCAAGTATGTGTATGTTGGCTTGCACACCACCTACTTGTTTTGAGCCTTATTGCTTTTATTTGATATCTTATCTTGTTGGCTCTCTTTGAGAGATTAATGGACTATCCCATTTTGGGAGAGTGATATGCTTCGTACACTTCACAATCCTAAAAATGTGTGTACATGAGGAATACCACTTAGTGATGATATATCAATCTTATCTACTCTCTATGTGGTATATCATTCTCATGAGAAATTCAAATTCTATAATGTCCATTAATCATCTCTAGTTGGTTTTATTTGCCTCTTGTTAAGAAATTTTGGATTATCACATTATGGGGGAGTAATAAGTTTTGTGCATATTACAAGACTACAAAATGTGAACGTGTGAGGTATTGCCACCTAGAATTGATTTTGTTAATAATCTTGTTCCTATGTGGCATGTTGCTCAAACAAGTTCCATATGTGCTAAAATGATTTTATTTAATCACTCTTTTGGATATTGTTTGTGATGGACATTCTTGGAACGGTTTTCCGCAAATATGTTCGCATATCCTTTTGGAAAATCGATTGCTTCAAGCTACTCTTTGTAGTGGCTTTGCATGATCGCGTGAATAATTGAAGCTATCAAGAATATCTATCTTCTTAAGCTTTGGCCTTTAATTCCTATCCTTTGCCATATGCTTATTTGTTGTGGAGTTTGTCTTTAATATCATTCCTATATACCACCGAGATTTATCTCCATATACTCCTTGTCCATGACAAGTGATACTCATAATTGTGGTGGAATTTGTAGACCATCTTCATTTTTGGCTCTTGCTTTGAATTGCCTTATTTTTATTGCCAAGGACTTGGTTTGATCTAAATCCTCATATCATCCTTGTATCTTTTGGATCCTTGTTGCTCTACTGAAAATTTGTTTTATGCTTTCTTGAGTTAGGAAAAGCAATGATCCCATTCGAGTGAATTTTCATTCAAAGTCATACTTGTAGATAATGCACTATTCTTGGGAAAGCTATCCTATATTGAGTAGAACGTCATTCTTTGAATTGGTTTTGGATCTTATTGATCTTTCTTGAACATGACCTTTGTTTGAATAATATATGGAGAGTGATGATCCCACTTGTGTGCATTTTGTATTCAAATGCAAGATCATAACTAATGCACAAATCTTGGGGAGCAATCCTATATGTTTTTGAACATTAGTTGTATTCAATTGGTATTTGATCCCGATGACGTGTCTCTTTGGAAGACAAACATTTCTCTTCTTGGTACTTTGTGCTATCATGAGAAGTGTAGAGGGTTTGGTTTATTCCTTGATGGTATTTTCGTCAATTGGAATCTTACTTTCATTTGGTATGTTTTCAAATTGGTACCTTCAATCATGTGTTGATTTAGGTCTTTAATATAATTTGAGCAATTCGTTTTCTTTTCACACTTGTATGTGCTTTCTGGGTTTAATTGGTGTTTTGTCCAAATTGTATCCCATTTGGTTCTTGAAAGTCTTGCGCTTGCATATTTAGTATATGTATATCTTATGGCGCTTACTTTTGTTGATCCAATATATAGGATAAACTACATCAAATCCTAAATGGCTAAGATGTGCATGAAATTCAATTTCATATCAATATGCACATATTTATGTGGAGTTTGTCCTATGTATTGTAGTTGCTCTAACTACTTTGGACCCAATGACTTTGGGTGCCATGTTGTACTTAATTTGTTTTAGGTACACTCGAGATGCATTGAAAGCTTGTCTCTTTTACAAGGAAGATGCTATCACCATGTGCTTATTGGAGCCAAGCTTGGATGATCGTGAACTCTTATCTTCTACATCACCCAATGCTATCTCGGTATCAAGTATCTACCTCATGCATACATTTCTAGCTTTCAACCTAGTGTAGGTTGTATCTTGCAATGAATTTCCTTTATGCGATACTTGTTATCTTTCTCGGAGCATCCCTTTTATCACCTTATCCCTTGTGGATGCTATGATGAGTGTGAATTGGAAGTTCATCTATATTCCTTTAAGATAAAATTGAGCTTTGTGCTATGCTTTTAAGCAAAGATCTTATTGGTGTATTTATGACTTCCTCTTGGATATCATGTTCTCTAACTTTGTAGCTATTTTGTGTGTGCATGTTTCTTTGTGGACTTATATCTTCATGATTGGTGTCTACTTAGAAACTTATACACATGAGAATAGTTACATCTTTAATTGGTATTCCAATTCTTTAGTGACCACCTTTTATTGCTTTTAATTCTTTGGTGGTTTCTAAAAGGCACAAGCTTTGTTTTTTTTGTTATCCCTTTTTGCATCTTAATAAGCTTGTGGACCTATTTGCTACATCTTCTTTGGTTTGTGTTCTACATTATCTAGGAGGGAGTGATGATTCCATGCTGTGCACACTATATTGAAATGCAAATCCGACTTTGTGCACCTACCTTGGGGAGTTCCCTCTTGATTTTTAGAACACTTTTCGGATCCTTTTGATTGATTGCTTCTTTCGCCGAAGTATCTTTCTCTTTGATATTCTTTTGCAATATTTGGATCCTCGATATAGTTTGATCTCCCTCCATCTATTCGTCATTGGATATGTGCATTTGATTTCACTCATATCATGAGAAATGCACACATTATGGGAGAGTTCTTATTATATTGGCCTTCTTAATTTTTCACCCATTTCGGCAATGGATGCCAATGGGGGAGAAGTTTAGAGGGTTTAAGGGATTTGGTTTTATGCTTTAGTTTCGTTCTTAAGCGTTTGCCTTTCTTGCCCATGCATCCTTGCTCTTTGTGTTGCATTGTTGCTTAATTCATTATATAAACACTCGTAAAAGGGATTGTCATCAATTACCAAAATGGGGGAGATTGAAAGTGCATGGTGTCCCCATGTATGGTTTTGGTAATTAATGAAAATCCTTATGGACTAATGTTTGTGTTGAGTTATTCTTGTAGGTTTGTCCATTGGCATCCCAGAACTCCATGTGTTGGATTCAAGGTTGTATGCCATCAAGATCATTGATTATAATGGACATATTTGATATGATCAAGAAGATGAAAAGATACTAGGTTGATCAAAGACTAAGTGCAAAGAGTGGATTCAAATTGATCAACACACAAAGCTAAATGATATACCATGTGGGATCATGTGATCCAATGGTATGGTAAGAAATTGTCCATATAGCTTTGTGAACTAACCCATTATGTGTGTGTGGCTTTCCTTTGTTGGGGTTAGGTATCTCTCCATGGGCTTGCATCAAAAGGAATATTTCTTATAGCTCATGGAGGATGACGTCAAGTGGTGATCGTCATCAAGGTTGAGATGTGCAAGTTCAAGATGGGCATCTAGAAGATATCATATGCTTGAAGTTTGCAACCCATTTGGAGATAATGGTCAAGTGAAGATGTTCCTAAGAGAGGAACTCCCATCTTGGTGTATGGGGGAGCGATATGTGAGTCTTCACCAAGTAAAGCGCAATCAATAAAGGTAGGCCACTTGAAGAGATCAAGATCGTCATCATCTAGCTCAAGTGGAGTGCGCAAGGCAAAGGTATGTTCTTGATAGGGTTTCTATTTTACCGGTCTCATGGTGTTAGTGGGAAACCGGGTTATAGGATAGATGCCGTACTGTCAAGAGGGGCTCTCAAGTGAGTAACTTGATCGTATCTTTGTGGAGAGCTCAAACCTTTGCATATTTGGCATATCATCTTTCTTGGTTCTTATTTGGCTTTTATCCATGTGAGAATTTAGAGCTTGTGTTCATCTCCATTTCAAGCTCTAGTTCATCAAAAACGGATTTCACATGAATATCTTGTTGCGTTTTTGTTGTTGGAGGTTTTACCGGTTGTTCTTTTTAGAAAGGTTTTACCTTTCTACATTTGGTTTATCCTCCCATATTGGAATATGATGTTTCATTGCATAATCTTGTCGTGCTTGTTGTGGTGATTCCAACGAGCCCAAGAACATCGAAAACGGAGTCCGGATGCAAAACTTATTGTCGTTTTCGTTTTGGTATTTCTGCAGTTTTCTGAGTTCCGGAAATTTCCGGACTTTAGGCCGGAGATTTCCGGCACTATTTCCGGCCCTGCTCCAGCCAGAGTCCTGTAGCAAAATCTCAAGGTGACTTAGTCGTTTTTCGGGGGTCCAGAAATATCCGGTACTCAACCCGGAAATTTCCGGTCCCAGTTTTCCTACAACGGATCTATTTCGTGGGGACCTATAAAAGGTCTCCTTCTTCCCCAAGAGGTTAAATACGTTTTTCCCCTCTCTCTCCCACCATTGTTGACCTTGGAAAGCTTGCCCCTCTCTCAATTCTGTCGCAACAGTGGAACATGGGGTTCCCCTAGTACTGCCAAAGTGGGTCCACCCCATGTGGGCCCAAGTTGAAGATGGACAAGACCAAGACTCAAGTCAAGCTGGCGGGTTCACCGTCAAGACACGCAAGGCCTGCATCGACCAAGGGCTCCGGTCCTGGGGACCTTCCGGGTCCCCGAATCAAGCAAGAAGGCCAGGAAGGACCCGAGAGCCCGAGTTCCCGGCAGGAGGCCAGGCTCCCTCCCGAGTACCTCCTACGCACCTGTGGATAAGCACTCCACCTCACCACGGAAGACTTGGGAAGCAAGGCGAAGGCAGCGCGGGTGGGAAGCACGCTGGTGGCTCTAGGTTAATAGTGCCAGAAACAATGCTTGTACGTCACACGTCAGTTGGGAACCCCAAGAGGAAGGTATGATGAGTGCAGCAGTAAGTTTTCCCTCAGTATGAAACCAAGGTTTAATCGGACCAGTAGGAAAACGAGGTTTGCTTCGAAGGTGTTGGTGGAGGAGTGTAGTGCGGCGCAACACCAGGGATTCCGGTGCCAACGTGGAACCTGCACAACACAATCAAACTACTTTGCCCCAACTTAACAGTGAGGTTGTCAATCTCACCGGCTTGCTGAAAACAAAGGGTTAAACGTATCGAATGGAAAATGATGTTTGTTTGCATAAAACAGTAGAGAACAATGATTGCAGTAGATTGTATTTCAGATGTAAGAGAATGGACCGGGGTCCACAGTTCACTAGTGGTGTCTCTCCAATAAGATAACTAACATGCTGGGTAAACAAATTACAGCTGGGCAATTGACAATTGATAAGTGCATATAACATGCATGTGTGAGCTGTGGTGTCTACTATGAGATTCATTTGGGCATTACGACAAAGTACATAGACCGCTATCCAGCATGCATCTATGCCTAAATAGTCCACTTTCCGGTTAACATCCGTACCCCTTCCAGTATTAAGTTGCAAGCAACAGACAATTGCATTAAGTAATGTGCGTAATGTAAACAATACATTCATCCTTGAATAAAGCATTGCTGTTTTACCCCTAGTGGCAACAACACATCTACAACCTTAGAACTTGCTGTCACTATCCCAGGTTAAATAGAGGTTGAACCCAACTATCATGCATAAATACCCCCTCTTGGAGTTACAAGTATTCGCGTGGCCAAGGCTTCAACAAGTAACGGATAGCATGCAAGATCACAAATGACATAGACATGATAATATAATATTCAGCTCCACATAGGTATCAATATAAGTCAGATCCCAGCAAACACAACATGTAGCATTACAATAAGATGATCTTGATCATGATAGGCAGCTCACAAGATCTAAACATGATGGCACAAGTGGAGAAGACAACCATCTAGCTACTGCTATGGACCCATAGTCCAAGGATGAACTACTCACGCATCACTCCGGAGGCGGGCATGGCGATGTAGAGCCCTCCGGTGATGATTCCCCTCTCCGGCAGGGTGCCGGGAAGAGCTTCAGAAACCCCCCGAGTTAGGGTTGACGACGGCGGCGGCAGCGAATATGTTCTGGATGAAAGGCTCGGTGTTTTAGGGTTTTCGCGTCTCGGGGAATAAATAGGCGAAGGGGCGATGTCGGCGGACCCCCGAGGGGCCCAAACCACCTCCAGGCGCGGCTGGGCCCACTGCCGCGCCACCATGTGGTTTGGCCTCCTCGTGGCTCATCTTCGTCTCTCCTTCGGACTCCGTGTACGTGCTGGAAAAATAGGGACCTGGCCTTTTGTTTCGTGCAATTCCGAGAATATTTCCAGAAGTAACTTTCTGAAACCAAAAACAGCAGAAAACAGGGAACTGGCACTGTGGCATCTTGTTAATAGGTTAGTCCCAGAAAATGCATAAAAGTGATACGAAGTGTATATAAAACATGTAGCAAATGGTATAATATAAGCATGGAACAGCAGAAATTATGGATACGTTGGAGACGTATCACACGCCCCGTGGTGGTGTCAGCTCCTGTCCACCCCAAGGCGGACGCTCCCACCTAACCCAAGGGAGACGCTAGGCTGAGGAGAGGCCACGTCTCCCCCTAAACTAGATGAGGAGGTCCTTCACCCCGAAGGACCCTCACGCCCCTCACGTGACCCTGTGGCAACCCCTTAGCCTATAAAAGGAGGACCAAGGCACGGAGGAGGGGGAGGTCGAACCAAGGACGAAGACAAGCTAGAACCAGAGCAAGACTAGACTAGGGCTGCGAAGGTAGAGAGGAAGGTGATCTCCTCCGGGTCAGGATCTGTCCTTCTTCTACCTCAGCCAAAACCCTTCCGGGTACCCTGCCCGGGAGGTTCCATTGTAAGCCACACTATGAAGAACTCATCAATCCAGACATGCAGGAGTAGGGCTTTTAGCCTCCGGGCGGCCTGAACCTGGGTAGCTCCTTGTGTCCCTTTGGTTGCATGCTTTGATCGTGGAGAGGAGAGCTTGATCTAGACTCCGCCCAAGAAGACGATTCTCAGCCTCCTTCGCGCCCCGTGCCGAACCTAAAAGGGGGTATCCTATACTCCCGGTGTCCGTGCAACGAGACACGACATCTGGCGCGCCAGGTAGGGGGCGCAAGCGCTGGATTCGCCTACATCAGCCGCGACGGCAAGCTCTTCGTCGACAACGTCGGAGTCTACATCAGGCTCCTCTTCTTCGGAAACAAGCTCGTCGTCAAGTTCTTCTTCTGGTTCGCGGTCTACGGCAAGATCGCCAAGATCTGCCTCGAGCACCTCGCCCGTCGGATCCGCTCCAGGAACAGCCGTCTCCTCGGGACAAGGCAAGCAGCTGCCTCAGTCACAAGCAAAAGTCATGTCGGGGCTCGGGAGGTCTTTGGAGAGCAAGCGTGCCAGGCATCGCGGAAAGGCTGGGGGCTAGAGGAAGCTCTGGGCGTGGCCCGGGCGCTTCTCTCCTTTCCCCCAGATCAGTGCAAGAGTGATCCCCGTGCGAAGGCATGGATCAACAGCTTGGAAAACCTGCTGGACTACGCTCTCCAATGCCACGCTCCACGAGTCCTGCCCCGACCATCGACCACGGCGCTGCCGTCCCCGAGCCACTACCTCCGGCGGAGGAACAGCCTGAGGACCCCCATGGCAAGCGGCCCATGGAACTTCCTGAAGAAGGTGCTGGTCAGAGCTCCAACCCCAGGCGTCGTTCGCGGGAGGACATGGAAGGCCAGGCCAGCCAGCACCTCAAGACCTGCTGCACGCCGTACCCTGCAACCGTCTCCGACCTCTATCACCTGGAGCAAGAAGCTGAGGAAACATTGCGACACTACATCTGGAGGTTCCGGGGCGTCGTCGACCGCATTATCCCGAAGTACCTCTGTGAGGCTTCCGTCATCGCCGCGTTCCACGTCAACGTCCGCAACCTCAAGATGCGTGAAAAGATGAGTATCCATGTTGTGGATACCCTGGAGAGCTTGTGGGACATGGCCACCGATGCGCCAGGATGGAAGAAGCTGCTAACCTTCCTCCATGCAAGAATCGTTGAAGCAATCCGTGTTGTGTACCCGGAAGAGCCATGTTGCCACAAGATGTACCCTGAAGTGTCCAGTTGTCGTTCAGAGACGTCCATGATGAATAAAAGATAAGTTACCCTCAAACCTGTTTCTGCAGTCCGTGCTATCTACTTCTCGGGTAACAGAACATGTGCGGAACTAGAAAGGCAAGGCTCGACCGTCGTGCGAGCACTCATGGGGTATCGACTCTCCCGGGGGTAAAAAGCGGTGCGCAGACCTGATACACCCCGGGGACGTGCGTGCCAACAGAGTGAGCGGCTTTTTGGGTATCGGTAGGGCTCGCGAGCGCATGCCTGACCTGTCAGGGCCTCGCGGGTAAGCTTACATCCCAGGAAGTTCCTCAAGGACGTGGAGAAAAGTAAAAACATGCTAAAGACAAATAAAAGCAACCCGAGAACTAGAGTAGCATAGCAAGTTCTAGCCTATTACAAGCAAGTTTTAATATGCTGGTACATGAGATCTGACGCAAAGTTTATTCGGGGGCACGAAATGCCCAAACATGGTGCAGGACAACTAAAGTGGCGGGAACTTCTCATGGCGAGTGCGGTCGCGGGAGCTGACACCGCCTGGAGAGATGCCTCAGAAGGAGACGAGGCCAAGAAGTCCGGCAAGGCCACGCCCGGATTGGCCTCTCTGAAGGACGCCATCACCAAGGCCGCCGTCGCCTTGCTCGTCTCGTGCTTGTCGTTCACAAGCCGGGTGACCATCTTGTTCTTGAAAGACCGGAGATCAGCGACTACTTCTCTGATGAATCTCGCGACGAGGGGCAGACTCTGGCGCTTTGGCTCCAACACCGGGGCTGCAGTGGGCAGACTCAGCCGCTTCACTCGCGTCGTCGCCAAGTCGCAGGCGGCCTCAACCTCGGCGAAACCTTCCTGGTTAAGACGGCGAAGCTCGGACAGCTCAGAAGATGCCTGGGAGTTGGCCTGGATCAGCTTCTGATGGCCTTCCTTCAGTGCTGCAAGCTCGTTGCCTTGCGCCTCCAAGGATTCTTTCAGCTCGGACATCTTCTGGCCGTCATCTTGGCCTGCTGCTGCAAAGTTCGGACGGACTCCTGCTCCTGATGGAGGGCATTCTTGACATCTTCAATGGTTTGGGCGGCCTCCTGCTCTTTGGACTTCCAGAGTTGGATGTCCTTGTCCTTGGCCTCGAGCTCTTCACGGTGGCGGTCCTCTGCCTCCCTTAGGCGTTTCTCAGTCTGCTGCTCCTGCTGGAGTTTCTGGAGCTCCAAGGCTTTCTCCTTCTCAGCCAGTTCTGCCTCCCGGGAGGCTAGCTGTCGCTCTTTCGCCAAGAGGACTTTGCCTTGGCGCTCACTTTCGGCCTTCCGGTCTGCGTCTTTCTTCTCAAGAGCCGGGAGCAAGGTGGTGATCTGGGTTGCCAAGCGATTCAGCTTGTCCATCCCCGTCTGGATCAGTTCCTCGACACTCTCGATGGTCCCCACAACGGCGGCCTCACGGTCGCACAAGTCTTTGCCCAGCTGAGCTATCCCGCGGATGATGGCATCCATCGCGTCGTCACCGCTGATGGTGAACCCTGGAGTAGCTGCCGGGGGACCTCCCGGGGCAGGCACACTTTTCTTGCGGTTGGCGGCCAGGCTCTCCTTGATCTTCATCAGCGCCGCCATCTCCTTGCTGGCGCCAGAATCAGTGGAAAAAGAGGCGAAAGTCGTTAACACCGTCCCAGTCATCAAGGAGCTCTCTATCAAATCGAGGCCTGGACCCGGAGCAGGGTTCGCGGTCTGCGTTCCCATTGCCCGCGAACTCGGGGCGCCCTTGGACACCTCTTGACCCTCTGAAGGCGAGAGGGAAGGTGGTTTCTCCTGGCTGGTCCCCCCATGAAGGCCCCGGGAGAAAAGACGTTGGCCACTGAGGCATCTGGGAACAAAAGGATGTCAGGAAAAGCATTGGTGCGTCAAGAAAACGAAGTTACCCGCGAGCTCTGGGTTACCTGCTTGCTCGGGCGTCAGGGCGTCGAGCGCTTTCCCCGGGTGAGCTAGGGAGGTCGCCGTCACGCTCCCCACTCCGCTCCCTCGACGGCCTTCAAGTTCTGCTATGGGAGGGGAAGCATCCCTCCTCCACCGGCTCCAAGGCTAGTGGCGGTGTCGTCCTCCGCCGTATCACGCCGTCTCTTGCCAGTACCCAAGGAAGGAGAACCCCTGCACCAACACTCGGTCATTTTCCTTGGGGAAGGCAAGAAGCAAAGTGCAAGAAAGAAGTGAAGAAGAGGCTTACTCTCGGGTGCGCTTGGTACCCATTGACGGGGGAACATCGCCGACGCAGCAGAAGACGCCTGGGGGCTCGCCGGCGCTCTCCCAAGGCAGCAGGTGGCTCCACCACGGGTGACAGGCGGCCGGCAGAAGCTCTCCGGCGGGGGGCTCGGACGAAGCCAGCGGCGCTCGCTTCTTCGTCCACATGGTCTTCATCGTTCCCCATCACCACGACTGGCGGGGAACGGCTGCGGACACTCGGGTCTGGGGCAGCATCGACCCCGAGGGCAGACTGCGGGGGGGAGCAGCCCCCTCCTCGTCGTCATCTTCATCATCGTCATCGCTGGCAACAGGGTCGTCGCCAGCATCTTCGTCTCTGTCGGAGGCGTCGGTCTCGCGCCCGTCGCCTCCGTCGTCATCGTCGTCATCAGAGCCGGAGAATTCCTCTTCGGATTCCTCCTCGCTCTCCTCGTTGGACTCCCAGCATTCTCCTTCTTCAGGGCTGGAAGGTGCCCTGACCTTGCGGGTCTTCACCACAGGAGGTCTGGGCCCGTGATCAGCCCGGCCTACAATACCAAAGGCGTTGCAGACCGGCATCTGCGCCAGGATCTTGTCCTTCTCCGGGTCGTCGCACAGGGGCAGAAACCCCTTGGGCAGCTGGTACTTGACCCCTGGAGTGAAGGTCCCTCTCACGTTATCCCGGACAAGGTTTTCCTCCATGTCGGGACACCTCAGGCGAGAAGGATCCCCGGGGCCCTGGAAGTTCCAGGCCGGGTGCGGGCGTTTCTGCAGCGGCGCGAGGCGATTGCGGAGGAAATGAGCAACGATGGCGGCTCCGGAAACTTCTTTCTCGCGAAGAAGTTTGAAGCGCGCCACGACCGCCGAGAACTGTTCATCCTGCAAGCTGACACTTCTCCAAGTGTCCAGATCCACTGGACGCTCCGTCGGCTCCTCCAGCTGAGCATCAGCTTCTGGCACCCCGACCAAGAACCAGTGATCCCTCCACTCTTCCCATCTGGATTTGGTTTCCATGAGGGGGAAGGCCCACTTGATGTTCGGACGGAAGCAGAACGTGACGCTGCCTCCCATCCAGCCTTGGCCCCCAATGCGAGGGTAGAAGAAGTGGCGGAACAGCGCCACGGATGGCATCACCCCGACGAACGCCTCGCAGGTGGGCGAAGACCGCCAAGTCGAGGATGGCGCCTGGCGTCAGATGCAAGAGCTTCAGCTGTACGCGCGCAAGATCTCCATGAAGAAATCAGAGAAAGGGGGACGAGCCCCATCAACATGAAGCTGTCAAAATGGGGATCTGCTTGGGTGTCCTGGTCGCCGACGGCGGAAAGACCTCCGACGCTTTCCTGGGGGACACCATCGGCGCCAGCGACTCCATCACCCCGAAGTGCCCCGCTTTCCGCATCATCTCCGCGTCACCGGCGAAGCAGCTGGGAAACAAGGCCTTCTGTTTCTTGAGCTCGGCCCGCTCGGCGTTGCGCGCCGATCTCCGCCGCGATCTCTTGGTTTTTGGGGACAGCGGCTTCTCGGTGGGCGAGGCCCCGCGCTCTTCTTCCTCCGGCGAGAACTTTCATCGAGCCATTGGAGCAGAAGGGAAATTGGTGCAATGGCGACAAGGGGAGGCGGCGGAGCAGAGTCAGGAAGACGAAGGTGGAGGCGGCGATTTGGGGATTTCGGCGAATCTGGAGAGGTAACGGCTACAGTGGAAGCCAGTCGTGGCTTATAAGGCATCCCACACGTCACGTCGCGGCCCCATTACTCCGACGGACGTGGGGATCGAGGGGGCGTGCCGATTTCTGCGCGTTTCGCCCGTTGGATTCCAGGATAAGCAAGGGGTCCGTATGAATCGCAACGTTCGCCGTGATTCAGTCAACAGGACCCGGGGGCTCGTCTCTACCTCGCCTCGGCGGGTCCCCAACGGAGCTGAGAAGACCAGGTACCCGGGACCCACTTTGACCTATCTTTAGGCCATGGCCCCGGCAGCTGGAGTAAGAGCCACCGGGACCATGCCCGGGGGCTACTGTCGCAACAGTGGAACATGGGGTTCCCCTAGTACTGCCAAAGTGGGTCCACCCCATGTGGGCCCAAGTTGAAGATGGACAAGACCAAGACTCAAGTCAAGCTGGCGGGTTCACCGTCAAGACACGCAAGGCCTGCATCGACTAAGGGCTCCGGTCCTGGGGACCTTCCGGGTCCCCGAATCAAGCAAGAAGGCCAGGAAGGACCCGAGAGCCCGAGTTCCCGGCAGGAGGCCAGGCTCCCTCCCGGGTACTCCTACGCCCTGTGGATAAGCACTCCACCTCACCACGGAAGACTTGGGAAGCAAGGCGAAGGCAGCGCGGGTGGGAAGCACGCCCGTGGTGGTGTCAGCTCCTGTCCACCCCAAGGCGGACGCTCCCACCTAACCCAAGGGAGACGCTAGGCTGAGGAGAGGCCACGTCTCCCCCTAAACTAGATGAGGAGGGTCCTTCACCCCGAAGGACCCTCACGCCCCTCACGTGACCCTGTGGCAACCCCTTAGCCTATAAAAGGAGGACCAAGGCACGGAGGAGGGGGAGGTCGAACCAAGGACGAAGACAAGCTAGAACCAGAGCAAGACTAGACTAGGGCTGCGAAGGTAGAGAGGAAGGTGATCTCCTCCGGGTCAGGATCTGTCCTTCTTCTACCTCCAGCCAAAACCCTTCCGGGTACCCTGCCCGGGAGGTTCCATTGTAAGCCACACTATGAAGAACTCATCAATCCAGACATGCAGGAGTAGGGCTTTTAGCCTCCGGGCGGCCTGAACCTGGGTAGCTCCTTGTGTCCCTTTGGTTGCATGCTTTGATCGTGGAGAGGAGAGCTTGATCTAGACTCCGCCCAAGAAGACGATTCTCAGCCTCCTTCGCGCCCCGTGCCGAACCTAAAAGGGGGTATCCTATACTCCCGGTGTCCGTGCAACGAGACACGACAAATTCTTCCCATGATTCTTGCATATCTTTGAGGGAAAAGAGAGAGTAGATCTAGATCTACATTTCCACCAATCCATCTCTCCTCTAAGTGAGTGGAACCTAATAGATCTTTGATCTTGGAGTTCTTGGTGTTTCTCCTCCTTTGTTCTTCCTCTCTTCTCCCCCCGTAAGCATTAGTTGCTTTTGGTGGGATTTGGGAGTGCAGGACTTGACCCCTTCTTGTGTGCTTGCCTTTGCTATTATGCATCGGTTTGCTCTCTCCACGAATATTCGTGGAAGTGAAAATTCGTGAGCTTGTTACTCTTGGGTCGTTGGACCCTAGACGGTGTTCTTGTGACCTTTTGTGGTCAAGGCCTTTTGTGGCTTGTTGGGATCTTTTGTGGTCATTTGGGAGCTCCCAATCCTTTTGTGGTTTGTGCCTCAAGTTTGTTGTAAGGGACTCGATTTCCGCCCAAAAGGAAATCAATAGTGGAAGGTGAACCGAGATTTTGGGCGAGATTCATCGGAGAATAGGGTGAGCCCTTTTGTGGCGTCTTAAGTTTGAAACTCACACCCCTCCAACGAGACGTACTCCCCTAAAAAGGAGGAACTCGGGAACACATCATCGTCTCCGCGTGCCTCGGTTATTTCTATACCCGAGCTCTTTACTTATGCAATTTACATCGTGATAGCCTTCGTGCTTGAAGTCTATATCTTGCTATCAGCTTGTTATTTGTCTTGCTTAGCATAAGTTGTTTGTGCACATAGGTGAACCTAGTATATTTAGCTTGTATGCTTGTTAAATTAAAACACCTAGTTTTATTCCGCATTTATCAAGTCTAAACCGGAAAAGTTTTAAATCGCCTATTCACCCCCCTCTAGGTGACATCCTTGTCATTTCACTGTGCCTGGAAGTTTAGACTCGCTTATCAAATACTAGATGGATACAAGGGCACGCGGGTATGGGTTATACGATCTCATACCCGTATGAAAGGATCGAGTAGGTTGACTAGAGGGAGGGTGAATAGGCAACTACAATTTTTTTTTTCTTTTAATACAAATTTGGGAATTGCTCAAATATAAGTTCTCTAGATATGAAACTAGGTGAACAATCCTATATGATGAGCAATAAACAAGCTAGCAAGATATTCTACACAAGATAAGATAGCAATACAAGTAAAGGAAGGTAAGAGATTACCACACGGTGACGCGGAGATGTTCTACCGAAGTTCACTTCCCAATGGAAGCTACGTCTCCGTTGGAGCGGTGCGGAGTCACAAAGTGAACTCCGAATAGCCTTGATATGGCACACCGTATCTCCCTCATGTTATCCTCCGATGAGGAGTTCCACGAGCCACTATATGATGCCCTCGAGGTCGGCAACAAACCTTTACAAGGATGAGGCACACTCCACAACCGAATTGGAGGCTCTCACCAAATTCCCGCGGCTCCCAAAGCCACAAGAATCACAAGGCCGGGGCACGACTCCACAACTCAATTGGAGGCTCCCGGCTAGTCCCCGCGGCTCCCAAAGCCACAAGAATGACCAACGACCGTCTAGGGTTCCAAAGAACCCAAGAGTAACAAGTTCCTCAAAGAATGGATGGGGAAATCAAATCTCTTTGGTGGAAGTGTAGATCTAGGTCAACTCTCCCAAGTCCTAAAGGACAAGGTGTTTGAGTGGGTAGGGAGAGAGATCTACGAGTTTCAAGCTTTCAACAATGGTGGGTAAGATATTTCTGGTCGTGGTGCCTCTCTTGGAGAAGAAGAGGCGACTTAAATAGGTCCACTGAAAAACTAGCCGTTTATTGCACAGATTCGTGCAATCCGGAATTGGTTCGGAATTAATCCGGAATTCCGGTTGATTCGGAATAATCCGGATGTAAACCAACTCGAATCCGGACTGAGTGCAGTACCGAAAACTCAGCCCGGAATGAGTTCGGAATCCATCCGGAATATTCCGAGTCGGTCGGAATTCCGAACCAAATCCGGTCCATCCGGATTTCGTCCAGATTGGCTTGTTTTTCAGCAAATCTATTTCCGACAAATTGCACCAAGGTTGTAGGAAGGTTGTGGGGTGCAAATATGGTTTGTGAGCATGATTAAAGATTTCCCCAAGCTTTCCAAAGAGTAACCCCTCTTGATAGAACGGCAACCCTACGACTCAATAAATTAAATCTTCGGGCCACCGACTTCGATCTTTTTCTCCTTTTTGAGGGGTCAACATGGCCATGTGCTTTTCATCAATTGTACCTGTAGTACTTTAGCACACGGTAAGACCATCACTTATGTTGTTAACAAACACACAAAACTAGATTAGGAGACGCATGTCCTTTCAATCTCCCCCTTTTTAGTGTTTGATGACAACATAAGGATTTGCATAGAGATATATATAATATGTACGATGCAATGAATTTACAAAATATAGACGGGCTCCCCCTTGATGTGTGCATACATTAGAGTTGCATTTGAATACACAAAATGCACACAACAAGAATCAACACTCCCCTACATTTTATAAACCAACAAGATGTGCAACAATGGAGATGATAGAACTATTTGATATAGTTGCACGCTCTACATAAGACATGATAAATGAAATCATAAAGACTAGATCACAAGATATGTAGATAAATGACATAGTCTTTCAACATTACAAGCACAAATACCGGGCAAAGTATGTCTTACCACATACGCACCAAGGTACAACAAGAAACAAATAGTTCTTACACATATGAAAATAAAGGAGCACAAGCTTATAAGATCAAATGAAATGAAAAAGCCAAGAAGCTTGTGCTTGCCCATGCAAAACCCCGGAGCATCCTAATAGAACTCATTCTCCCCCTTTGGCATCAAGACGCCAAAAAGGGAAAACGAGCGAAGCTAATACGCAACCCAACTACTCATCCTCCTCGTCCTCATCATCATAAGCAGCTCCAAATAGGAAGTCATCATCTGTCACGGATGGCATAGGAATGTCCTGAAACGCCGTGGGGGCCAAAGACGGATCATCCTCTTCAGAAAGCAAACCAGCTGCCCGCCTATCCGCATTCTGAATGCGACGGCCCTCCTTGGCTAACTCGCGAGCGTCGTGGCTGTAGGCACGGGCATCCCGGCAGTTGGCAAACATCGCCTGAAAGAACTTGGAGATCGCACTACCTCCCTTCCTCCCCAGAGCGGGAGCGGAAGGAGGAACGGGAGCACGGAGCTGGAGGCACGAGCACCAACCAAAGAGCCTTTGCCCTTGGCAAACTCAGGAATCTCAGGACCCTTGGTGAACACAGGAGCAAACAAATCTGGCTTCACTAGCTCACGGCAAAGCATAATAGTCTCACCAGCCACATGGTTGATGAACTTCTGAATGAGAGGTGCATATGCGGGAGTCCGCTTGCACATAACCCCAGCCTCAATCTCACGGTATATGAAATCCATAACATCAATCTTCCGCTGACGGTAGGCTTGGTGAAATGCATAAGGTTAACCATATACCCACGAACAGCAGAAACATCACCAGCCTTGTTCATAATGTTCTCACGGAAGATCTTAGCAAGCATGTTATAGAATGGATACATGTCAGTGATAAAAGGAGAATTGACCTCGCCATACTCTGGGGGATAGCAATCATCAAGCACACCTTGTCATACTCGTTGGAGGAGTGAATTTGGAAGCCATAGTCTCCATAGATGTTCTCCCAATCATATCCCAAGGCATGAGCAAAAACTGACCAGGAGCTTTCAAATTTGGTTGTCCCGGACATCCAAGTTATGGTACGCACACTATCATTTTTGAAGAAAACGGTGCAATAGAATTGACTAATAAGTTCGGGACAATAAGATTGAGAGACCAAAGCTACCTTCAAAATGTCCATCTTCTTAAGTGTCGCATAAATATGAACAAGATCGGTGTCCTTGTGCTCATTGAGATATTCCTTATCAAGTGGCTTGACCGCAACAACCAAGCTCTTCTTAAGTGTCATGTAGAACTCATTCCACATCTTGAACTGAGTGCGAGTCCAAAACCTCTCATCACCTTCACAATTTTTTCACAAACCGGTAAGGATCGAGACTGCGAACAATTTTCCACTCCTTCCGAGGCATGTCCTTGAAATCCTCAATGGGAACCTCCTCTTGTTCCATCTCAACAGAATCAATCTGAGGCTGCTTGCTCCCTCGGCCTTTGCCAGGACGGCGATTAGAGCCACGACGAACAGATGACTCAAATTGCTTCATAGCCGGCTTGGAGCGAGGTTTCTTCCTCAAACCCTCACGCCTTTCATCACGGTCAGCACTATCACCTGTGAGAATAGAGCATAGGTACGCAGCAATGGATAAGAAAAACATATGCCAAAAGTTTTAAAATTCGAAATTTTAGTGAAAATAGGAAGTGCAATTTCAAAGACACTGTGAATTCGGAATTGGTCCGGATTTGAGTCGGAATATTCCGAACGGGTCGGAACATTCCGAGCCATTCCGGGTTCATTCCGGATGCACACGATTCGTTTCTCAAATTAGCACTAGATTGAAAAATGGAGGCAAAGATCCGACGATATAAGCCATAAGGACGAGAAATCCCTAAGAAACTCGGAACCCATCTAGATTTGAGTGAAAACAAAGAGGAACACGAGTTTATACCCGAAGACATGACGAAAATCAAATCTGGTCGGTGGAGCCCTTCCAAGCTTGAAGGAGATCAAGCTAGGAGAGGATCCGGACGCCGGACGGCCGGAGGGCAGCACGGCGAGGTGGCGGCGAAAACGGCGGCGGAGGAACACTGGGACGAGTCGGGGACGGTATGAGGAACCGAAGCAGACAAGGCCAAACGCGAACAGGTAACCAAGATTTTTGAACATCCGGAATAGATCCGGAATTTGTTCGGAATTCCGGACCATCCGGAAAATTCCGATGTGATTCCGAAATCATTCCGAAAACTGAGAAACGGTACTGGACATGGTCCGGAATGAGTTCGGAAATGGTCGGAAAATTCCGAAACGTCCGGAATTCCGGACAAATTCCGAGATGATTCCGAAAAAAAAAGGTTTAAAAGAGATTTTCTCAATAGTTCTTTTTCAAATATATTGGCATATGTTTAGAGATGAACAGATAGATTTGATAAGAGCATAGACACAAGGTAAGAGTTATGGTTTCTACACATGCTTGTTGGATGAAGAACGAGAACACGATGAGCTACAACAAGCATGATTCGAATATAACAAGATAAAATTGAGGAAGCAATAATAAAGGTCTAACAACACCCAAATTTCACGAGGAAATCCAACTCCTCAAGAAGAGGAGGGCGGTGGCCGTAGCCACCATGTTTGAGTATATATGACTTGACGCCGCGAAGATATATCTTGGGCTCAAAATCAAAACTCATCTTTGAAGCACATTTGGTCACACAAGTGACTATGATGCAAGATTTGTCTATTTGCGCATTATAAGGGAAGTGTTGACTCATGAATTGAGCTACACTCCCCCTATGTCTATGCCTACATCCAAACCAAATGAATATCGTCTAATATGGGTAGGTATGCAAGAAGTCCACTAAATCCAATTGCTTATGTCCACCACATTAAGTTCTCCTCTCAACTCCTTGAATCTTGCTTCACCAAGAGGCTTTGTGAACATATCGGCGAGTTGAAGCTTGGTGTTGACATACTTGATTGCAATATCACCCTTCTCAACATGATCTCGAATAAAATGATACCGGATCTCAATATGCTTGGTCTTCCCATGAAGAACCGGATTGTGAGCAATTTTGATGGCACTTTCATTATCACATAAAAGAGGCACTTTGTCACAAATGACACCATAATCCTTTAAAGTTTGCCTCATCCATAATAGTTGTGCACAACAACTTCCGGCGGCAATGTATTCGGCTTCGGTGGAGGACGAGGCCACACAATTTTGCTTCTTAGAAGACCAACTCACAAGGGACCTACCAAGGAATTGGCAAGTACCCGAAGTTGATTTTCTATCCATTTTGCAACCCGCCCAATCCGCATCCGAATAACCTACAAGATCAAAGCTTGTGCCTTGGGGATACCAAAGACCAAAGTTAGGAGTATCCATCAAGTATCTTAGAATCCTTTTAACCGCGGTTTCATGACTTTCCCTAGGACTTGATTGGAATCTTGCACACATACCCACACTAAACATAATATCCGGTCTAGATGCACAAAGGTAAAGCAAAGATCCAATCATAGAACGATAAAGCTTTTGATCAACTTCCTTACCATCCGGATCTAAGTGAAGATCCGCCTTGGAGTCCATGGGAAACTTATATGGCTTGGCATTGTTCATGTCAAATTTCTTGAGCATGTCCTTAATATACTTGGCTTGACATAAGAATGTTCCTTCTCGAAATTGGTGGATTTCAAAGCCAAGAAAATAATTCAACTTTCCCATCATGGACATCTCAAATTCCTTGGTCATTAGCTTGCCAAATTGATCACTAAATTCACGGTTAGTGGAACCAAAGATAATATCATCAACATATATTTGGCATACGAAAAAATCTCCATTTACCCTTTTTGTAAAAAGAGTGGGATCTATTACCCCAATTTCAAAGCCACGGTCTACTAAGAACTCCTTGAGATGATCATACCAAGCACGTGGAGCTTGCTTGAGCCCATAAAGAGCCTTATGTAGTAAGTAGACGTGGTTAGGAAATTTAGGGTCTTCGAAACCCGGAGGTTGTTTAACATACACCAACTCATTTAGTGGACCATTTAAGAAAGCACTTTTAACATCCATTTGATATAAGACAATATTATGAGTAGATGCATAAGCAATTAGTAAGCGAATGGATTCAAGTCTAGCAACGGGGGCATAGGTTTCACCGTAGTCGACTCCTTCGATTTGGGTGTAGCCTTGTGCAACCAATCTTGCTTTGTTGCGGATGACTTGACCATGTGAGTCTTGCTTGTTCTTAAATATCCACTTGGTTCCAATGACATTATGGCATGTGTCTTTGGGTTTTTCAACTAATGACCATACTTTGTTGCGCTCGAAGTTGTTCAACTCTTCATGCATAGCCGCAACCCAATCCATATCTTCAAGAGCATCATATACCTTGAGAGGTTCTAAGCTAGACAAACAAGAGACATGACCACAAAAGTTAGATAATTGTTTGCGTGTGGACACACCCCTACGAATACTCCCAAGGATATTTTCTTTGAAGTGGGAAAGATGATCCAATTTTGATGCACGCCGGATGACCCGGCGTTCCATGGCTTGACCAATTGTTTCACCAACACAAATATCTTCATCATTGCCTTCATCTTGCTCATGGTCAACCCGAAGTGGAGTTCTTGGGTTGTGGGTTCATTATGTTCTCGTTCACCACTAGAGTTGGGTGGGTCTTGACCATCTTCTTGATCATGTGAATGAATATCATGTTCTTGTTCTTGGATAGTTTCTTGATCAACTATTGAGGTGGATGGCTCAACTTGAGTAGAACTTGTTCCTTCTTCTTGAGTATCATCAATAGGTCCTTCAATAGGAATAAGTTCTCCAATCCCCATAGTTCTTATGGCTTGAGATGGAGCATCATCACCTACATCATCATGATCAATATGCTCCGCTTGGGAGCCATTATCCTCGACAAACTCCACGTTCATAGATTCTTCAACACACCCGGTGGATATGTTGTAGACCCTATAAGCATGAGACTTTGCGGCATATCCAACAAGTATACCATCAAAAGATCTAGATTCAAATTTAGCAATTTTGCAACCTTTAATGTAAACATGGCATTTGCAACCAAAGACTCGAAAGTAAGATACATTTGGCTTTTTACCGGTGAGGAGTTCATATGGTGTCTTTTCCATGAGAGGACGGAAGAAGAGCCGGTTTGAGTAGTGACAAGCGGTGTTGATGGCTTCGGCCCAAAAGTTGTATGGGGAATGAAATTCGGCCATCATAGTTCTTGCCATATCAATAAGAGTGCGGTTCTTCCTTTCGGCGACACCATTTTGTTGGGGAGTATATGCAGCGGAATATTGGTGTTGAATGCCCTCCCCACTTAGGAAATCATCCATAGTGTAATTCTTGAACTCCGTACCATTGTCACTTCTAATTGCCAAAATCTTGGAGTCATATTGGCGTTGAACTAGGGTTGCAAAGTCAATGAATATCTTTTGAGTTTCACTCTTCTTCTTGATGTAGAAAGTCCAACAATATCTTGAATAATCATCCACAATCACCAAACAATATTTCTTGCCACCAAGACTATCATATGTGGGAGGCCCAAAAGATCCATATGAAGGAGCTCCAAAGGCCTCTTAGTGGAGATAATGGTCTTCTTGGGGTGATTCTTTTCATGCATCTTTCCGGCTATGCAAGCACTACAAGGACGATCTTTGGAAAAATTAACATCGGTTAGTCCTACCACGTGTCCACCCTTTACAAGAGTTTGTAAATTTCTCATACCGACATGGCCTAGCCGGCGATGCCAAAGCCAACCCTTGTCGGATTTAGCCATTAGACACGTGGCAATTTGAGTGGTCTCTTTCGAGAAATCGACCACATACAAACCGTTCTCACGAAATCCAACAAAGGCTACTTTAAGAGATTTTGTGAAAAGGATGGTCACGTGGTATTTATTAAAGATAACGGTGTAACCGGCATCGCATAATTGACCAACGGAAAGTAGATTATATGAAAGGGATTCAACAAGGAGGACCTTCTCAATTGATAACTCCGGTGTGATCACCACCTTGCCATATCCCAATACCTTAAGTCTTGTATTGTTCCCAATGGTGACATGAGAGAATGAGAGTAATTGTTTCAATAAGCCCTTTACTACTTCTTTGCTTCCGGTCATGTGAGATGAACACCCACTATCAATGAGCCATGAAGATCCACCGGAAGAAAAGCCCTACAATAAATCAAGTCTTTGATTTAGGTACCCATTTTGGAATGGGTCCTCTTTTGTTAGTCACAAGGGTCTTTGGAACCCAAATAGCATAGTGATAATCATCTCCATATGAGGTACCAACATATTTAGCAAAAACATAACCATTTCTAGATTTCATAAGCACATATGAGGGGTTATATTTTCCGGCAAAGTCATTGTGAGTGGCATTGCCCCTTGTGGCTTACCACCCACAATGGGTTCAACATTCTTCTTGCCCAACTCCCCCTCCTTCACAAAAATAATATCTTTTGAAGGGGAGGTAGGCATCTTCTTCTTGTTTGCCTTCTTGGACTTGGGAGCAAACCCAAGCCCTTCCTTGCCAACCACTCCCTTTTGATTGGTCAAAAGATCATTGAGGTTCTTTTCCCCTTGGATGCAAGTGGCTAGCCCTTTTCAAGTTGGGCCTTCAACCTAGTGTTCTCCTCCATGAGAGATGCTTTAAGACATAAGGGTTAGTAGCACAAGCATTGGCATCTTTATCATTATGAGGAGTGGTGAAGCTAGCATATATAAATTGAGCTTGTAATTTAGCATGACCCCTTGAGCTTGGTGAGCTCACTTGAGGTCACCTTGTGGGTTTCCCTAAGTTGCTCAAAATTCTCAAGGAGTTTGTTATGACTCTCTACAAGCTCATCATTTTTAATTTTTAGATCACTAGCAACTTGAATAGAGGTTTCACGGGTTTCTTTTGCCTTGGATAAATCCTTGGCTTGGGTCTCCTCAAGTTGCTCCCGGAACACTTGTTCCTCAACAAGTTGATCTTCTAGCTCACCAATTTTATCGGCATGATCACGTGCATGCCCCTCAAGCTCATAAATCCTATTCTCCTTCTCCTCAAGGAGGTGTTTGGCTTCTCCATATTGGTACATGAGAGCCTCAACCATTTTCTTGGTTGGACCTTGGAGCTTGTTTATAAAGAGGGTAATTGTATCCTCTTTCTCTCATTTTTCCCTACATCCTCAACACAATCCAAGAGAGATGGTTTAGAGGAGATAGTAATTTTAGGTGGGGAATTCACCTTGGTTTCCTTGGCCATGAGGCACATAGGCTTGGGATCTTGTTGTCATTTGGAGCGGAGAAAAGGGGTGCCAATGAAGGAGGAAGGTTGCCCATTGCAAGAGCCGCCATCCCCACTTCCTCACTTGTATCATCATCCTCCTCTTCGCCACCGGACTCATACTCTTCTTCATGTGTTGCGATGACAAGAGCCTTTTGAGGTTCTCTCTTGATGAGGTACTTGATGGGCTTGGTGAAGAACTTCTTCTTCTTTAAGATGAGTTGGCCTCCAAAATCTTCTCTTCTCTCATAGGGGCAATCCTTCACAAGGTGATTCTCCTTTCCACAATTAAAGCACATTCTTTTCATTTGTGGGGAGAAGTTGCTTCTGAAGTTGCTCTTGATATTCTTTTTGTTCCAATACTTGGTGGCGGCAAGAGCAAGCACCTCATTGAGTTCACCCACAAAATCTTCTTCATGATGACCACTTGTGCTTTCTTCATATCTTGGATGTTCTTCCACATGAGCCTTCAAGGCAAGGTTCTTTGTGCCACGAATTTGGTTGATGGAAGACTTGGAAGTGGCCTTCAAGGTATCATAAGTGACGAATTGTGCCAATATGTCATTGGGAGACATTGTTTTGTAGTCCGCTCTCGTATGGAGATTCATCACCATATTTTCATTGTATGGAACAATGGTCTTGAGGAACTTGGCTTTGACCCATTCATCATCCATATCTTTCTTTCCATTTTCCCTACATGCCACAACAAGCTTGGTGAGTCTTCGGAAGAGATCCGATGGTGTCTCTTCTTCTAGCATGATGAAGTTGTCCACTTGATGTTGAAGGATGGCGTCGTTGGAGCGTTGAAGGCCCTCATTTCCTTCATATACCGATGCGAGAAAATCCCAAGCCTCCTTGGTGGTTTTGAGATTCCGCACTTGATCTTCATCATGGGCGGTCATGGCACTCTCAAGGATGTACTTGGCGTTTGCATCAAGTTGTTCATCAATCTCTTCTTGCCTTGTCAAGTTGGAGGGATCAACCGGAGTAACCATTTAGAACCACCCTCCAAAGATGCACCGATGAGCTGCGAAAATAAGACTCCATAGATTTCTTCCAAGTGAAATAACGAGTATTATCAAGCTTAGGAGGTGGCCTACTTAGGTTGGTTATATGAGGTTGAGTGGTGGAACTTGAGTGAGATATGAAGTAGGTGGAGCAAAGTTATGAGGAGGCTTCTCACTAGTTTTAGGTTGATCTTTGTTATCCTTAACAACCAAGGCCTCAACGTTAGAAACACCGGTTGATGAGGAGGCATTTTGATTATTAATGACCCGAGTAAACACCTCGTCCACCATTTTGCCTTTCATGAACCCAAAGAGTTCAATCATGGCTTTCATGGTGACCGGGGCATTATCATCGGGAGGGGTTATCCCCGCTTCACTTAGTTCTTTCTCAAGTTGTTCTTATCATTTTTCTCTTGTTGTTCCTTAGCAAGTTTTAACTCCTCTCGCTAGTCATCCTCCTCTTTAGGCTGTTAAGCCCTTAATAAAGAGACCTTGCTCTGATACCAATTGAAAGGATCGAGTAGGTTGACTAGAGGGGGGGGGGTGAATAGGCAACTACAAATTTTCTTTTTCTTTTAATACAAATTTGGGAATTGCTCAAATATAAGTTCTCTAGATATGCAACTAGGTGAACAATCCTATATGATGAGCAATAAACAAGCTAGCAAGATATTCTACACAAGATAAGCTAGCAATACAAGTAAAGGAAGGTTAAGAGATAACCACACGGTGACGCGGAGATGTTCTACCGAAGTTCACTTCCCAATGGAAGCTACGTCTCCGTTGGAGCGGTGCGGAGTCACAAAGTGAACTCCGAATAGCCTTGATATGGCACACCGTATCTCCCTCGTGTTATCCTCCGATGAGGAGTTCCACGAGCCACTATATGATGCCCTCGAGGTCGGCAACAAACCTTTACAAGGATGAGGCACACTCCACAACCGAATTGGAGGCTCTCACCAAATTCCCGCGGCTCCCAAAGCCACAAGAATCACAAGGCCGGGGCACGACTCCACAACTCAATTGGAGGCTCCCGGCTAGTCCCCGCGGCTCCCAAAGCCACAAGAACGACCAACGACCGTCTAGGGTTCCAAAGAACCCAAGAGTAACAAGTTCCTCAAAGGAATGGATGGGGAAATCAAATCTCTTTGGTGGAAGTGTAGATCTAGGTCAACTCTCCCAAGTCCTAGAAGGACAAGGTGTTTGAGTGGGTAGGGAGAGAGATCTACGAGTTTCAAGCTTTCAACAATGGTGGGTAAGATATTTCTGGTCGTGGTGCCTCTCTTGGAGAAGAAGAGGCGACTTAAATAGGTCCACTGAAAAACTAGCCGTTTATTGCACAGATTCGTGCAATCCGGAATTGGTTCGGAATTAATCCGGAATTCCGGTTGATTCGGAATAATCCGGATGTAAACCAACTCAAATCCGGACTGAGTGCAGTACCGAAAACTCAGCCCGGAATGAGTTCGGAATCCATCCGGAATATTCCGAGTCGGTCGGAATTCCGAACCAAATCCGGTCCATCCGGATTTCGTCCAGATTGGCTTGTTTTTCAGCAAATCTATTTCCGACAAATTGCACCAAGGTTGTAGGAAGGCTGTGGGGTGCAAATATGGTTTGTGAGCATGATTAAAGATTTCCCCAAGCTTTCCAAAGAGTAACCCCTCTTGATAGTACGGCAACCCTACGACTCAATAAATTAAATCTTCGGGCCACCGACTTCGATCTTTTTCTCCTTTTTGAGGGGTCAACATGGCCATGTGCTTTTCATCAATTGTACCTGTAGTACTTTAGCACACGGTAAGACCATCACTTATGTTGTTAACAAACACACAAAACTAGATTAGGAGACGCGTGTCCTTTCACCGTACCCTTTCTACCCGATGGGTATGCTATATTCCCATTTACGTAACCGTGGTAATTTGTTATCCCATACTCTTATCCTAATAGGGTTTTTACCCGCAGGGAAAACGGATAATGGGTACCCATTGACATCCCTAATATTGACTTGTATGTCAGGACTCGCCTATAGGTTGAAGTCACCAATTAAGATCCAGTACTTTTCTCCTTCGAAAGAAAAAAGATCCAATACTTTTTTACCCGACAGTGCTCTTGATACGAGTGAGAGACTCATGTTCTTCGAATCAGATCGCGTGATGTTGAGGGCGCAAGGATAATCGTTCGACCGTCTGACAGAACATATACTGTAGTAGAATCAAATTGGAAGTCCCCTACGTGGACTCATCAGCTTTGTTCTATTTCTCAAAGGTCCTATTTTCCTGCCTTCGGAAGTAATTGCAACCTGCGTACTCTTTTCCTCTCGTTCTCCGCCTCTGCTCCTTGAGAGTCCACCGCAGATCACCGCCAGATCCGGCCGCTCCCGCCGCCGGCGCCTTCGCTGGTTGGTGTGGAGATGATTTAGGGTGCCGGCCCCCTCTGTACAGAAGTAGACTAGCTTGTAGTTGTAGGTTGTTGCTTTGGCGCTATGCCGTATCTTGGCTCTATGCCGTAGTTGCTGAGGGTCGGACGGTGGATCTTGGCGACCAGATCCGCCGCGCCGTGAGCTTCTTCTGCCACGCTGCGCTCCGGTTGTGGCAGACGGTGATGCAAGGGTGGCTGACGAGCTCGCGCATCCCTCTGAATAAGGTACGCACGGGAGTTCTGGAGTGGAGCTTCTCTGGCCAGGCTCGGCTCCGTGTGATGTTGCTTCTTCTCGCGATGGTGCTTCCATGGAGGAAGCCGAAGACGGCGGCGACGCAAGCACTGCACAACTCCTTCTTCAATAAGGCATGTTCTTCTGCTTTTTGCTGCTGCAAATCTCTTCTCAGTCTGTCTCCTCCGGCTCGTGGCGGGAGCATGGAGATCTCGGCGGCGTTCTGTAGCCGGCCGACTCTGAAGGCTAGCTGGTGGCCATGTTCGCCGGAGTTTCCCGGCGTTTGTTCAACCTCCATGCGAGGCCCTATGCAGAGCTCGTTGTGGCGCTCAACGTCCTCTTCGGGTCAAGTGGCGTAGTCCCCGGCGCGGAGGAAGACGGACGTGGCTGGAGCTCTCTCGTTTCGGATGATGTCGACGGCGGAGGACCCAATTGCATTCCTCTTTTTCTGTGTAGGGTTTTCTATGTAAAAGTTAGGGGCTTGGTTGTAATTTCTGTTTTTCTTCTGGTCCCTAATGTAAAATGTACCCGCCGCTGGAAATAGTATTGGTATCCAGGCCCTTCTGGGCCGCTCCTTGTTCAAAAAAAAAGAATCAAATTAGGTCTTCAATGTCAGATATTCTGGGACTTGTACCGTCAAGGTTCAGTATACGCAGCTATCTGGAATTTTACCGCAAGTTCAGAGGATCTTCGCTCTTCACGTCGCGACCATGCCGACCTGTGCAACGCTGTCTCGAGCTGACGAGCTCCCAAAGTCTGGCAGCATCTGCCCCAATTGGATCGGCGACAAATACAAGGTTGATCGCGTGGCTCTCCGAAGATGCCTGCCGCACCCCGACGAAAACACGTCGCCGTTCGCCCGAGCTGATTCACCGTGGCACCGTGAAAATTACACGAACCTTGTCGACCTGTTCCTAACTCCCTCGACGTCGCTGTTTAACTGTAGTAATAAAAGGTAGCTTGATCACTTCGTCAGTCTGCACAAAAGAAGGTTTGCTACTGCTGCTGCTGAGCTATTTTGCTCATGGCTGGGAGCATCTCCTCTACGCTGTTGCTCCTGCTTAACATGGCGGCCGCGCTGCTCGCCCCGCGCGCTCCTCACAGCCACAGCCTGCCGGCCGCCGATGACGAGGGCGTCGATTTCTTCTTCTTCCCCTTCCTGGTGCTCTACAAGAGCGGCCGAGTCGAGCGCTTCATGGGCACGGACACGGTGCCGGCCTCCGTCGACCCCGCCACCGGAGTGTCCTCCAAAGACGTGGCCATCGACGCCGCCGCGGGTCTCGCCGTCCGCCTCTACCTGCCGAACAGAACGGCGGGGAGGGACGACGAGAAGTCGAAGCTGCCGCTGGTCGTGTTCTACCACGGCGGCGGGTTCGTCACGGAGTCGGCCTTCTCGCCCACGTACCAGCGGTACCTCAACGCGCTCGTGTCCAAGGCCGGGGTGGTTGTCGTGTCGGTGGACTACCACCTCTCGCCGGAGCGCCGCCTGCCGACGGCCTACGACGACGCGTGGACGGTGCTCCGGTGGGCGCTCAGGAGCGCGCGGTCCGGGGCGGCGGAGGAGCCCTGGCTGTCGCGCCACGCCGACCTGACGCGGCTGTTCCTGGTCGGCGACAGCGCCGGCGGCAACATCGCGCACAACATGGCCATGCGCGCGGGGCGGGAGGGCCTGGACGGCGGCGCGACCATCCAGGGCGTTGCGCTGCTGGATCCCTACTTCTGGGGGAAGCGCCCCGTGCCGTCGGAGACGCAGGACCCGGCGGAGCGGCGGTGGCAGGAACGTACGTGGAGCTTCGTCTGCGCGGCGAGGTACGGGGTCGACGACCCGGTGATCAACCCGGTGGCCATGGCGAGAGAAGAGTGGAGGCGGCTAGGCTGCGAGCGCGTGCTGGTGACCGTGGCGGGGCTGGACATGTTGGCCGCTCGGGGCCGCGCGTACGTCGCCGCGCTCGGGGCCAGCGGGTGGGGCGGCGAGGTGCGGCTGTACGAGACGCCCGGCGAGAACCACGTCTACTTTCTCTCGAAGCCGGACGGCCAGAAGGCGGGGAAAGAGATGGAGGCGGTGGTGGCCTTCATTAACGGCAAAAACCGGTCCCTTGAGAGTTCACAGCCAGAGGTTTTGGCCGGTTACGATAACTTCCTAGGAACCCTCTAGCAAAAGAAGAGGGAAAGAATTCCACTCTGTATATAGCAGCTTTTTTTTTTTTTTTTTTTTTTTAGGTAGCAGTGCTATGGTGATAAGATTTCTCCTAGAAATATTTTGTTTGGACGCGGCTGGCTGGCGTTGGCTCAAATAGCTTCCCAAAAAATGTTGTGGGAAATTGAGCTCCGTTCAAGCTACTCCGCTCAAACCCTCCTGTTTTCACTTTTTTTTGGAGGATTATCCCTCCTGTTTTCATATGCAACCCATCCACGTTGCCATCCCCATCACACCATGTAATTATGTATACACAATTCAATATGGTACAAATTATAAATCGTGTGTCAAATATGATTTCACCGTTGGGTTGGTCACGACGAGAATCCAAATCAGATTCCATTTGATATGTTCTGAACTATGTATTTTTTTAACCAATTTTTGTATTGAATCAAAGTAACTTCACATCACTGTGTTGTCTGTTCAAGATTACGGCCAGCCCAAATATCCCGTTTTAGCGTATTTGACAACACGGTGATTACGTGGCAAGAAGAGCGAGCTAGTATAGGAATATAGGGGAATGAACAAAGTTTTCCATATCATCACAACTTAGATGGTGTACAACAGTATAGCCAAAATAGTTTAAATATAAAACAAAATATATTTTTGTTACAAAAATTTGATACACAATAGAGCCAACAAAACTTTTCATATACAAAAAGAGCAAGATTGCAAATAAAACCAGAGTATATGTACACATTAGAGCCAGCAAACTATTTAATTCAAAAATATATTAGCTCAAAATGTAAAAACTGCCCTCACGCAGGATCGAACTACGGACCTTCAGTTTACAAGACTGACGCTCTACCACTGAGCTATAAGGGCTCCTTGTCCATTTGGTAGAGTCCACCATAATTATTACTTGTACTTGCGTAGCTTCTCTCAATGCAAAAGTCAGAACCAAGTTCGTAACGAACTCGAACTCCCGAATTCCCAACCCGTGTCGGATTCCAGATCTCCATCAAGCCCTGCCGGCTCCCGCTCGCTCGATCTACATATGCACAACACCCTTGGCCTCTCGGGGTCTCCATCCATCCATCGACCGATCTCCGACCTCCTCACGATTGAGCGGACAACAATGTCGGCGGCGGACGATCTATGGCTATCCGGCGGCAGCACCGGCCTAGTCGAGTTCGACGACGTCGGGATGGTTCTCGCGGTGACGGGCGGCGGCGAGGCGGTGGCCGAACTGGTTCGTACGTAAGGACGACGGCAGCAGCGAGCTCCTCCTGCTGCCCAGCGAGAGCTTCGTCGACGGCGGGTACCGGGTGCACGTGGTGGACGTGCAGGGCGAGCGGGAGGCGTTCCTTATGGTCGTGGCCATCTGCCTGCATGATGGGAGCATTGCCAGCGTGCGGAAGATCTGCTGATTAATTTGCTTATTGTAATTAGAAGACGGGGTTCGTGTACTAGTACGCACTTGCAGCGTTGTAATAAGAAAAAGAAATCACATATGTCCAATATGTTTTTCTTGATCGTACGTCCGTATTTGTGTGAATGTGTTATGCACGCCGTGGCAACGAAAAATAAAGAATGTTCTTAGTGAGCATATACACCTTTGATGATTATTATGAGTTAGAATTATGGGACTTATTTCCAAATATGGGTCTAAGTGAGAAGACCTGGTGTGTATGGTGGCAGCTACACACTCTAAATTTGACCGACACCCTGCGCAATGGGAGGAGGAGATCAATAAAGAGGACTAGGGATGTCGCTATTAGGGTAGACTAGGAAACATGCCCGTGCGTTGCAACGGGAAGCGACAAACAACTTTTGATAAAAAAACTTCACACAACCCAAACTTTATCCAAAGTCGATTGACACGTATTGAGCAATTTATTTTTGTACTCATTTGAGCATCAAGTTGACACGGCAGTAAAAATAGCTCGATAGGTAAGCAGCTATGTTTCTCATATGACATATTTGTAAAGATTGAAGGCAGATATACTAACTTTATCACGTCGGAAAGGAAATTCATGCAGACCTGTTGTGCAAAAAGATGATCAAATGCATCGTATTGCCACCACTGAAAGCCTGGCGCCCCCATCAGCTTCGTCAGTGCAGAACCTGTAAAATCATATAACCGGAGAAGACCCCAAGGACCTTTTTGTTATTTGTTTGTTGTTAAGGGGTTTTTCTGTTATTTGGGAACAGCTGTGTTGTTTCTAGATATTTCCTGTTTTTCTGTTTTCCTTGCTTAATTGTATCCAGGAACTTGTATCAAAAAAAAAAAAAAAACCTACGAAGCAATCAAGCAATCCTAATTCCTACACCTGAGTTTTCACGGTGGTGTGCCCGCGGCATCTCGGCGTCGAAGGCCAGCAACGGCGAATCGTTGTCTTGGTTGAACATGTACTCCAGCTATTTATGTGCGTGTGTGCGTGAAGGGCACTTAGCTCCCGCGCGCCTAGCCGAAGATGTCGATGGCCGGCGACGGATCTAACAGCCGTAGACACGCGATGTGTGGTCGTACTGAGGGCCACCAACACACAGGTCGTCGGCCTCGTCCTAGGGTGTCCGTGGAAGCTGAGGCGCGCGGAGACCTAGAGCACGTCGAGCGCGCTGCGGACAGAGAAGCGGGAGACGAAGGTTGTCTGCGTCGATCTTGTTCCGCCTCGTTTCGGCTGCGGACGGCAAGATTTCAGCAGCCGTCGCCATGGCTTGCCGAATCCGGAGCTTGCGTCCATGTTCCCTAGCGTTTTTTTTTAGAAAAGACATGTTCCCTAGCGTGACCGGTGACCGCCAAACTCAATGGGCAGGGAGGGGAACCCAGGAGCCAGCTTCCGTGTCTGCCGGCGTCGAGCGGGGATGGGCAGAGCGGACACACCATGTCGTTGCGCTGAGCGTGTTCAGTGGTGCGCCAACACGAGGTGGACAGGCTGCATATGCAGGCCACGGCCGCTGGGTCCTCGTCCACCGCTCGCCGGCATCGATGGCCGGAAAAGATCTCCAGGTTCGAACCAACTTGGACCTTTGCTACTTGGCATCGATCTTCAACTCCTCTATTGCCGCCGGACGCATGCAGGCGTGGTCGAACGGCAGAGTGCAAGCGCCGACAACCGAATCTGCGTGGGCAGGGACGTGAGGAGGTACTCCGCCAAGCTCATCTCCGTGCACGCCGAGCCGACGATCCGAGTGGTCTCGACGTTGATAGGTTCTTATATTTTCCAGAGTTGGACAAATATATCAAAATGATCGACTTCTGAAAATAAATAAAAAACGTCGATCGGCACAGTACAAGGAGAAACAAATGACCGAAGCTAAGACAAGATCAAGAATATTGCATCGACCTGCATATGCAGGTCAGTTCACTGTACGCGCACATCGCACAAATCGGCGCCGCCGGCGTCCTCCCCGACGAGCCTCCCCATGCACGAAATCACCAGCTCATGCATCAGGTAGGTGACACCTCGGTAGAACTCCGTGTGCGGGACCTTGATCGTGAGGTCGAACACACCGGCGGCGCGCCGCATGTCCGCCGCCAAAGAGCGTCGGCCCCGGCTGGGATACGCGGACTTGGGCACCGCAGCGGAGGCGAGCTGGAAGCCGTGGTAGCTCACCCGCACGGCCGTGCCGCTGCCGCATGCGTGGATGAGATGGCTCCGCGGCGCGACGACGACGGTAAGGTTGAAAGCGGGATCCAGCATGGCTGGCCAGCGACCGAGGTCCGTCGCCGGGTGAGGCCTGACACGGCGGCGATCGCGGCGTAGTAGTCCGAACATAAATACGTGAGCAGCGGTGCTACGGTAAACCAAAGAAAAAAAAAACGAAACATGACTTATAGGTGGCAGTGGTGGTAATTTGTGCGAACTTTAAGGTATTCTTAACGACGTACGAGAAGAAGCCTTAATGCTTTTATTATTAGGTATAGATAGAATTATTAAAAGGTGGTTTGATTTTTTTCAGCTATTCTGTGCATGTTATGATTATTTTAATTTCAACGCAAAAACTCAACGAAAAATCAACGCACAAAAATGAGACCAAAAATATTCTTTTTGAAACTCTAAAACCAGTTTGTACACCAAAAATCCGTACTTTACTAGACAAACAAGGTAAAACGGGCATATAAGGATTGCATCACCGTATAAGGCCACGGTGTGTAGCAACCATCGTGACTAACAAATTATCTCTAATGCGTCAGTTGACGCTTGACGGTGAAATTTTAGTCACACCTTACAATTTTAAGGGTTGCATCCAGCTTATAAGGAGAGGCTCCTTATTACTCTAAATGAGTTGGATGACATAACAAGTGCTATGGGTACACCAGCACTGCGATTTTTTCATCATCAACTCTCGCCATCTATATTAGATGTGTGATACTGTGATCGCATTATGGAAAAAGGGCTACATCCAGTATGTTTTTCAGTGTATTTTTATTTTGTACTGGCCATGTTGCGTCGACTTGTATTTTGTACCGGTTGTTATTTTTCTTGATAAATATCAGATATAATATGCCTTTGGTTGTCTTTATCTCAAAAGAAATTATTTTAAGTCCACTATGATCATCAAGCACCTCTAAAATGCGCATGTATCCATTTGCCTTTTAGTACGTTTTCGCATCGCAGCCAACTCCGCCTCAGCACTCTGCCAGCGGCACTGACCACCGGCCAGGGAGCATGTTGCAAATAATTGTTGGCTACATAATGTGAAGAAAAAAAATTCCCGACAAGGCACTGCGTGGCCAAAGCCCAATCTCCGTAAACAAGTAACTTAACCATTACTTGATCAAATTCACCGTAGTCGGAGTCGGACTCGTTCAAGTCGAATCCGACACGAACTCGAACACATGTGCCCCCTTTTAGCTCTCCTGCCGAAGCCCTGCTGAACGCACGTCCCCGCTTGCAAACAGCTTACTCGGTCGAGCAGATCAGCAGCGCACGCTCCGTTTCTTCCATCCAACAGCGGCCGGCACCAGCATCATGGCGTCCCGGTACACCCCGCAGCTGACGGCATAGCGCACCCCGGAGGGCGACTGCGTGGAGCACGAAGGGACAGTGTACGCCGTGCGCCGCCGCTGCAAGGAAGATGGCGACGAAGTCGTGGTGGAGGACGAACGCGACTGCGTGGAGATCGGCGGGAAGGTGTTCGCGGTGGTGGACGAGAAGGAGGTGGCGGTGCTCGGCGGCAGGGTGGTGCGCTGCGTGGAGTACCCGGCGGATTCGGCGGCGCCGCTGCGGCTGACGGTGACGACGGAGGGGTGCGAGAAGGAGGTGGCGGAGGTCGTGGAGTCGGACGGCGCGCTGCGCGTGCTGGGCCTGGGATGCGGCGGATCGTACTACGAGACGGCCGCCGGCACGTGGGAGCATGTGGTGGACGTCCAGGGCGAGGAGGAGGCGTTCGTTCTGCTCGTGTCCGTGCGTGAGGAGGAAGAGCGCATCGTTCGCGTCCAGAGGCTCAACTGACTTTGATCTAAAACCCCATGGAAGAAGGCTTTTTGTTAGGTGTTACGTAATGTGGATTGTTCTTTTTATCGTACGCCAGCGGTTGTCTCAGTTCAGTTTAACGGCACCTCTCTTTAGTTCCCAGGATACTAAATATTGCAGGAACTAAAAATACCATAGTATTGGTTGTCATTGAATTTTATACGATTCGAAACACACGAATATGTAAAATACAATTTTCATGGAAGCAAAGGAAACCAAGGTAGTCAGGATCGGGATTCTAGTTTGGATCGACACGTATGCGGTAAGATAGCAAATCGTAGGATCATAACTAGTAGGATCGCAAATCGTGGATTCTACTTACTAGAATCGTAGAATCGATTGAGTCAATTTAGATCGTACAGTCATAGAATCGTATGATAGAATCAGGATTCTGACTACCTTGAAGGAAACAAATTGTATGGTGCTTGACTTGGTGGAAATTCTGCTTTGAAATTGCATACAAAGTAGTCATAAGAAATTCCAATGGTTTTTGGTTCTACAAACGAAACAAATTTTGGAATCCTTATGAAATTTCTTTCCGCCAATGAGGGCTCAATGTTTTATCCCTAACTTCATGACTTAACACTACACATAAGGCGAACGCGCTAGCTGGTGCCACATTGGTGGTGTCCCGCACACATCTAAAACATCCGATGTTTAAACCAAGAAGTGTTTGCCCATGGTGCTGATGCAAAAGATCAAGGACGAGGGCAAGAACTGTATCCTTGCTGGTGCGAAGAAGTTGTCCGAGATTATAGGAAACTATTTTTACTTTGATCTGATTGGCTTCTTCTATATCAATATAAACGGCAATATTTTGCCTCTTTTCAAATAAACCAAGAAGTGTTCCATATAAATAAATCAATGGTGACATGTAAGAACACTTATATGTTGTCTATGAGATTTAATCGCCCATAGATTAAATCAGAGGCTTAACTGACTTGACCCAAAACCCCATAGAAGAATTTTTTGTGTTCGTCACGTGCTCTCAATTCTACTTTAATTGGTTTTCGGCCAGTTTTCTTTAGAAACTGGCCAATTAATTTGTTCTACATCAATGGATCGGCAAGCCTCTTGCCGGGTTTCAATCCTACTTTTTTTTTAGCAAATACCATATATATTAAACCAACAAATAGTACATGATTACATCGATTACAAAACAATACTAAAAGAGACGAGCAAATCTTTGAGATCTTCAAGCCCTTCTTCTTCCGTGACACAATCTTTTAATTTTCTGAAGGCAGCCGTAGAACAACGAAGAATACACCAAACCACAGACCTGCGAATATCCAACTCGCTTGTCTTGTTTCAGTTTTATAGACTTTTAGTCCTCGGGCATATGCCTTATATATGGCCCAACCCACTAGGCAGGCCTTTCGCTAGATTAGCCCTTCTTTTTAGTTTGTACACGCAGACACAGCAGGAATCGAATCGAACCAGCGCCATCGGGCTGCTTGTTTTCCAGTCGATCCTGAAACTAAAGAGGAATCCAATGAATGTTTTGGCTCGACCCTGACAGAAATAAGAACCCCACGCGCGCCGTCGGCCATCGCCCCTCGCAGCCGCCCTCTCGTATCACTTGCATATAGCTTCTTCGCCTCTCTGCAGCCGATTCGTTCTGTTTTCCCAAGGACGGCGCCGGTTCCACATTGCCCAGTTTACAAAAGGTATCCAAATGTTTGTCCCCAATTCTCTCCGGATTTGCTGCTAGTCTATGGCCAAATTTGAATTTGGATTGCTAATTGTTTTTCTTGCTTTGAGCGCCTAGATCAAAGAATAAAGGGCAGGGCTATCAGCGGGCGCAGCACCAAATCCGTCTCGTGCAGCGCCTCTCTCGTTGCATGCATTCATATGACGTATGAGATTGCATCAGTGAGATTCCCCTCTCTATTTAAACTAAGAAAAACTTTTTATCATTGAACACTAATCCGATTGAAAATCGGTTTTCATCATTGGCTTAGTCGCTACGAGATCTTCTAAATTAACTTATCATATTATAATAACTTAGTTGCTAGATTTTCATATGTCATTTTGCACCAATGTAATGTTGCACGATACTATTTTTGTGTGAAATTATACCATCTTTTACTTCTCGGAACCCTTAATCTCTAGCTATGTGTATCGTTACAAATGTCTAGAAACATATACGATAACTTAGTAGTTATCATGGTACGTAAGTAACTGCTCTCTCCTAATTTGCCAACCATAGTGTCGTAATACTTAAACTGCTGTGACGAAAAAATCATCAAAGAGTTATGTGGCAGTGCTGCAATGTCTAAAACACGTAAATTTTGTCTAGCAACTATGTATAATTATCATGTTAACAATTTGTTGCTAATTTTGATAGCCATAGTACCGTAAATCTGTAATCTTGCAACTCAAGCGAAAAAATCGTCGAAACATTAATAATGGATCTAGTTTTGAAATTCTCGTCGCGGCAAACTTAATGGTATTTTTCCACACCTAGCTGGACCCACAAAACTTATCTAGACAATTCAATCCATATATAACGGTAGTTTGTTTTTTTTTGTCTAGAATCTTCACTTCTACATGATTCGAACTTTTTTGTTAACGTGTGATCCGAATATTGTGTTAATGCATAATACAATTTTTTTGTGAATGCATGATCCTAATTTTTTATTAATGTGTGGTCAATTTTTTTGTTAATGTATAATCCGAATTTTGCCTTAATGTATAATCCGTTTTCTTATTAATACATAAGTTTATTTTATTTGTTAATGCATAATCCCACTTCAAGGCTTATTTTGCAAATTATTGGGGGCTCTAAAACAATGTATGTAAAGAGATATATGGGGCTTGACTTTGAAATTGTTTACAAATCTTAAAGAGATGGACGCTTACGATAGGCGGTGCCGGACTAACTAGTTGTGGTTTTGTTTTTTGCACTGCATGGTCGACCAAAGTGCCCTGGAGCAGCATGTGGTCGACTGCTTGCTTTGTGGGACATGGGGGTCGTCAGAAAGCTGCACCTCAAGCTCCTCGGCCCTGACCATAGTCACCTCGAGGAGCTCAGGCTTGCTCGCCGTTTTTAGAGTCGTGAAGCATGTAAACTTACATGCATATAAACCTTCTCACCTAGCTGTTCCAAGTTGGTGTAGGTTTAGAGTCCGTGTTCTTTTACACACCAAAAACCTAACCGTTCTCATCTCAGATAGAACATCTTTGCATCTTATAAGTGGACACCAAAGACCTAACCGTTCTCTTCTCTTTTGCCTCGTTTTAGTGAAAAACGTTGAAGACAACTACAGATGGCAAACATTGTCCCAACATCTTTCAGAAAGAGAAGGACGGGGGCCACAAGAAAACCAATGGCTTTGCCCGATGACATGGTCATGGAGGTTCTCACCTACCTGCCGGCCAAATCGGTGGGCCGATTCCGCAGCGTCTCGCGTGCTTGGCGTGCCGCGCTCTCGTCCCAGCCCTTCGTTGAGCTCCACTACCGGAGAGCCAACCAGAGAGGCCAACTGAAGCTGTTCTTCGGTACTACCGCCTGGACATCTGAAGAAGAAACGTACTTCTACTCTTGGCAGCCAGGTGGCTCCGTCAAGAAACTCACGGCCAACAAATTTCGCCGGCCGATTCCTCTCAGCAGGCCACTTCATGGCCTGGTCCTCATCTGCTGCACTAAGGACGGCCACTACATTTGCAACCCCTGCACCAGTGCAGTCTTAGCTCTCCCTGATAGCGGAGATCCGGCGAAGATGTTATTCCGGAGTTCCAAACTACCATACTATGAGCACGTAGCATACGGCTTTGGTTACTGCTCGGTGGCCTGCGAGTACAAGGTAGTGCGTATATTCAGCAACTACGACGACTACAACCCGACTCTCTGCGAGGTCTTCGTCCTCGACACACTGCCGTACTGGAGGCGTACTGCCAAACGGCCTCCCACGTGCGTCGTGGATGAGGAGAACCCGAGCGTGTTCCTCAACGGGCGTCTCCACTTCCTTTGCCGAGATGGCGACATCGTCGCTTTCGATGTCAGTGGCGAGACCTTCGACTTGGTTCTACCGCCGCCGTATCTGGATGACGCTCCGATCAAAATGATGGAGCTAGACGGGTGCTTATGCATCTGCCATGGGTCTAAGAATTACGCTGATGGAACTTACTTTTTGTGGATGTTGAGAAATTACGAGGAGCAAAAGTGGGAGCAGCTATGTTGCGTCGATCCAAAGGTTTGGGCAGAACCTGAACGAGTTCTTCTGGAATCATACTTGGTAGCTCCACTTGGCATGTATGCCAGCGGCAGTACTGGACAAAAGAAGGTTATTTTTGGTACCAGCACTTGTAAAGTGTTCGCGCTGGATGTACCTAGCTGGGCCACACCGGAAATCCTATTCTCCCCCGACGACGACGAGGCAATTGGCTTCGACTTTGGTGACCCAGTGTTAGGCCTGTTCGAGGAGAGCCTTGTGTGCCGGTGGGACGCACGATGATTGAGGATGTTAAAATATGATAAGAATTTTACAATGTTAGTGACTATTAGGAATTCTACGGTGACCTAGCTAGCTTGCTCGGTTGGTGATGAATCACAGAATATCAATTACCATTATGAGCATTGTACGCTTTGTATTTCTTCCATTCATGCCCGAACTCTTCCAAACCTTTTCATGTGCAGATCAAGATCAAGTGTTCCATAAAAATATCTATAATCATCTGAAAGTTTCCATGTAAAACGATAATAATGGCGTGTGGAACCTTCATGGTATTACTCTCTAAATATATCTTATGTTTCTGCAAATATCTTCTTTCTAGTATTTTCCATGGCAAAGCATTGGATTAACTCACCAGAGCTCGCGGATTTTCTAGAAAGTTCTCGAGTATGCATTGCACATTCTTAACATGACACCATGTACACAAGTGCGTATGTAGCTGAAGCTAAATTGAGCTTTACTCCCAGTGTTGCTAGAAAGCGTCTATAAGTGGTAGAAGAAATAAAGATGAGATACTATTATGCAAATATTGTAGCAACCAATATGTCTTCTCCTTCTCCATCTCTTGCATGTTCTGTACCGTGCAAATTTGAAATACGTACATTTCTAACATGATTATAAATGTTCGACAAAAGATATTTAAGTGCAATGTAACACATTCCACGACAATAATCTACTTAAGGTGGCAACGGAAGTCCTTTTGAAAAATAAAATTTCTAACACTCCTTTTGCATGTCTAAGAGAATTATGTCACTTTACTTCCACAACTAATTGTCATTTCGTAGTTGTCAAATAAATTATTTTGTAGAATAACTTTCTGAACTAACTCACGATAACAAACAGTTGAGATTTTTTATAAACTTATCGAAATTTCAAGTCTCTTCACCACTGAGAGTTATAGAATTTGAAAACTCCTATATTTGTGCTATAAAACTAACAGAATTGGTGGTGAGACATGGTGCAGTGGAGGAAGGTAGTAATTTGTTTTGTCCAAACAACATTGTGCGCAGCAAGTCATGGGTGGAGCCGGAGGAAGAGGACGTCTCAAACATTGTAAACGATGGAGTGGAAAGAGGACGTGCTCGGTTTCAATGATCCCATCATAGAGACTAGTGAAGTGGTTAAGCCAATACAGGATGACGTATCAGCGCAATGTTTGTATATTTCCACATATACTTCCCTGATTCATCCCAAATTACTGAATCTCCTCACTCAAGCTCTTAGGCTACTAAGTAACCAGCATGCATGAGTGATGAGATGGTGTGAGAACTTGTACTAGTTATTGAATTATTTGATCGTGATTTCCACGAATAAAGTGTGATACTAAAAATTTCAGTTGTGCTTACTATTTTTAGAATGCATTTGAGAATACATTTTCAAACCAAATAAAGGTGCAATGCAAATATTGTAATGTTTAATGCTTTAATCTCGCTCTCCTTCTCACATGTTTAAAACGTCAAACTAAAAAAATGCATTATATATACGATCTCCTGAAGCAAATGTAATTATTCAAACTCCAAACTACCTGTAATGATATTGATACTGACTAACCTGGGTATTAATAGTAGCTACAACTTGCAAGTAGTGGACCCCAGTCCCCAGCTAGCTTAGCAAATAATACAATTATAGCTAGCTAGCTCGGACTCTGTGACGTGGTTCTTGTTTCCGGCCGGCGCTCCTGCTGGCCCTGCCGAACAGCCTGATGGTAGATACCCAGCCCCGAGCCGCCCCACACCTCCACGTCCTCGTCGGTGGTCGCCGGACTGTGGTGATGGTGGTGGTGGTGGTGGTGGGCCGCACTGCCGTAAGCGTCCTTCAGGCACCGCACCACGGCGCTGATGAGCAGCCTCACCGCAACGACGACCACGACGATGAGGAGCACGGCGAGGAAGTAGTCCAGCGCCGTTCGGTGGACGTGCATGCACTCGACAATTCCCAGGCAAACCATTGTTCAGGTGCAGCTAGCATGCAGTTCAGTGCATGAGAGCTGGCTATATAAGCTAAGACGAAAATGATGGAGAGAATAAGGGATTCCTTGCTTCGCTTGGGGTATGAGAGAGGATGAAGATGGTTGCACTGCACCTGTGCTGTGCCTTGGAGCTTTTGGAATGGGGTTGCATCTTTGGACAATGACTGATCAATGGCTTTTTCTTTAGCGTGCTCTTGGAGTGGGCTTAGTGAAGCTTGAGCTGCAAGGGACAGATCGACATTGGTGATTCTCCTCAGCTGTTCCAAAGCTGAAGTGGGATTATAGATTACCAAAAATACAATTTCATTTTTTTCCCGGGAGTTTGCTACATTGTCGGTCAGTTCAATTCATCAACCCCGGAAAGTTTTTTTTTACTGGAACGGCGGGCCGGGGCCAGCCTGAACTTTTATATATGAACAGCCAAAGTATTACAAGCTAGATTACATCAAGGTTTTGGTTCCCGAATTTTTTTTCCCGAGGGGGATCGGGATTCCCGGTTACCGCGGTAATCGAGAAATCCCGGATGGTTACCGGACGAATTTTAAAAACAAATTTCGAATTCAAACTTTCTCAGGAAACGTTATTTCCACTTTAAACTATATTTTAACGCATCCGCTATCCCAGCGGTCAAGATTCAGTAACGTCCTGTACGTACATAGCATGTCTCTGGTTCGAACCTCTGTTTAAACATTTTTGCGTAATTGTGGGGATTAAACTTGTACAGAGTCCAGAAACTTGTCTTACGTAGCAGGTCTCTGGTTCGAACCTCTGTTTAAACATTTTTGCGTAATTGTGGGGATTAAACTTGCACAGAGTCTAGAAACTTGTCTTATAATTCTCAAAAAATATAAACGAGCCCAGAACTCGAACCCGAAACCTGCAGAAGATAAAAGCTGGTAACTGCCACCCGGCTACACAATCAGAACTATTTACTATATGAGGATACAGTATATTTATCAGGTTTTGGAGTTCAAATTCAAAAAAACTCGGGATTTTTTTACCGTTAAGCACGTTTCCCGTGGGTGGTCGGGAAACTCGGTTACGGGCGGTAACCAGAATTACCGACCGGTAACCAAAACCATGGATTACATGGGGGTGGGGGTCGAGAGAAGAAGAAAGAAAATACAACATCCGAACCCTGGGAAGTTCGCTTTTCTGTCATGGAAGTTCACATCTTGTCCGGGAGTTCAAATTTTGTTGAGTTCTCCTTTGCTCAGAAATGGTTCACTTTTGGTACGCAAATTCATATTTTATGCTTGGATAATTTCGAACTTGTCATAAAAAGGTTCATTTTTTGTCGGGAAGTTCATTTTTGTGCAAAAATTCACTACACAGGAAAGTCACTTTGATCTGGAAAGTCTTTTTTGTCGGCAAGTTCGTTTAAGTGAGGAAATACACATGTTGGGAACTTCAAATGTTCATATGGGATTTCACAAGTGGCCGTACCAATAAAAAGGTGCACGTACTAATACAAAAAAAAAGCAGTGAAATATTTCTCCTTCCAATTCTTCTCTATAATTTTATTTTATATTTTTCAGATGGTCCTTGACTTAATGTTTCTGACGCAATAAGAATCACTCAATCCGAAGTCTAGATAATTGGTCAGACAAATATGAATTTTTTAGAAAGATGAGGTATGTATTGTGGAAGAGAAGAGTGATCATCCGTCAATCAGTGGCGTTGCTCCAAAGAAACTGATGAAGAAGAAAAATGGTATGCATGGAGCGGCTTGCCCATGCAAGTGGGGAGCTAAGATATTATTCGCCTGCCTCTAGTTTTTGGGTATGATACTGAAAAATATTACGAGTCTCACACCAATGAGAAGGAGAATGCCATATTGGAGGAGATTGAACATACATCTTTTGACAAAGTTGGGGAGTAAAGGATTTGACAAAGTTTAATACAGTTTCATTTGCAAGTGTATGGGCATTTTTTGTGAAACATAAGGCAATGGATTATGTCTGTTCTCAGCTTTTGCATTTGAGACAATTATTCTTGCAGGGGGTAGAGCTATGGTTGTGGGAATGGTTTGAGAACTGACTTTAATTTGGTGGTGGTGGTGTGGTGTGGGGGGGGAGGGGGGGGGGGGGGGGGGGGTAGTGCTTGGTGTGGTTGTAAGCCCTTCCAAGGGGGGAAATCCTGGTATATTTGAAATGTCCATATCAAAATGTGAGAGAAGATTACATTTGAGTTTTAGAAGATGGTTGAATGATGATCAACAAGAGAAATTTAGAACGTAATGAGCCAGATAAACAAAAAAGGGAAATGGACAAACTCAGGAGCTTTCTGGTTAAATCGATGTATAATAATCATTTGCGGCAAAGGAATTGTAGATCTTTTAGACATCTCTGGTAAGCAAAAATTCCTCTTTAGATCGAAGTCTTGTTATGACTCATCTAACACAATGCAATAGCAATAAAAGACAATATGACTAAGAGAAGTGGGTGGGCAGAAACATGTTTGGGGGTCAAGAAAGAAACAATTCATCATTTGATATTTGAGTGTGCAGCTGTAAAATATGTTCGGGGGTGGTTGGGAGAATTTGAGTGCCACCAAATTAAAGCCAGTTCTTACTGGATCCCTCAACATCCACCTGTCAGCAGAAACATCCATATCGCTGGTTTGGCTGCGATGTAGAAATAACAAATCCTGTTTTAACAAAATAATTGATTAATTCTCATGTTGATTTTATATGCTATAATTTTGTTTATATTAAATACTGGGTATGTCTTCACGCCAATCACTAATAGGAAGCACTGAGGATCACGTTGATGTTTGCAAAGGAGAGCAGTCGAGGAAGCTGATGTTGTTCCTGCTACACAGGTGGGACTGCTGGTGGTACCTGGTCAAAAGATTGCCCATAGTGCATAAAAAATGATGACAACGCTACTGTTTGATGCTGATATTCTCGGAGCCTATCTAATAAAGTTTGGATGGAAAGTGTGATTTTTGTTCCTGATACATATGATGCTTAGAGCCTATCTACAAGGAATTTAACATTTTCAGCCTTGCAAGAGTCAATTAGGTGGGAAAGACATGGTTTAGAGTAAAACCTAAGCATTGACGAGACGGGTTAAATATAAAATTGAATAGCTAAACCATCGGTCAGCTGGTGTTAGATTCAGAGCTAGACATGCTTGCCACGTGAAATTTGGAACTCAAACCACGTCAGATTGACCTTGATTTTTTTACTAAAGAACGATATTCTGATTCGAAACATTCGGACAATCCTAATTAATTTTCAGATAATTCATCCTCGCATGCTATTTGGTGTAGCAAAAATTACCCTAGGAGAAAAAGGTTTGGGACAGACCGGACATGCGGCAGCCAGCTACTGCTTTCGAAATTCGGGCTGAAAATTTGCACACAAACAATTGGCTCGCACGCTATATTCGTCTCTCACGAAGTATTGGAAAAATGCATACACCTAGCTAGTAGGAGCCTCTGACGCTGTCCCCACCATCGATACGAAGCGGCTCACGCGGAGAAGGCAGCTAAGTGATCGGGAGAAAACATAAGATAGTACTCCCTCCGTTCTATATATATCTAGATATGGATGTACCTAGCACTAAAACGTGTCTAGATGCATCCATATGTAGATATATGTGAGTCAATTAAAATGGAATGGAGGGAATACTAGTTAAGGTTTATGCACATAGGAAGCTAGAATTATAGCTTAGAGAAACTTTGACATGCCCATACCGAAGGGAAATGTCATTGTATTCCTTGATCATTCATTTATACAAAGACAATAATAGCCATGTCCAGCCAAAATACTGAAAACTAACCTAGAGAAGGCAATACTACCACCCTATCCATATCGTTCCTTGGACATTTGTTGAAATTGACACTTCCTCAAACTGTATGCGAAGCCTTCAGCATTGTATTTGTACCAAAGAAAGCACCCGTGAATCTTGACAAATCACGCAGCAACAAAATTGTGCACCTGAAGCACCACATGCATGAGCCTCTTGCCAAGAAGCAAGCGTTGATCCCATTCCATCATTTGTGGTAAACTTCAATTGGGCGGTCAAAACCAGCGACGGAACCGGCCAATCCGTCAGTAATCACCTCCACTGACCTGAATCCGACCTGCAAGCAGTACCACTTCATGGCTTAAAACAACTCTGCTGCAGGGACCTAGAAGTGAACATAGAATTCGTTGCCGATATAGAACGCACCTTGTCAAGAAGTATCTCTCGGAATTTCTCGGGGTATATGCAGATGTCATTGAAGTTCTCTTTGGCATACTGAAACCCACAATAAATGCCCAGACAGCGTGAGTTAACTTTAAAGAAACAATGGTAGGATCATGATTCAGGTAAGTATTCATTCTAAAATGCTCAAGCTTGTGCGGTCAGAGGTAACAAAAGCAGATTAGGCAAGAGTTAAAACCAACGTGAGTGATGATAATGATGAAAGCTCAGCAAGCAACTCAAACCAAGAGGGGTCAAAGCAAAGCAATTCAATCCATATACAAGTGCATACCCATCAGAAATAAAGGTAGAACTTTAAAGTAAACGAGCATATCAAGCCTCAACAAGAACATCTAGCAGCAGTCATCACTCTGACAATCAAAAAGTACCTCTGATACTGATCTGTTTTTCTTATACGAGGACCAAGGCTGAGGCTCCATGATAAAAATTCCTCCCTGAAAACAAGAGAAGCCAGAGGAAGAAAAACAAGCTACACTTAGTTTTTCCTCTTACCATAGAGGTTCAACTTAGGCCTAGCCGAGCAAACAAAAATACAAATAGATACCGGTCTTAGAAAACTCCAGATCTTCAGAAACAATGTGATTATGCCATCATCACCCCAGTTCAGGTGGATCCATTTTGTCACACTCAAACTGCATGAGAACAAAAGCACCGCATAATAAGCGTCATCCAATGTGGACAATGACGAGTAAAATGAAATCACAAATTCTCTGACATGTCTCATTGTAAATTTGCAACTTACCACATAATGGTGTCATACTGTCGATATTTGTGTGTGCTCTCTACAAAATTTTCAGCCCGAAACGAGACAATTTCAAAAAGATCATGTTGTTTGTTCTTCGAATATTTCCATTTGACATCTCAGATACCAATTTTTCTGGACAGCTTTGAGTTGTAGAGTTATGAACTTTGAGACTTCTCATATCCACCTTGCCCGTTCGAGATATCCTTCTTAAATTCCAGTTAGCAGTTTCAATCAAACCTGAATGGTTAAGATCAGAATCAGTTCAATTCAACAAAATTAACACAACAAATCATGCTACACAAGGAACTACTCAAATATGGTGTATTGGTGGGCGATATTTATTGGTAAATCTCTCAAAATTATTACCTAATTACTGACCATGCATACAATGTTTGGAATATACTGCGCATCCAAGTTTGACCATAATGAATGCCCAGACCTTCATCACAAAATACCATACCCCGCTAAAAACGAAATGAACCTTACAAAACTCATACAGAGCTTCATAATTTAAAGACAGGTCCAGTTATCAATAGAAAAACTACCAAATTTGTAAACATGAAAGTGTGAGCTCCATCTACGATCCTATACCTTTAAAAAAATAACAACAAAATGTCCCACAAAATTCCATTACTTTAGACCAGCAACCAGATGCCTCAAAAGCGTGTGTTGATAGATGATACATATGTCAACCTACTAACAATACTTAGCTGGCATATGCAATAGCTGGTCGAGGAAGTGGATTATATGTCAAACAGAACTAGATTTTCTTATTAGCATTTTATATTGGTCAGCAATGAAGATTAATTTTCTCAGCTAAAACATTAGATATATGAAACGAGCATCAACTATATCTCCAGATTCCAGCTACTGAGTATCATACACCCAATACAATAACAAACCGATATACAATATTACTTCATTGGAAAACAGTTTAAACCTGAATCGATATCAACTCCAAGGATGCTTCGACATTCAAACTTCAGAGCTGCACAGGGTAAAAAAAATAGAAATGAGAAACTTTGTTTTTCAAGGAATTTATTAAGAGTAAAAAAAAATACGGTATATCAATCCTCTTGTGACTGTGGCATCTATCCTAGCAAAACTAAACACACGTGTCATTATCAAATTTTGCCAAATGGATGTCAGAAGAGGCACCAAGTCATCAAACACAGGATAACGAAGCACAAGACCAGCAACAGCTATTGGCATTCAGTTCACATATTTAAATGCATTCGGATCAACAGTTGCAGCCAAGAGTTATCACATGAAAATCACGCTATTGAAGACCATAAGTCAATAAGGTAGGCGACATGTTTATACAGGGTTGTCTCAACTGTATTACAAGTGACAACCCAAAACAGACGGCACATATTTGATGAAAATTATCTTAATGTAACCATATGAAAAAAATACCACACTTAGTAAAATATTTTTTATGATAATATTGAGCCGACTTTTATACTTAACAAGAGCCACTAAAAAAACAATGTACTGCATAGTAACAGAAGTCTGGTAATTCGAACTGAAGATCTGAAAGACATAGGCATAGGACAGAAAGTTCATCAACCAAACAAAATAGACCAAAATTATTGTCCCGGAACATTACCTAGACCGATTGTGACCAAACCCTGGTTGCATCCAATATCAAGACAATCCTTGCCTGCAAACCACTCCTTCCTGAATATCTCAAGGCGGGGATCTTCACCAACATTACGATCAATCTGTCAAATATTAAAAGATTGCAGTTATCAGTCAGATTGGTTGATCCAGCCATTGAGTGACTTTGCGTTGTATAAAGTGAACTATCATTCGCAGCATAGAAGGGTCAAATGTCAAATCTAGTGAATAGACCATCTTTGTTACAGGCCATTCCATGGTGTGTTTAGCATAACGATTTCTATATAAACAAGTACTCCCTCTGTTCCACAACATAAGCCATTTTGGCTAGCTGTTTTAGCTAGCCAAAACGGCTTATATTGTGGAACAGAGGAAGTATGTGACTATGTGCAACGAGGCTCTGTGCTCCTTAACTCCTCCTCTGCCTAGTAGCCACCCATTAAGTCAGTGACGGCCCTAGGGGTATTTATCAATTAGCAATTCTCCTACACGCCCCAATATGGGGTCAAAGGCTCTAAGCAGCCGTGAATACCGTATCCCCTGAAATTTGACAACCATGGCACCCACAGTACCACAAAGCCTAAATTGTCTAAGCCGGTGAAATGATATTCTACGGAGTAAAAGCAGAAATTCGCTGGTGTATACCGTTTTCATCTTACTGCAGTTTCCATTCAATACCAAAACGTATGGCACAAATCAATGCCGAAGCCTATCAGTGCTCAGAACAATTTCATCAAACAGCTAGGGCGCATCCTAAGCAAGAGCTCCACCACTTCGAACTAATAATAATCCCAATCCGTATGAACCAGCACAATCGCCATATCCGGAAAATCCTTCCACTAGATAATTCCATGATATGCACAGCACGACGACGATTCGTCGTTTTTTAAGAGAAGACGCAGTGCAAAGGGGAGGGGGCGCGGTTAAACTCACTCGGTAGCCGTAGTAGTTCCTGTAGTTCCCGTAGATGAAGACCTCCTTGTTCTTCCGCTTCTTCCCTCTGCCTCCACCACCAGCTCCTCCTCCTCCGCGGCCGCCGCCGCCGCCTCCTCTTCCCGGTGCGTCGCTCTGTTTCCTCCCCGCCTCTCCTTTGGCTGACTTGGCCTCGGATGGAGGCTGGACGACGTCCTCCTTGTTCTTCCGCTTCTTCCATCTGCCTCCACCTCCTCCGCGGCCGCCGCCGCGTTCTCCTCCTCTTCCCGGCGCGTCGCTCTGTTTCCTCTCCGCCTCTCCTTTGGCTGCTTTGGCCTCGGATGGAGGCTGTACGACGTCCTCCGGCTCCGTCGTGGTGCCCATCCTCTGGGCAGGGGTGGGCTCTTCTTCGCCGCCGCCTTGCCGCGCTTCGTGTTCGTGGGGAACGCAGAGGAGAGCAAACCCTTTGAGGCTTTTGCGGCACCGACTTGACGAGGGTACAGAAGGCCCCCGAATTGCTAGAAATTACACGTACACCCCTCGTAAGTTTTTTCTTGAAAGAACCTGCCTATTTCGTTCAACCAGGGGCGCATATAGGTGGCCAAACGGGCCGGTCCACGAGACTCGCCACGAGCCGGACATGTATTAAAAGGCCCGGTCCCGTCTGGCCCTTATAAAAATTTGGCAATTTTCAAAATAAATTTACCCTTCAACTACTAAAATTTCAAAAACTAACTAAAAGGGCCAAAAACGTGAGTAAACGATACAAAACAGGTAAAAAGCCTTCGTATACTAAACGGGCTGCTCCTCCGCCCGCCGTGAAAATCAAAATCCCGTTGGCATCAACCCTCCCCGCTCAACCCCGCAAACCCTATATATCGCCTCGTAAGTTTTTTCTTAAAAGAACCTGCCTATTTCGTTCAACCAGGGGCATATAGGTGGCCAAACGGGCCAGTCCACGAGACTCGCCACGAGCCGGACATGTATTAAACGGCTCGGTCCCGTCTGGCCCTTATAAAAATTTGGCAATTTTCAAACTAAATTTATCCTTGAACTACTAAAATTTTAAAAACTAACTAAAAGGCCAAAAACGCGAGTAAACGATACAAAACAGGTAAAAAAAGCCTTCGTATACTAAACGGGCTGCTCCTCCGCCCGTCGTGACGTACAGGTTAGCAGTTACAGCGCACAACCATCATGCTACGATAGGAATTGTGTCAATACTACTTCATGAGGCTATTTATTGTTTACTGTTTTCGGTTTTCGTTTTTTTCTGTTCCTGTTTCTTTTTTCTATCCTATTTTATTTTTTATTTCTTTCTTTTTTGTTAATTTTCTGTTTTATTATTTAATTTTAGTGTTCTTTCTTTTTATTAGAAATTATTCGTTTTCATATTTTTTTTCAAAATCTGAACCATTTTCATTTTTTTCTGAACCATAAATGAATCATTTTCAAAATGAACACTTTTTAAAATCTGAACCATTTTTGAAATTGGAACCATTTTCAAATTTGAAACTATTTTTCAAATTTGGAACCACTTTCAAATTTGCAACCACTTTCAAATTTGGAACCATTTTATTTTTGGAACCATTTATAAAATCTGAACCATTTTAATTATGAAAACATTTTCAAATTTCGAACCATTTTTAATATTTGGAACCATATTCGAAATTGGAACCATTTTCAAATTTGGAACCATTTTTAAAATCTGAACCATTTTCAAAATTGGAACCATTTTCAAATTGGGAACCTTGGAACCATTTTTGAAATTGGAACCATTTTCAAATTTGGAACCATTTTTAAATTTGGAAGCATTTTTCAAATTTGGAACCATTTTCGAAATTGGAACCATTTTTCAAATTTGGAACCATTTTCGAAAGTGGAACCATTTTAATTTTGGAACCATTTTCGAAATTGGAACCTTTTTATTTTTGGAACCATTTTAAAATTTGGAACCGTTTTAAAATTTGGAACCATTTTTCAAATTTGGAACCATTTTTTAAATTTGGAACCATTTTCAAAATTGGCACCATTTTCAAATTTGGAACCATTTTTTTTAAATCTGAACCATTTTCGAAATTGGAACCATTTTAGTTTTGGAGCCATTTTCAAATTTGGAACCATTTTAAAATTTGGAACCATTTTTCAAATTTGGAACCATTGTCAAATAGTTCGGCTTTTTTGAAAATGGTCCCGAATTTTTAAAAAGGTTCCACTTTTTTGAAAATGGTTCCGTTTGAAAAAGTTCCGATTTTTTAAAATGGTTCTGAACCATTTAAAAAGTGGTTCCGATTTTAAAAATGTTTTCGATTCTGAAATTGCAAATCTAGATAATTTTAAATTTAAACATTTATACCATCAAAATATAAAAAATAAACGAAAACGAAAAAACATGCGAACGGTATGCTACAAGTACGGCCTGTGCGTTAGGACTATCACGTGGACAACCATGGCCTAGTGGTTAGGTTCGTTCTTTACCTAGAGCTAGGTTACGAGCTCGAATCCTACCCTCTCCACAGGTATTATTTTTTGACCATCGCGGATCTTAAATGGGTTTTGTTCCTAGATGGGCTTCCGTCGTGGGAGTAATCTAGTGCGGGCGAGCCGAATCTTCCAGCTCGCAGAAGGCGATAGGTAGGGGATCCCCTCAACCCCACTTCTCGGTAAACAAATTGAAATCCCATCCTTGGACCTTGGTAGAGCTCGAGCTCCCGCTCCTGTTGAAGCAGGCCTCACATATTGACCATGTAAACGGGTCGTGCCCGTGCCAACACATGGACCTGGCCTCGCAGCCCAAGCACGGTCCATTTAGCTATGTGTCATGGTAGCCCCTCACGGGCTAGGCACGCGTACTTAGAGAAAAAAGACCTCGATGAAGCTCGTGAAACTTTAAATAAAAAAAACATGTAATGTCTCTAGAGAGGACACGAGATCTTTTTTCTCATTTTACATGTAAGGTCTTGAACTCATTGAAGCTCGTGAATAGATTCCAAATATTATCAGATTTTAAATCTTGAATTCATTAAGAGGAATCAAGAACTTGAGGCCTTGAGGACCATTAATGAGGAATTTCATGCTGAGAATGATTTCTATTGCCCAACAAATGAGTTTTGATCAAGAAGATTTTGAAATCCCTTACCTAAAATGCATTGAAGCCTCTAACTCGGATGCATCGTCACCGTCTTCCGACAACACTCTGGTACATGAGTAATCTATTCCTTTTATCATCATTCCTTTTTTTCGAGAATAATGGGGGAGGGGAGGAGAGAGCTTTCCCCGCCGCGTGTTATATTGTTCGAGGCGGCCTCAAACCGGCCAAGGTTTTATGGATACAGTAGCTCGGCAAATAAAATCGTCATCATTCCTGATTCTTCTGACTGAGAAGGCCAAAGTCATTATGGAATAAAATTGTTAGATCTCGTAGTTTAGACCAACAAGAGCGGTGAAGTTTTCGGGTTGTCGATGAAAACAAATTTTGTACAGTTGGCGGGCTTCCAGACTGTCTCCTTCGCCGTTTCATCGGCGGAGCTTAATACAGTCCAGAGTGAGCAATGTTCCCTTCAACTTTTTGCAAAACCTAAGGCAAAAATAGTGGAATTCACTACCTACACCATCTATTTTGTGTTTTTATTTGAGACCGTCGGTCCCTCTCCAACCTGGACCAAGCTCATGGAACCTTCCTGCCGAAGGAGACATGCACTAGGAAGCGGCGCAAGCCAGGTGTCGCATCTCTTGGCCGTCGATAGCGGCACACGGCCCTACGCGGGCACGATCGTAGCGTAGCGCGTCTTAACTCCTTTCCTTCCCCCTCGTGAGACACCGCGTCGTGAACACTCCAACCTGTCGTGCACCGCGCCGCGCAAGGCATTAGCATAAGTAGCGCGCCGTCCGCGCCCACGAATAGCGAAGGCCATGCAGGATCTCGCGGCCGCCGCGAGACACGGCTGACCGGCCCCTCTTCTCCGCCCGAACAAACCCGGCAACCGCCGCGCCGAACCGAGCCGAGGAGGAGGACAGAGGGAGGGAGAGGGGAACCGGCCGGGGCGCGTTGCGGCGGGCGAGGCAGGGAGGCGGGCTCGATGGGGGGCTGCTACTCCGCCTACGCCTGCTCGCGCAAGCTGCGCGGCGGCCTCGGCAACCTCTCCTTCGTCCTCCCCGTCACCGACCGCAACAGCCGCGACGGGACGGACAAGAACGACGACAAGACCGGCGGCAATAACAACTACCCGGAGGCCGGCGGGACCGAGGAGGAGGAGCTGGTGGCCAAGACGACGGCCGCGGAGTTCGCGCGGCGGTACGTGCTGGGGAAGGAGCTGGGCCGCGGGGAGTTCGGGGTGACGCGCCGGTGCAGGGACGCCGCCACGGGCGAGTCGCTCGCGTGCAAGACCATCCGGAGGCACCGCCGCGGCCGCGCGGCGCACCGCAAGCAGCAGCCCGCGGGCGGCGCGGAGGCCGCCGCGGCCGCGGCCGCGGCGCACGCAGCGGACGTGCGGAGGGAGGTGGCCATCATGCGGCGCATGTCGGCTCGCGGAGGTCCCGCCGTGGTGCGCCTGCGCGAGGCCCGCGAGGACCCCGACGGCGCCGTGCACCTCGTCATGGAGCTCTGCGAGGGCGGCGAGCTCTTCGATCGCATCGTCGCCCGCGGCCACTACTCCGAGCGCGCCGCCGCCAAGATCTTCCGCACCATCGTCGACGTCATCCAGGTAACGATCCAATTAATGCCGCGCAAATTAAGGTGGATCAATCTTGCGATGAACGCGGCGACGTAATCTTGCAAATTAACGTGGATCAATCTTGCAAATTAATTCCCCGTCAATCTGAAAATGTGCTGCATGCAGCTGTGCCACTCGAACGGGGTGATCCACCGGGACCTGAAGCCGGAGAACTTTTTATTCGCCAACAAATCCGAGGACTCGCCCCTCAAGGTGATCGACTTCGGCCTGTCGGTCTTCTTCAACCCCGGCGACCGGTTCACGGAGGTGGTGGGGAGCGCCTACTACATGGCCCCCGAGGTGCTGAAGCGGAGCTACGGGCAGGAGGTGGACGTGTGGAGCGCCGGCGTCATCCTGTACATCCTCCTCTGCGGTGTGCCCCCCTTCTGGGGTGACAACGACGAGAAGATCGCGCAGGCCATCCTCCGCGGCGGCATCGACTTCGGCCGGGAGCCCTGGCCCAGGGTCTCCGCCAGCGCCAAGGACCTCATCCGCCGGATGCTCGATCCGGATCCGGACACCCGCCTCACGGCACCACAAGTTCTTGGTACCTACTCGTAAAATCCTTCTTCTCCGTTGATTCAACAAAGCTACCAGTATGATACATGGAAGGAGAATTACTGACACGGGGTAATTGGCATTGGCAGAGCACCCGTGGCTGAAGAACGCAGACACGGCGCCGAACGTGTCGCTGGGCGAGGCGGTGCGGTCGCGGCTCCAGCAGTTCTCGGCGATGAACAAGTTCAAGAAGAAGGCGCTGGGGGTGGTGGCCAGGAACATGCCGGTGGAGGAGCTGGACAAGTACGTGCAGATGTTCCACCTCATGGACAAGGACCACAACGGCAACCTGTCGCTGGAGGAGCTCATGGAGGGGCTCCACATCAACGGCCAGCCGGTGCCGGAGCCCGAGATCAGGATGCTACTCGAGGCAGTGAGTTCCATCGACTGGTCGGCCGTTGCAATGCCCTGAGGACATTTCCGTTATCACGAATTATTAAGATGGAACGGCTTTGCGTGCAGGCGGACACGGACGGCAACGGGACGCTGGACTGCGACGAGTTCGTGACGGTGTCGCTGCACCTCAAGAAGATGACCAACGACGAGTACCTGGCCTCCGCCTTCCGCTACTTCGACAAGGACGGCAGCGGCTTCATCGAGCTCGACGAGCTCAGGCAGGAGCTGGGGCCCAACGAGCAGGCCATCCTTGAGATCATCCGAGACGTCGACACCGACCAGGACGGACGCATCAGCTACCAGGAGTTCGAGCTGATGATGAAGTCCGGGAGTGACTGGAGGAACGGGTCGCGGCAGTACTCAAGAGCAAACTTCAGCAGCCTCAGCCGGAAGCTCTGCAAAGAAACCTCCACCTCTTCGTGAAATAAAACCTTGTCAAATTTCTTTCTACTAGATGGATCAACACTCAGATTTTGGTCTCCATGTCGCATGTGTATATGCTTCAGAATTAACGAGATCAACTTAGGCACGAACATGTGGATATGCTACCAGGGATTGTGCAATGAACAGAAATGAACCTGATACTGCTTTTATCCAAAGAATGCTGATAGATCACAAATTATCTTTAACTATAAACAATTTCGAATTGATCTCATAGATCTTGATTCAAACAAGTTCGTGCAAGCCAATGAAAAAGGGAGAGAATGTTTCAGAGAAAGGATTCCACAAATTAATCATAGATAACCATTTACACTTACACAACACCTGCTAGATGACCTTTAGAGCAAGTACAATAGTAGAGTCAAGTGTTGGCTATAAGATAGTGCCATGTCATGTATAGCCACCTCTATAACCAACATGTACAATAGTAAGATATAAAGATGAGCTATTTTATTGATACATGGCCCACCATCCACTCTCACAAAGTGTCTAGAAGCACGTGCTAAAGCTAGCTCTTGCATGAGAGCCCACTCATTTTCTCTCTCCTCTTCTCTCTCCTCCAACTAAGCAAAAAAATATTATTTTAATCCTTATAGCCCGTCCATGTCATTGTACTTGCTCTTAGCCCAAAATATTATAACCATTTTAGTGGAGATAAATTAAGATGGTGCTCCTGGTCAGTAGGTGTGTAGAAGAAACACACCTCACTACACACCTAATACTTCATAACTAATATTTACAACAGACAGGCAAAAGCATGACGCGACCCCTCTATGTGCACCATTGCATGTGTTGAAACCTCTGCTTCGCCGTCTGAAGCATCAGCACATACATGCTCCCATGCGCTTCTTGGGCCACTACCTTTTTTAGCGGTTTTCCAATCTAGTACCGGCTCTTAGCACATGCTGTGCACGCATCAACAGAAGGAGGATTCAGAAACGTGCATTGCTCGCATGGCCAAGTATCATCCGAGTTGTCTGAAGAAGATGTAGAGCGCTGCTTCTTTGCAGCTTTGCCTATAGTTCCTGCTTTCTTGGAGGTGGTGGCATTGCTTGAGGTAGCAGCCTCGCTTGTAGCATTGACATCCTCCAACCCAGCTTCCAATGCTTGAACAAGGTTCTCAAAGTAAGTCCCAGTTACACTGCAGCGCAATTGTAGCACATAAGCATATATTACAATGACCATCAGAAGCTACTATCCATCTATGAGCAAAGGTAACTTGACAATGCACAGAGAAGCATTGCATAACTAGCAAAATCAGAAGTAGCAAGACAAGCAAAGGTAAATCAGAGAAAGGACTAGTTGATTAATCCATCCAAATGCTCTTCTCACACCACAACTAAGATTAATTTGGATAGGAATCTAGAACTAGATCACTGCAAGAGCACCAGCATCCCTACCGCCCAAAAATAGATATATTAAGGTGGCACATCAGCTTTGACAATCCATTCAACCTAAGCTTCGTTTACAATATCTGTTAGCACCACATGCAGGTGCTAAGAGTTTCAATTTATCGTTCAAACTAAAAAACGATATAATTTTTTTTTATCAGAACTACTCCGCATCTTAGTGTTGGGTGCTACTGCTAAGCTCAGCGGTCCTAAGTTTTTTTTTTTATGTTGCCACCTAGGGATGTGGATGCTAAAAGAGTTGATGAGTAAGAAGTCAATGTCATGATAAGAGCATCTGCGTCCCTAATGTGCTACGGAGACGCTACAGGTGAGAAAAATCACATGGGATGCGGGAATAGATGCTAGCACCCATAGCTAATTAAATTACTATTAGAAGGTTTTATCACTAATTAAATAAACACTATTAAAATCTTTAATAGCACACATAGGTGGTGCTAGGGTATATGTCAAAAGAGAAAGATATTAAGAGAACACTGATATGTCCGGCAACTTAACGTTTAATTTAAAGGCGTTAGTGATGCAGATGTTCTAAAGCCTCTAAGCTCATTTAATATTTATAAAGTCCAGCATACTAAGTCAAGTTCAGTACAACTTTCAAGGAGACACTGAGGTCAGATGAGTATGAGAACAGGGAAGAAAGCAACCACATATTGACTTTACATAAGTACAGTAAATCCACAACATGGTGAATGAAGATACGAAGACTGTAAGGCTGTAATACCTTGTCAGACCAGTAAGCTTCACACGGAACTCATTAAACGCATCCGCCGAAGGATGAGTATCATCAACACTATCTTTGGAGTAAGGCAAATACGCTTGCAGCTCTTTCTCAGCACACTGATGAAGACGTTCCAAACCAGATTCAGCTTCACCTGTAACATTTAGGATTTATAAATGTGCAATGAGTTTTCAAGCACATGATAAATCTTTGGAGTTAGGAATGCCTTTTGCAATGCACAGAAAGAAACCTTGTAAGTACTCGAAAAATCCACTCTTCACTTTGTCCTCTAGATAATAGCCATATGCATACGTAAATTTCAGCACTCGCCTGCATTCTACAATCTGTAATACAGTGTAGTGATGCGCTATCAGATATAAAAAGATTTGACAAGTAGAAAGTGTCAGTCCATTTGGCTATAACACAAAACTATGGCTTCAAACCTGTGACCACGCTTCAATAATGAACTTCAGCTGCGTCTCAGGTATTCCATAAACATCAGTTAACTTTGACAGCTTTAGCACAGAGAGAAATAAAATTAGCATTGCATACAGGTCGAAATCAAAAAAGAGCAAACAGAGAAACTGACATCTGGCGCACTAAAGGAAGAGCCAATAACATAATGTAAATGCTTACTTGTTCCTTCTCTGCCTTTTGCAAATCTGCTTGTGCCTTCTGCCTTGACTGTCAATACAAACAACGCCACAAAAACTTAATACAGTTGAGAATCTCAAGCAGCAGAATGCATCTAAACATTCATCAATCATCATAGACGCCCAATAGATATAAATTTGTTTGGCCATAAGTTACACAAAAATATCTTGAACAATTTTCGATCTTTGGTACTGATAAACTGATCAGATAATACACACGACATTTAAATGAAAGAAACATTTGGTTTTATTAGGACTTCGGTTGGGACTCCCACCCAAGTATACGTATGGACATGATACTACTAATCAGACGAAGCTCATGCTAAGGAGAAAGCCTCAGTTAAGCGAAAGAGCAGAGCCCCTGAGACAACAGATGCCGCTACCGGCTAAAGGGTATTTGTTGAAGTGCAAGAGCATTAGGAGCAGTTGTCTCTGTATTTGACATGGTTCTTTCATAAGATTGCTGCTGTTTTAAAAGCCTGAATATTTAGAAGGATGTCTGACACATGGTTGCAATTGTTACAACTTTGCTAATATTCTTGAATGCCTTTGACTATGTTTTCACTTGTATTATCCCTAAAATAGTAACGAAAATATATACTCCCTCCAGTCCGTAATAACTGTAGTGAGAAAACAGCATAGCTAGCACAACTCACATGCATAGCCTCCGACACTCTTTCTGGATCAGAGGGAGTAACATAAAAGAATTTTGCAAGATAAAGTGTTCGAGAAAAAAGAATTCCGCAACACAAATACTATGATACCATTCTCATATGCCCAATGCAGATACTTCTGCTCGTATTAGTGATCAAAAAAATTTAACCTGGACTGCACACATAATAATGTGCCTCAGTCAAGCCGGTGTTTCCCATTAGTAATCTGGTGTTTCCCATTAGTAATCTCTTTTTTGTATTTTTAGGTTTGTTCATTGAACTGACACTTGTAGTTGAGGCTTTGTACTATGGCTTAATACCACATGTTTAGAATGTATGGACAAAACTATACTTGTCTAGGTAGGTGCGAATAGAAAACATAATGGTAACTCATGAGCAAAAGATAATGCAAGCTGCAATTGCAGCAATCATAGAAACAGAGAAACTCATAGACATCAAACTTGAGTATCTTGAACATACTGCTTGATTAGATGCCCAGCGTTCGTAGTAATGCATATATCTCTCAAGTGAGTTTTTAGCCCTCTCCCTCCTTGCTTCAGCCTCATCATACTGCCACAGAAATAATTAGGTAAGAAAGAGAAGCAAACTATATGTGAACCACTCTAGACCACCAAAATAAGGTCTGTGGATTCTCTTCCGGTCAGTACAGATGCATAATGTCTAGATAAAACATACAGCTCCCTCGCTCTTTGCAGCTTCATAGCGATTGCAAGCATAAAAGCCACCAGTCCTCTCACCATGTTCTTGCCATGAACCCAGACATAACCTAAATGTTTAAAGAAAATCAATTAAAAGACATGAAAATATGCTATATGAACTGTAAATCTCAACGTCTTCGTCAAGCAATGATAGTGAACTGTACCAGCAGAACTCAAATTTGCAAGGAGGTGTGCAAGTCATGTGCATGCATCCCTGGTGTTTCTCTATCGGTCGTTGGCATTTTGGACAGGGCTTAGAATTAGCCAGTATCCTGAAAATGGGCATGCGTGGCTTGTTAAACCATCTGATATGATTGAAATAAACATAAAGAATGAGAACTCATTAGCACAATCATGGGCTAACTCCTAACATAATGTCGATACACCATTCTAATGGCATTCGCTCCTGCTATACCAACATAGACAATATCAGTCTGAGAAGATGAATCAACCCCATTTACTCAGTATCCAATCGAAACAATCTATGACTCCTAAATAGCTAGAATGTTTGAATTTTTGAAATCATTGTTCATTGTTACATATAGTTCAAACCATAATAGCAGACTCCTGTCTCATCAAAGAGTTACCAACGTCCATACTTTTATGGTAGTAGTATTGCACCTCCCACTACTACTACTACTAGATCAACTAGGTGAAAGAGTATTTGAGTGAAGGATAAAAGCACATCTAATACTACTATACTGAGAACGGAACTAACCAATTCATATTTTCAGATTCAGCGCTATTCTTCAGAATCCACTTAGTAACAGTCTCGCAGTTGACTGGTCTGTGAGCTTCTTCTGTGCACTGAAAATGTAACAAGCATCAATGAATGAACGCACATATGATCATAAAACCCAAAAAAATTGTAACAGATGCACCAAAAGACTAACAAAAACAGAAGCAGCAAGATAATAGGAAATGGATGCAATAGCACTCACATTCCAGCAAAAACCGTATTTGCAATTACATGAGACATCATAGTTCATATCACTAATAAATTCCACCGCACATGTACAGTCAGGAGCTGGACACCATTTAATCTGCAGGAAATAACTAAGATTAATTAAGCGTGCAACATAAAAAAACACATGATTTCAGATTTATCAATATCTTTGACAGTATAAACATGTACAGCCCTCCAAATAACTCTGTGAATAACTTACCTTCTTGCTACCTTCCACATATGCACGTAAGGCAAATCGCGCATATTTTTCTTTATCTTCGTGGTTAGCTAATTTATTAATCATCCCTTCAAGAACAATAGCACTGCATGATGGATCAGGGCATCGCAATGACAAACATCCTGGACCCTGGCTTACTGCAGCGCTGATATAACCTACGTAGTTTAACTTACATCATTCGAAGTTCCATAATAAAAAATGGAACAGAAGAGTTGAACGATAATACTAATGTATATCTATGAAAATATATAATTGAATAAAATGGAAGGATCGAACAATTCGAGCCTTCAGGTTCTTTATACAAAAATCAACATGGTGAAATTTAATACTTATGTAATATGTGTGCTACACACAGACACACACATGCTTGCTTTCAACTGCATGAGAAAAGTAGTACTCGGAAGCAGAGAATAGACAGTATTGTGACCAGACATATAATAAGAACACAAAAAGAGAGAGAGAGAGAGAGAGAGAGAGACCTTCCCAACATTCATGGCAATAAAAATGAGCACAGTCTGAAGAACTCATCATATCAGAAGAATACTCTTCAAAACATATTCCACAAGTTAGCTGCAACCAAAACAGATGTCAGAGATTAGAATAATATATCCAAAGGCAATGGTTCAACAAGGTATCATGACCCTTATCTAATATGGAAACCAATTACTAATATTTAAATAAATATTATGTACCTTGCTAGAGTTATGAAAATCAGTTCCATTCATTAGTAAGCCAACAACATTACGGACTTTTTCTTCATCAGAAAACCATTCATCATTCAACTTGCTGATGTCCCTGAATAAAGAACTAAAACATATTAACAGAGCACAGATACAAATAAACAACATTACTTCCAAATACCAAAAGAATCAACTCTGCCTTTTCCAACCATCAAGCAAAAAAAGTGTGTCCATTGCCTTAAGTGAAACTTCAGAATCAAGGGAAATTGGTAAAATCAAAGAATGTAAAGCACGTCAATTAACTGATTTTTAGACATTGTGTTTACTGTTTACATATAAGCTGTATGGATAAAATGCCACGATTAGCACAAGATACTTAGGACTGCTCCTGGGATGATATTTTGCGGGAACAGTTATAGGTTGTATCTAAAACTTCATAACGAACATTTAATTACTAATCAGGTAGTAAGCTTGTAGCCAGCATCTTGAGAAGTGGCCTGTGTATTGTGTAGTCCAATCCAATTTTGGTAAATGCCATTAGAAATATTGTTAGGAGTTGCTGACTGAGATAGCAAACTAACCATCTATAGTGGTGAAGAAGGACACCTGCTGCTTCTCTTGAAATGAATAGTAATGCAGAAACCTTGCTTATATCTTCCTCTTGGCGGTCAGATATATCCTTCTCGTCTAAAACAACGTATCTCTGTTGGTAGCACGAACATGAACTCTTTTAGAGAACTTATATCGAATGAAAAAATATGACACAAGCGAGTAAAGAAACAGGAGAACACAATGCCAGTCCGTAAACTATGAAACAAAAAAAACAGCTTGATTTTCTGAAAAACACAGTAACTCTTTGCCTTTCTACTTTCGAGACAAAAGGCTATCAAACTGGTAACCTATTCTTCATAAGCATCTAAAGATTAAGATAGATCATGAATTGGCAAGCATGACTCTTCCCGTCTGAATCCCTGATGAAACTATGTTTATGTAACATCAATTTGCAACAGAATACCGACAGCTACAAGCCAGCCAGGGCATCTTTAGCAGTTCAGTGATGAACACCGACACTCCTTGGGAAATTCCCCACATCAAAATGGGCCAAATCTTGCTAATCGTCACACACCACAAGGGCATCTGATGCCTTCAGTTTTACCAAGAGAACCCCGCCTCTTGGTTACCAGGAGGCAAGCCACAGCTCACGGCTAAATTAAGAACTAACGAGGCTGCTACTCTTTCCGAGTGGATGTACTATTACTCTGGTATTGTTATTATTATTATGGCCCATTTGGTGTCAAACCCTAAAATTCCCGACAAAAACAGAAACAGCACATGAGGCAAGGGCCTGATCTGACGGATCGATTCACCGCCGGCTCACCTGCTCGCGCCTGGAGACGGCCTCGTCGCTCCCCTCGGCCTCCCGGCCCTCGTAGTCCCCGGCCAACAAATCTTCCTGGCCGGACCCTTCGCCGCCGCCTTCGCTGCTGGCGTCGCCCTCGCCGTCGTCGCTGTAGTAGTAGTCCTCGTCGTCCAGCATCTCCTCGTCGCTAGCGATGGGCATCTCGGTGTCGGAGTCCATTGCCGCGGAATCCGGGCGATCGGGGAGGATCGGGCGGCCGCAGGGGCGGGTAGGGTTCCGGCGAGCAAGATATGGCGATGGAGTTGCGTGGGCGAGTGCGAGTCGGCAGGGCAGGCACCGAGGCTGGTTTTTTAATGAGCCTTTTCGTTCGGGTTTTCCTTTCCAAAGGGCCGGCCGGAGTCGAGTTGTACACAGTACACTTGATTTATTACTCTGTTTTTTTTCTCTCGGTACTCGAGTTGGAGTGAGTATCGGTCTCGGTCCCCGTTGGTTTCAGCGCGCGCTTTCGTGTATGCTCAAGGGGAATTTTGACCATTTTGGCTGTTCGGATTAAATATTTCTGAAAAATTAATACCGGTCGAGAATCTGAAGAACCAGGTGTAAAACTCCGGAATTCTACTTTCCGACCTCCGGACTAGAGAAAAATTCTCTCCGGGAAAAGGTCGGGATCCCCCAGGACTGCAGTTACCAAACAAGCCCTAAAATAGAATGGGAATTTTGACCGTAGAGGTAAAACATGTAGATGACTCGCTCTGTTTGTGATGGTCTCTCCAACATTTGGAGAACCGAGGCCTATTTTTATGGAGGCATGTATACACTTGAATGAGATGGTGACGGGTATTCCACATGTATGCAAGTGTAGTTTATGGGCCGGTCGTCAACTGGCCTAAAAGTATTTACGAGTGTTTCAAATACTTGTATTGTGTCTTTTTTGCGACTATGTGCATGCTAACTATGTATAGGCCGGACGTGGGCTCTTTTGAATTGTATTAGTTTGATGCTAACTCTCAAGTTTAATAAAGCGTCCTTTATCAAAAAAAATGTTGCATATCATTCATATGGCTACTCGGTACTCACTAATTTGTATGTGGTCTCCACTCTGGTGTGTGAAAACACACGACTCTCTTTGTGAGATTTTATTTTTCTAAATGGGGAAGACTCTAGCCTCTACATCGGAGTGATGCACACAACACACAGTTTTTTATTGCATAGTTCAAACATGTTATCATCCAACGTTACAAATCATTGATCACAAAGGATGGCTATGAGCCAACGGAGTAGTATGTTGTCACTCGCACTTATTGTAGATATCCCGAACGACCGCCATAATTCGAATGCATCCAAACTCCATAAGTACCACTGTGAGATGGTAGGACACACTACTTTCAACCAACATGATGGCAATCTAAAGATAATATTTTGCTGCATAGCGACGCATGTAATCTCGTTTTCAAGAAAAGGCTGGCAAATTAGAGCTAGGTCGGGCCTTAGGGCATGTACAATGGGGTGACATTAGCCTTCTCTTAGAGTTGACATTTAAGATATTTGTTTAGTTGGAGTAGAGAATGGAGAAAGAGGAGGTTGTCTTCCCTTAACTAAGAGGATGATCTATTACGAAATAAGAGAAGGTTATTTTCTCCATTGTAGCATATGTCTTCCCTTAACAACACAATTTGTCACTAAAACGTAATTAGTTCTCATTAATTGTTAGGGATGACAATAGGATAATGCGTTGTATAACTTATATCTTTTGCTTCTCTAAATAATGTGGATGGCTAAGGTCCTTCTCTACCATTGTACATGTGCTTAGTAGTTAGTACTACTTGCATGATACTTCGCTGTTAACAGTTTCACCACTAGTGAGATCAAATTTTTATTGATTTTGCATTGGTCATATCATCGAACGATGCATACATAGACTGCAAAATTTTCATATATAATTAATTGCGTCGATCGATCTGCATGTTAGCTAACGCGTTGTCTGGGCAGCAGCATATCGCGTTGTATTTGCAGTAGCCCCGATCATCATGGCAGATGTCTCTCGTGCACTTCTCCGGATGGTCACCACACCCACCTCCATGCACAAGCTGGCACGTCTCCATGGTGTCTGAATTTACAAGATGCAATATACATGAACACAATATATATAGTTAGATCATCGATCTGGTCATGGAACTGTAACTCAAAAGGAGAGATTGATATTCCAATATATATACTCCTTCGTTCGGAAATAGATGTCTAAGACATCTATTTCGAACGGAAGGAGTAATACAGAAGAGTGGAACCAAACTTACGAAAACTTCGCGCGTTGCAGGACAAGCAACTAGCAGCCATGACCATCATGGCTACCAAGCAGAGAACCTTCGTGTTCGTCTTCACGAGTGCCATGGCCGAGGGAGAAGCAGCTTTCTAGGTGTCTAGGCCAATGTGTTGCTTTCCACAATGTTCGGTTTGCTAGTGTTTATGTAGAGTCCGAAGCAAATCTTTAATTAATATACATGCTATTTTGTTATATCTTGCACTAAATTTTCTTCCCAATCCATAAATACGTCAGTTGGGCAGTTGGGGTTGAGCCTCTAGATGAGCTAACTCGATAGATATATCTTGCACTTGTCATTCTATCTTGTGGTCTTAATGTTTCTATATCTCCTTCATTTATGATTACACTGGTAATATATCTCTTGGTGATCAATTCGATCGATATATTAATGTGCATTTATAGTTTCCCAAAGAAAATATTTCATGATCAATTCTCTCATTTCTTCCTTAAAAAAATATGCTCACTCTCTATGCATTTCTATATCTCGCATTTAAGTTTTATCTGTTGTTAGTAGACACATATTACTCCGCATTTTGCTCTTTCTACATTGCATGTGTGCCTCATATATTCATGGGTAATGCACTATCTTGCATCTAGGATTTGAGCCAAGCGCGAATGAAGAGATCTATTTCAGCTAATGTGCTATTTATCGTTCTTATATTGATGTCTTCTCCTCATTCAAAAATACATTTGCCACTGTGAGGCCTAGAAATTGCATATATTATCTGCATGGTATGCCACTTTTGTTGTGAATTTCTCGTATGGAAATATATTACTTCAAATAAAACTAAGTATTACTACCAACTTGAACTAAAACAACAACACTTATTTCGAAACGGAGGGGATAGTATATTAGAGGAAAATTCAATTTTTTTCTAACGGGGAAAATTCAATTTTGACGACCCCAAGGATGACAGTTGTCAATAAACCATGACTTCCCTCGCGGTGCGACTTAGGCCACTTTTCGTCACGACCTACATCCTCTCCAGCTTCTGCACATTCTCCGCGATGGCCATCAGAAATTTGAACTCACTATATGAGTTCCTTGTAGCTCACGAAAAAACAAATTCTTGAGGTGCTGAGAGCATCTCCAACAGTCGCTCTAAATACGCCGCGCGCAGAAGAAATCGTCACTTTAGCGCGCGCTGCCGAAATGACCGCTCCAGCAGTCGCGCTATCATTCTGCACACGGTAAAAAGCGTCCAGCGCGCTGGCGGAAGCGGGACTGAAAGCTGTGAATTTGTTGTGTTCGTCCCAGCGCGCGGGACACAGAAAACTTACCCGCGAATTGACCAATCGCCAGATCTAAAACCTCCTCGCGCCCGCGCCGCCGCCCGCACCTCTCCCCATCTCCTCCGACGGTCGGGGCGCTCGAATACCTGCCGTCCGCGCTTTCCCCGCTTGTCCACAGGGCACCGCCGCTTTCCATGGACGCGCGCGGGTCGCCGCGGCGGTGAATTTGGCCCCGCCGTTGTCGACGCCGCCAGCGCTTCCCCCGCATCTCCCTGCGGTGAATTTGGCCCCGCCGCGTCCGCCCCTACTCTCCGCTGCCCCTCCAGCGCGTTGTTCCTCCGACGAACAACGCCGGCGGCCGTTTCCATCTCGCCGTCCACACGGTGTTTGCTTTATTGCCTCTAAAACATTTTATAGATGAATTTTGTGCATTTTGTTTGTAGTTGTAAGTTTAAATTAGTGTTTGTAGATGAGTTCATCCTATGATTCTTCCGACGAAGAATTTGATCTTCAAGAGGAGGAGAACGTCGCAATGATCCTAGCTATCCATGCGACTAAAAAGCGGAAACACGGTGGGTCAGTTTTCGATCGTCAAAAATTGTGGAGGGAAAGGATCGGTGCTCATGAAAGATTGATGAGGAACTATTTTGTGGAGACACCTGATGCATGTAAAATGCATACATGAACTTTACATTTTATTACATGTTATTCCATGTTATTTGCATCATATAAGGGTTATATTCATGATTTATATTAAGTTTTGGGGATAATTAACAACTCCCCATTTTTCTGGAATTAACCCTGCGCTGTCAGAAAACCCCTTTTTCTATATTTTTACGTTTCAGGGACCAAACGACGTCCAAATGACCTGAAACTTTACGGGGATCACTTTTTTGGAAGGAACGAAACGTAGGCGCAAAGGAATCGAAGAAACGGAGACCAGAAGGCCGAAAGGGGTGGGCCCACGGCCAGATTCCCTGACCGCGTGGGACCCCCATGGCCCTCGGGCCTCCGCTGCCGTCGATCTTTCTTCCCGAAGCTTCGTCTTGACCTAAAAACGACTATATATAGACCCCCCAGGGCTTTCGCGAAAGGAGCGCCGCCGAAACACAGAAACCACGAAACAGAGACCTGGAGCTGAAGATTGGAGGGGGAAAACTCCGGCGGGGCGCTGCCGGTGTGGTCTCCTTCCCCTCCAACAACATCTCCACCGACACCATGATGAAGAGGGAGTAGTCCACCCCTGGACTATGGGTTTGTGGAAGTAACTTATGTATCTCTCCTCTCTATGAGCTTCACTAATTAGTACCGTATGAGCTGCTGAACATGATTACGGTCATCTATGTAATTCCTTTGTGGTGGATCTTTATTATGAGTTAATACATGTTTGAGATTGCAATGGTTTTGTTTCAGTTATGAAAGTAGATGCATATTATGTACCCCGTTCTTATTTACTTGTCATGATCAAGCATGTTTATGAGAGCATGTGAGGGGGAACGTGTGCATTAGTTGGAGTAACGGGGGGTGGCTAGTGCAGTGAACGTGAGAGAAAGTTCTGCGATCCACTTGGGTTTTCTACCTTACTTTGTTGCCTCACTAGGGATAAACAAAAATACCATGCTACCGGAGAGTGGATGTGACCTTGGCCACTATCTCCATGACTAGATCTAGCATGTTCTTATTTTAACTTCATGTCATTGAACTTATTGCTATGCTCTGATTTATCTTAATTACTAAGGTGTTATGATTTAGTTCGCATCTTGGTGGAGCATAAGAGAGAGAACAACTTATACTTGAGATCTCTATGTTAGGACGTGATGCCCATATTATTAATAACTTGTCAAACCATGTCTTGCCATCTTACATGTTAATTTTAGTGTTCCATTGTCTACCACGTTATCAAGAGAGAGTGCATTTGTGAAACCATGAACCCCGGTCCATTTTTAATCATAAGAAACACCTTTCCAACACTTTTATCACCACTTTTGTTTGCTGCCATTATTAAATCCGAAAATACAAAAACACTTTTACATCTTGCATTCATCATAAAAAACCCAAAAATATCATTTATCATTACTACCATCATCCTTGCATATTTATTTTACCATCATTGCATATTTACTACTGTTTGCATATTTATTTTATTATCATTCTCACACCTTGTGCTTGACAACCACTTGGTGAGGTTGAGGGCACAAAACAATTTATTTTGTTGCAGGTTCTCAAGAGAAGGATAAGGAGATAACACCTGAAATACTGGTTCCCCGAGAGTTCGATATTAAACCCTCGAGTCACCCCTCGTGGGGAAAACTGTCTTCCACTACTACATACACTCTGCACTTGGAGTCTCAACCTAACCCATTTACTTTTCACGCAGGTAACCACACGAAGGGCTCAAGACTTTTCTGGCGCCGTTGTGGGGTAACTACGTGAAGGGCCATCAAGACGTTTTCTGGCGCCGTTGCCGGGGAACCATAGCTGAAAGGTTTATCCAAGGATCACTCACATCAAGTCAACTTCATCACCAACTTGTGTAACAACCTAAGCTTGGGGAGGTTGCACCTACGTGAGCATCATCTTATCCATCTTTACCTACAATCATTTTATTTTGTTTTGTTCTTGTCTTGCATATCATCTTTATATTTCGGTTTGCATATTTATATTCAGTTTTGCATTTTTGTGTTGCATTTGTTATTTCGAGTTGCATTAGTGTCATTTTACTTTCAGTTTTGCATAAAAAATTAAAAACACATAAAAACTTGTTAAATGGGAGATAGAACTAAATTGTGTGACTACACAAACACTCCTAATGATCAATTTATTGCTAAGCCTATCACCACACCTGAGATTACTGCTGAGAGCTATGAAGTTAGTCCTAGTTTGTTAAACTTGATAACTAGGGAACAATTTGGTGGTAGTGCTGTTGAGGATGCCTCTATGCATCTTCATGATTTTATTGAAATCTGTGACATGCAAAAGTTTAAAAATGTTGAAAGTAATGTCTTAAAACTGAAGTTATTTCCTTTCTCACTTAGAGGAAAAGCTAAAGAGTGGCTACATTCATTACCTACTGGTAGTATTAATTCTTGGGATGATTTAAAAGAAGCTTTCATTAAGAAATATTATCCCCCTGTTAAAATACTGCAAAATAGAAACAATATCCTCTCTTTTAGGCAAAATGAAAATGAACATGTTGCCATGGCTTGGGATAGGATTAAACTCATGCTTAGAACTTGTCCATCACATGGGGTTAATGAATGGACCATTTTACACTCTTTTTACAATGGTCTAAATTACATGTCTAGAAATATACTTGATTCAGCTGCTGGAGGTGCTTTCATGGGAAAAACTATATTAGAAGCTAAGAACATTTTGGAAAGTATCTTGCAAAATTATAGTCAATGGCATACTGATAGAGCACCTAGTTCATCTAAGAAAGTGAACTCTATAGAAGAAACAAATGATTTGTCATCTAAAATGGACACCATTCTTGCTTTTATTAATAAACAAAATTTTGAAAATATGCCTTTGCAAGAACTAGTTGGTAATAATCCTGAAAATGTTGATGTCAACTTCATTAGGAACTATGGTAATAATGGGTATGGTAACAACAATTATAACTCTTATAATAAGCCCCCATATGTTCCAAACAAATATACCACTAGTAGTAATGTTTCTAGTGATTTGGAAAACACCATTAGATCATTTATATCTACTCAAAAGGAGCTCAATAAGGAGTTCATATCCAAATTCGAAAAACATGATATTTTGTTTGAAAGAGTAGATCAACTCACTAAGGAAGTTTCCTCATTAAAGAACATCATTATATCTCAAAAAGAGAAAAAAGTTGAGGAAGTTAAAATGCTTAGTGAAGTTAAGGAACCATTTGTTGATTTAGAGAAGTGTAGCTTGCATGAATTAATTTCTATCTTACAAAAATTTGCAAGTGATCCTTCTGTTAATATTAACCAGCTGGTTTTGGTTCCTATATTGCTAATCATGTCTTAAAAGAAAAGATTGCTAGGTACAATCAAGAAGCTATGATACCACCTAAGCTTGGGGATATATGGATCCCAAGTACTAGTAACCATTGGAAAAGAGACACACCATGCTATTTGATCTAGGATCTAGTGTCTCTATATTATCTAAAGAACTATATGAAGTCCTTGAACTTAAAAATATTGAGAAATGCTCTATTGAACTTGCACTTGCTGATGATTCCATTAGACATGCTCTAGGAAAAGTAAGTGATGTTATGGTAGAGTTACACATGACTTTTGTGCCTGTTGATTTTCTAATCATGGACATGGGGAATAAAACCTCTAGTCCTATTATTTTGGGAAGACCTTTTCTTCGTACTACAGGTGCCATTATTGATTCAAAGGAAGGGAATGTGAAGTTTCAGTTTCCACACAAGAAGAGCATGGAACACTTCCCAAGGAAGAGGGACACACCAAGGTTCAAGCTCCCTCATGAGCTACGTCCCCTTTGATTATCAAGTAAGTAAGCCTAGCTATATGGCTATAAAGAAAGCGCTTTACGGGAGGCAACCCGGTTGTTTTTGTTTGAGATTTTCTTTGAGTCCTCTTGCTGTAACAAGAGAGTAGTTTGTTAGTTTTGTTTCTGGGATTTTTAATAAAGAACCAAGTTTTACCTATTTTGGGTTTGAAAAGTTGCTATTCATTTTCGGAGAGTTTTCTGCCTGCACGAAGTCTGTGCACGGTTTGATTTTTCATTTTTTATCTGTAACTCCGATTGAGCTGTAATTTGAACTGTAGCTTCAACTTTTCATCCTCTGTATACGTGATTTTTGCAGATTTTTCTGACGAGTTTAAGTAGGGTAGAAAAATGCGTTTTGCTGCTGCTGTTTTTCTGGACAGATTCTGTCTTGATATTGTTTGATGCATTCTTTGAGCTTTTTGCTTGAATCTTTTTGATTCAATTGAGTTTATGAGTAGGCATACAACATTATATACTCTCTGGACATTCATATGAATTTTTGCCTAAGGATTTTATGCAGCAAGGAACCTATTTGTTTATCACTACTAATATCACCCCACAGAAAAGAAATGGGAGAAACGGTGTTTTGAAGTTTTTTCACAGGGATTAGAGGAGCTGCACCAAGAGCTATCCAAGGATGGTGAAGACCATAAGCTTGGGGATGTCAAGACAACCCCACTGACCAACACACTCTCGGTTTGCACACGTCTAACTTCTGTTTTTCGATCAAAGCACTTTATCGTATAAACTTGGAGCGTCTGTTTTTTTTGCTTTTGTTATTTCGGTTTGTTAATAAGACCACCACTATCATTTATATATGAGAGAGCTACTGGAAGTTTGGGTTGAATTATGTTGGATGCTATTAAATATATTGGGATAGGGATGTTTGAGTTGATTTTAAAAGATACATATAGTTGCATAATTCATGTGCTTTGAATGAATGTTAATTTGCAAGTGTGTTGTCAAGAGCTATCTTTTACCATGTTTAGATGTTGAATTTTAACTTTACTTGGTTTAACATGGATTGATTAGTTCTATGGACACTTATGCATGCATTTAGATGGTCAACTTTCTCCCTATTGCTAGCCCAAAAATTACAACAAGTAAAAAGCTTGTTTCCCAACACCTTCAACCAAAGTTTTTCCAGTGAGTCCACCATATCTACCTATTAGCTTTATGCCAAGTATGTTTATCATGTTATATTGTGTTATCTACATTTCTGAATTTAAATGCTTATGTTATTGATTGTCATGGGAAAAATTGGTTAAAAGCTCTCACGAACTTGATGCACAATTTACTTTTATTGCATTTAATAAGCATGAACCATTGTGATTAAAATTATGAAGTTGTGGGCTTGACAATTGTTTTGGTTGGGAGTTAGCCCATATGTGCTGTCACATGGCAAGCTTTCAACATTGCACTTATTTATATTTAGTTGATGTCATGTACTTTTGTTTATGGATGCCTATCATGGGTGAAATGAATGTGGATACTTAGTAAGTTCAAAGAGTTTGTATAAATGGTTAGAGAAATGCCTGGGCCGCTAATCTAAGCCATGCATCATTCATGGTGGAAATTTACAGCATAACCATAATGTTCATTCAGTGATGCACCTCATAATAAAAAGCTATACCCATAGTAAATAAAAGAGTGCTGAGATTGTTCATTGTCTGTTTGTCTTGTTGTTTTGACATGGGCTTGTTCATGTCAAGGGGCAAGAGGTACCCCAGTGCAGTTCTTGATGATACTATTATTACTTGCAATGACCTTTATTTGAATTTACTTTGTGGACCAAAGTGAGTAACACATGGTGTAGGTACTTGTATTCAAGGGACATGAGACATTCAACCAATACATTGTCAAGCACACCACTCATATTTGCTTTCACTTTAAACATTAATCATTCAAGATGCTATGATAGGGGTAATGAGAGCTCCACACCAATGACTACCACATTGCAAGCATTAACTTAAGTAGAAGTGTTTGGAAGTTAGATGAAACTTATTCATGCTTTACCTCTACTTATTTATCTATCCAAAGTGTCCACCTTTTATATTCAGTTTTCATAAGAAGTACTCTATGACCACCATAGGATGTTTTTACTTTTCATTATGCATACATTTGGTCCATAGTACTTTCTTCTATATTACACTTTGTGAATTTATCATTGAACATCTTTACATTGAGTATTTGATATCACTTCATAATTTATCTTGCATATTGTTATTCCTTTGAAGAATGAATCATTTGACTCTATGTAGCAATAGTAATCACCTTTGATATCCATTGATAGTATTAAAATGCAAAGTCCATGTTAGTTTTATCACCTTCATACTCGGGACGAGCATGGGTTAAGCTTGGGGATGTTGATGCATGTAAAATGCATACATGAACTTTACATTTTATTACATGTTATTCCATGTTATTTGCATCATATAAGGGTTATATTCATGATTTATATTGAGTTTTGGGGATAATTAACAACTCCCCATTTTTCTGGAATTAACCCTGCGCTGTCAGAAAACCCCTTTTTCTATATTTTTGTTTCAGGGACCCAAACGACGTCCAAATGACCTGAAACTTTACGGGGATCACTTTTTTGGAAGGAACGAAACGTAGGCGCAAAGGAATCGAAGAAACGGAGACCAGAAGGCCGAAAGGGGTGGGCCCACGCGGCCAGATTCCCTGACCGCGTGGGACCCCCATGGCCCTCGGGCCTCCGCTGCCGTCGATCTTTCTTCCCGAAGCTTCGTCTTGACCTAAAAACGACTATATATAGACCCCCCAGGGCTTTCGCGAAAGGGAGCGCCGCCGAAACACAGAAACCACGAAACAGAGACCTGGAGCTGAAGATTGGAGGGGGAAAACTCCGGCGGGGCGCTGCCGGTGTGGTCTCCTTCCCTCCAACAACATCTCCACCGACACCATGATGAAGAGGGAGTAGTCCACCCCTGGACTATGGGTTTGTGGAAGTAACTTATGTATCTCTCCTCTCTATGAGCTTCACTAATTAGTACCGTATGAGCTGCTGAACATGATTACGGTCATCTATGTAATTCCTTTGTGGTGGATCTTTATTATGAGTTAATACATGTTTGAGATTGCAATGGTTTTGTTTCAGTTATGAAAGTAGATGCATATTATGTACCCCGTTCTTATTTACTTGTCATGATCAAGCATGTTTACATCACAACATTACAATCTTAAGTTCTCTAACTAGCCACTGCACACATCAAGCAACACAATTTGGTTTCAATTTAATTGAATTAACCATTATTTATTTATGTCTTAATTATGGCAGAAACTAGTTGAACATGTTTAATTGCATATCTCAAGTTCTGTTGGTCACAAAAATACAATCTAAATTTCTACAGAAAGCTACTGATGTGTAGAAGACAACCCAATTTGATTTGGATTAAATGGAGTCACCAAACTCCCTAAACAATTGTTTTTATCTAGAAACTTAATAATCAAGTTTTAGCTACAAACTAAGTTATGTTGATTAGAAAATTAAATCCTTTTTGGGGTAACTAACAATGACTAAATGTGACCTAACAAAATTGGTCCTAATTTATTTGGTTTAAACATTAACCATCTATAATTGTTTTAGTGAAGAAGGGCTTACTAATTTTAACTTAAATCCAAACAATTAATATTGCTTAATTAATTCTGCCAAAATTAGGGAAGCTAATGGATCACAGTACCAAGCTAACAAAATTGGTTTGGAATTATTTGGGTTAATAGAGTATCAGAAACAAACAAGTTTAGATTTAAAACCTTCTGTGGCATTTTCAATACTACACATTTATTAATTATCTAAATGAAATGAAAGCACTTGGGTTGGTTAAAAAAATTCATAAGCTTTCCAGAACATTTGGATTTATAAATCTCAAGATATTGAATTTCAAAGTTATGTCCAGTACTGAAATTCCAGAGAAAACTAAATTAGAAAACTACTCTGTTCTGGATAATGTTGAGGATCCTGACGGGTGAGGTCCACTCGTCAGTGACTCAGCAGAAATATCTCGCGCACGCTAAAATGTTTAAAACGCTGACAGTGGGTCCCACTTGGCAGCGACTCAACTAAACGAAGCGGTACGCTACCGTAGATCTTAGATCTAACGGCTGAGGATGGCCACGAACGGCGACGACCATATTTGGGCGGCGCCGCCGTGCCAGCGACGGCGAGGTTGGTCGGAGAGGCACCTGGGCTGGTCTGCGACGGTGGGGAAGATGGCGTTCGACGGCGGAGAACTTGGGGAGGCTCTGGAGATGAGTTGAGCTTGATGGGGAGGGCTCGAGCGTCGGTGGCGAGCTCCGCTGCTTCCACGGACGGATCCCGACGACTCTGGTGAGCTCTCTGCGTCGTTCCTGTGCACGAAACAGAGGGCAAACGGAGGCGTGTGAGTGCGGTGGTGGAGGCAGAGAGTGTGCAAGCCAGAGAGGAGAGAAAGGAAGTGTGGCACGACGCGGTCATGGTCGACGTCCACCTTCTCCTCCGGCAACACCTGCCCGTGCTTGACCAGAGCAGCAAAGGTTGCAGCGGTGTGTCCGCCCTCCTGGTGGTGCACGAGAGGGTGTGGGGTGAGTGATAGAGGAGTGGATTGGGGTGAAGAGCGGAGGGATGCAGTGGGGGTATATATGGCCGAACTCCGGCGTGTCGTGGACGCGGTGCAGGAGGGGTCTGGGGGGTGGGAGAGCACGCCATTGGTGGCGGTGCGGTGTAGCAACGGCGTGGGAAGGTGGCCGAGAGGGTTAGAGGGAGAGAGGGGCAGTGGAGTGAGCTGTGGCTAGCTCGGGCCGACGGCGTCCATGGCGCACGTCCGTGAACTTGACGGAGTGCTGGCGTCGCCGTGGGCCACCAGGGGTGACGTCGGCGTGTCTGCGGGGGCACGGGGAGGCAGGTGAGTGGCTGGGCGGCGGTGAGCTGGCGAGGGGTGCAGTGGTGGCCGCGTTTGCCGTTGATGGCCACACACGGCCATGGATGCGGCGCGCTCGTGTTCGACCGCACGAGTACGGGCGTGCAACGCTTCTGGGCGTTCTCCCCCTTGACCAGTCGAGAGCGGAGAGGCAGCGAGGGAGGGAAGGCACGGCTCAGGGCCAGCATGGCGTCCTCCCTTCGTCTAGCTCGCGTAGGTGCAGTACGGCGGCGAGCGGCTCCAATGGCTACGGTCCAAATTGGACAATGCGCACGTTTCCATCGTTCTCCAGCGAGGCAGGGAGGTGAGAGAGGTGAGTGCGACGTGAGGGAGTGGCTGGTTCATCGAATTTCGCTCGAATTCGAGCGAATGGAGCTCGGATTTTGGGCAGAGTTCATCACTGCCTCCAAGGTGTTCGACAGAATGCCTGAACCAAATTCAAATTTGAATTTTTGAAAATTATTTTCATATTTTGTTCACTGAGTAATTATCAAGCATTTGTGGGGCTGTGGTGATATTTTTTTTGTATTTGTTCATAGCACATTTTATGATTTAAGGAAGATAAAGAAGGATTTTGAATTTAATTTTTAGGTTTTTGGAATTATTTATTTGAGAGGGAAAAGTTGTAGGAATAAATTGAGAGTGATCATAATGTCACTCCACTGATGTTTGGGTGAAAGAAAATTAATTTCTCACTTGGAGAATTTGGGTGACACTTGTGACATTGTTTTTGTTGAAACAAAAAAAAATTAATTTTGTTTTTCCAAGTTTTTATTTAGAGCAACAATCAACACACATAACACAATAAAAGTTTTTGTTGGCCCTCATTTTTGGAATAATAACTCTTATTATAATTTTGGGATGTTACACCAGTTTATAGGATCGATAGTCGTACTATCAAGATGGGCTCTCAAGTGAGTAACTTGAACGCATCTTTGTGGAGAGCTCAAACCTTTACATACTTGGCATATCATCTTTATTGGTTGTTATTTGGCTTTTATCCATGTGAGGATTTATAGCTTCTGTTCATCTCCATACCAAGCTCTAGTTCATCAAAAATGGATTTCATATGCTTATCTTGTTGTGTTTTTTATGTTGGAGGTTTTACCGGCTTGTCTTTTCTAGAGAGGTCAAACTCTCTCCTTGTGGCTTCCTCCTCACAGGATGGACTATGATGTTTCTCTGCATGATCTTTTATAGCTCTTCGTTGTGATTCCAACGAGCCCAAGATCATCGAAAACGGAGTTCGGATGAAAAAGTTATTGTAGTTTTTGTCAGTTTGAAAAACCGGATTATCCGGGTTTTTTTTGGGCCGGATAAGTGTTCTAAGGTTTTTAGAGCGCCCGAATGTGCGGCTCTCTGTCATGGGGCAAATATTTTGACAGGATATTTTGGTGGAGCCCGGATTTTTTCGGGAAACCGGAATATCCGGTCATCACTGGAGCCGGAATATCCGGCCTCCCTGTTTCCAACGGCTAGATTTTGGGAGGGGCTATAAATACCCCCCCCCCCCCCTCTTCAACCTTGGGACTCTCGCTTTTCCCCCTCTCTCCTGTCATTGTTGACCTTGGAAAGCTTGCCCAACTCTCAATCCCTCCCTTGATTCTTTCATATCTTTGAGGGAAAAGTGAGAGGAGATCTAGATCTACATTTCCACCAATCCATCTCTCCTCTAAGTGAGGGGAACCCTTTGGATCTAGATCTTGGAGTTTTATTTGTTGAGTTCTTGTTTGTTCTTCCTCTCTTATTTCCACATAAGCATTTGTTAATTTGTTGGAATTTGGAGTGAAGGATTTTGAGCACTTGTGCTCTTACCATTGCATTGTTGCATCGGTTTGTGCTCTCCACGAGGATTCGTGGAAGTGAAAGTTTGTGAACTTGTTACTCTTGGGTTATTGGACCCTAGACGGCTTTGTGGTGATCTTGGAGCCTCCAATTCAGTTGTGGATGGGTGCCCCAAGCTTGTGGTGACTTCGGGAGCCTCCAATTAAGTTGTGGATGCGTGCCCTGAGTTTGCAGGTTACCGATAGTGGAAGGTGAATCAATCCTTTGTGGTGTAGTTCATCGGAGAATAGGGTGAGGCCTTTGTGGCGTTGAGTAAGCCTGTTGTGGTGAAGCTCACACCCCTCCAACGAGACGTACTCCCCTCAAAAGGATGAACTTTGGAATACATCATCGTCTCCGTGTGTCGCGATTATTTCTATACTCGAGCTCTTTACTTATGTACTTTACATTATGATAGCCTTCGTGTTTAAAGTCTTATATCTTGCTATCACCTTGTTGAAAGTGCATGTGCCCTCATGTGTGGTTTTGGTAATTAATGACAATCTCTATGGACTAATGGTTCCATTGAGCTATCCTTGTAGGGCTTGTCCATTGGCATGCTTGAACAAAGTAATATTCAATGTGTGATGATCAAAGTAATATTCAAGGTGTGATCCACACAAATGATCATCTAGAGTTGAGCTTATTGCAAGTGTGGCTTGGAAAAGAAGATTGAATGAACATTCATGTTTATCTCCAAGTCATCATATATATTAAGAGAAGATTATGAAGTGCAAGTTCAAGAGAAGCATCTCGAAGAAATCCTATGAAGCTTGTCACCCATTTGGAGATAATGGTCAACTGAATATGTGCCTAGCTAAGAGAGGCTCTCCCATATTGGTGTAGGGGGAGCAATATGTGAGACTTCACAAAGCTAAGAGCAATCAAGAAAGGTGGTCCACTTGAAGAGATCAATATCGACATCATCTAGCTCAAGTGGAATGTGCAAGGCAAAGGTATGGTCTTGATAGGGTTTCTATTTTACAGGTCTCATGTTGTTAGTTGGGAGACCGAGTTATAGGATAGATACCATACTATCAAGAGGGGCTCTCGATCGAGCTTTAGCGTATCAGTTGGAGAGAGATCAAACCTTTGTATACTTGGCATCATCATATTTCTTGGTTCTTATTTGGATTTTCTCTATGTGGGGTTTTGGTGCTTGTCGTGATCTTCATGACAAGCCCAAGTTCACCGAATACGGATTTCGAATGGAAAACTTGTTCGATTTTGGAGTTTCTGCTGGTTCATCTTTTATAGAGAGGTTTCACCTTTCTACATTTGGTTTTATGCTCCCTTGTTGAACTATGATGTTTCTATGCATGATCCTGTAAAGCTCGTTGTGGTGATTCCAACGAGCCCAAGAACATACAAAACGGAGTTCGTATGCGAAACTTGTGCCCGTTTTGGTGTTAGTGTTTCTGCAGTTTTACATGTGGCGGTAGTACTGCCGCGGTATCGCCCGTGGTACCGCCGGTGCCACCCGAATCCCATTTTCAGCGGTACCGGAAGTGGTAGTACCGCTCCCTGGAGCCTGTTTTCAGCCTGTTTTAGTGTCCTAACTTCCCAAGGGGGCGGTAGTACTGCTGGGGCCAGCGGTAGTACCGCCCCGACGCGAATCTGCACCCAACGGTTGGATCTTGGGGTGACCTATTTAAGGGGCCTTCTTCCCCAATGGTTCCCCAACCTTTTGAACAAGTCTTGACCTCCATTGTTGACCTCCACAAGCTTGATATCTCTCTATTCCTCCATAATTCTCGCCTCCCATTAGAGGGAAAAGCGAGAGGATACCTTGATCTACTATTCTACCAATCAATCCTTCCTCTAAGTGAGGGGAAGATTTTGCATCTAGATCTTGGAGGGATTTGGTGTTCTACCTTGTTCTTCCTCTCTTCTCCCCCATAAGCATTAGTTGCTTTTGGTGGGATTTGAGAGTGAAGGATTTGAGCACTTCTTGTGTTCTTTCCCATTGCATTAGTTGCATCGATTTGAGTTCTCCACGGTGGTACGTAGAAGTTGAAGTTGAGAAGCTTGTTACTCTTGGGTAATTGGAGTGCCCTATAGCTTGTCCTCTTGGGTATTTGGAGTGCCCTAGACGGTCCTTGTTGATCTTGGAGTTTTGGTGGCTCGCGGGATATTTGGGTGCCCCCAATTAAGTTGTGGGTGTGTGCCCCAAGATTGTTGTAAATGATCTGGATTTAGCCTTGAAGAATTCCGATAATGAAAGGTGAACCAATTCTTTGTGGTGCAGTTCATCGGAGAATTGGGTGAGGCCTTTTGTGGCGTTGAGTAAGCCTTTGTGGTGAGTTCACACCCCTCCAACGAGACGTACTCCCCTAAAAAGGAGAAACTCGGGAATACATCATCGTCTATGTGTGTCTCGGTTATTTCTATACCCGAGCTCTTTACTTATGCACTTTACATTGTGATAGCCTTCGTGCTTGAAGTCTTATATCTTGCTATCACCTTGTTGCTTGTCTTGCTTAGTATAAGTTGTTGGTGCACATAGGTGAGCCTAGTATATTTAGGTTGTTGTCTTGTTAAATTAAACACCTAGTTTTATTCCGCATTTATTCAAGCCTAAACCAGAAAAGTTTTAATCGCCTATTCACCCCCTCTCTAGGCGACATCCTTATCCTTTCACTTGTTACTTGTCTTTCTTAGTATAAGTTGTTGGTGCACTTAGTTGAGCCTAGTATATTTAGGTTGTATGTTTGATAAATTAAACACTAGTTTATTTCTGCATTTGTCAAGCCTAAATCGGAAAAGTTTTATCGCCTATTCACCCCCTTTAGGCGACATCGTTGTCCTTTCACCCGAGAGCGAAGGACATCGACCCGGAGAGGAGCGACACCCGAGAGCTGGCTTGACTGGTTCCATGACTTAGCGTGGTTCACCTGCCTCCCCAGACCCTCAGAGAAGAAGAACTCATTGATGACGTGGAACACACGTTCGTTGGGAAACCCCTAGAGGAAGGTATGAAGTAGTTCAGCAGCAATTTTTCCTTGAGAACAAAACCAAGGTTATCAATCTAGTAGGAGTTGGAAGAGCTTCAACAAGGTGCCAAAACTATTACCTTGTCATAATTTTTTCTTGAGAACAAAACAAGCGAGCTAATGAGTGTAGGAAAAAGTGGAAACAATGTTTTATCAGTGTAAAAGAATGGACCGGGGTCCATAGTTCACTAGTGGTGTCTCTACAATAAACAGATAAACAAACATGCTGGGTAAACAAATTACAACTGGGCAATTGACAAATGGCAAGGGCATGACAATGCATATTATGACAAGGTAAAGTTCACTGTAATATTTAATTGGGCATTACAACAAAAATTATAAACCGCTTCCTAGCTGCATCTATGACTAATAATCCACCCCCAGGATAACATCCGTGTCTCCTCAAAGTATTAAGTTGCAAGCAACAGATAATTGCAATAAGCAAAGTGTGTAATGTAAACAATGCAAATAACACGTAGACATAGCACCGATGTTTTCTCCCTAGTGGCAACAACACATCCAGAGGCTTAGTCGTTTCTGTAATCTCGAGCCCAGGCTACCGGTGACATGAACCCACTATCTAGCATAAATACTCCCTCTTGGAGACACTAGAAACTACTTGGCCAAAAGCAACCACTAGCATCAGAGAACATGCAAGATCATAAATAAAACATATAGATAGATAGATGAACAAACTTGATCATAACTTCACAATTCATCGAATCCCAACAAACAAAACATGTAGCATTACATAAAGATGATCTTGATCATGTTAGGCAGCTCACAAGATCTAAACATGATAGCACAAAGTGGAGAGACTACAATCCAGCTACTGCTATGCACCCGTAGTCCAATGGAGAACTACTCACGCATCAGTCCGGAGGCGGGCATGGCGGTGTAGAGCCCTCCGGTGATGATCTCCCCCTCCGGCAGAGTGCCGGTAAGAGCTTCAAAACCCTCCTGAACTAGGGTTGACGACGACGGCAGTGACGGAACTTTTCGTGGAATTGTGTTTGGGTATTTTCGGGACGATAAGAATATATAGGCGAAGAGGCGACGCGAGGGGCCACCCGAGGGCGCCAGACGACCCCCCGACGTGGCCCCACCTTCTGCCGCACCGAGGCGGCGTTTGGGACCCCTGGGTCGCCTCCTCGGCTGCCCTTTGGACTTCGTCTTCGTATCATTGTAAAACTTATCCCCGTAAAATTTCGTCCAATTCCGAGAATATTTCCTGACTAGTTTTTCTGAAACAAAAGACAATAGACAACATGAACAGGCACTGTGGCATCTTGTTAATAGGTTAGTTCCAAAAAATGCATAAAAATGATATATAATGCAAATAAAACATGTAGTATTTGTTATAAAACAAGCATGGAACATCTAAAATTATAGATACGTTTGATACGTATCACTCATCCCTAAGCAAAGGGATAGGATCAAGAGAAAAACTTAGACACCAAGAACGGATGGAACAAGATCATGCCAAGGTGATGTCATCGGGGGACAGCCGTGGTGGGCGTGTCAGGCTCACCAGCCCACTCTCAGCCCTGTCCCTCCCAGCATGCTTTTGGGATCCTAATAACCCACGGATCATAAAAGATGATGCCACGCGTCGCCGCCACCTTTTCAACCTTCGGGTTTTCCCGCCAAAATCCCTAGCATGCCTCTCGCGTGACCGCATGTGGCAGCCTCTGGCCTATAAAGGGAGGACCAAGACCAACGAGGGGAAGGACAAATCCAATGTACTGCAAGCACTAGCTAAGATAGAGGAAAAGAGAGGTGATCTCCTCCGGGACAAGATCTGCTCTTCTTACTCCTCCAGCCATGAACTCCCCCAGGCGAGACCCGGTGATGTCTACTACACATTTCTATTCTTGTAGACAGTGTTGGGCCTCCAAGTGTAGAGGTTTGTAGGACGGCAGCAAATTTCCCTTAAGTGAGTAACCCAAGGTTTATCGAACTCAGTGAGGTAGAGGTCAAAGGTATCCCTCTCAAGCAACCTTACAATTAAGATACAAGAAGTCTCTTGTGTCCCCAACACACCCAATATTCTTGTTAGATGTATAGGTACACTAGTTTGGCAAAGAGATAGTAAAATGCAAGTGATATGGATGGTAACAAGTGGTAATTCTAATCTATAATAAAAATGGCAGCAAGCAAACATGTAACAAAAAGTGACTAAAGATGATTGGCACTACAAGAAGACCCCCTCTACAGCAACACATTTATGCGTATCTAAATGATCATATAGGCATTGCTAGGCACTGTACCAACGGATATAAATGCGTTGCCTTATCAGGCGTTGCAAGGGTATAGTGCAACACATAGACGTGCGTTGGTAACAAGTGGGATAGGCGTTGCAAAGTAGATACGGAATCATGGCAACAACTATATGCGTTGGTAGAGGCATCCTACACGTATTGAAAATTCTGGTTCAGAATATATTATTTTCTTGTGTTGATTCGTTGATAGCCCTGGAAGATGGTAGATTTTTTCTCAGCGACAAAATATAGTTCTTATGAGACATACGGCAGCACACACAAATCGTAGAATATGAAGGCATCACATCGTAAATAATTCAAAATTTATTACTGGAACACCATTCCATACATGAAAAACAAAAGGAAATTTGAATAAGAATTAACCACAACGGGATCTGGACAAATCCATGAAACAGAAGATAAATCATTCAATTAACTGGAGCGTCCATCTAACAACAGATCAAAATATTTATCAACTAACTAATAGAAATCACTGTATTGTAATTTACAGAGGCACTCGCAGAAACAGCGTCGAGGCCCAAACCGACCATGTCAGCGACCAACCTGCATGGTAGTTGCTCCTGGACTAATCATTGCTGGACCTGTAAACATGTGTGTTTTGATTTCTAGATAGCCCAATGAGTGAACGACTGAGAATAGGAGATTATCATATCAAAATAAAAGTAGATAGTTGAGTGCTAGATTGAGATCATTACATGGCAGAAACTCCCAATTAAAATATATAAAGGTGCAATCGATGTCTCAAAAAGTCAATTCTCAATTCCAGAACTTATTTCAGTATGTATCGAGCTAATGTAGCATCCCACTAAAATATGACCTGTTCCCAACGTTCCTGTTGTCAACACTATAACCCTGCAGATTAAGGGCAGGAAGTATTAATCATAAGGAAATATTGAATACCCAGTCTCATTCATCTATAACCCTGCAGGATCAAAGGCATGAAGATCTAGCACAAGAAATGAGAAACAAAACAGAAACTGATATGTTCATCAGATAACAGAAATGTAAGAAACGAGTAATACTGAATTGCGAAACAGAAATATGCACATTACTCTAACAGATCTTCTCTTGTTCCCTTAGATCAGATACAAGGACCTGAACACTAATTTGCATTTTTCTCTTTAAAGGCTAAAATCAAGGCAAGCAGTTGTAGCAGGTGGGTCTTTACTATGTATTCCTTGAGAAGGAGCAGTATTAGATATATGACGTAAATTTACAAAAGGGACGAATCAATACCTGCAAGGTCGTCCTTCTGCTGGTTGTTGCTGCTGATGCGGACCTTCCCTAATGCCTGCCCATGAGAAAAGCAGTATTAGATGTTCCACTACGGCCTGAGCTGCTGCCTCTAGCGTCGTCAGACTTATAAGGATACACAAAATTTGTGAACACAGGTCAAGCAAGGAAAGAACAGATGGGAATCTAACAGGGGGAAAGAGAAATTGCATCTTGAGCGCGGACCTTGTTCGTGCACCTGCGTCGCTGCACTCCTGTATCCGATTCGCCGCCGCCAGTACTGGCCGCCGCCGCGGCTCTTTGTTGACAAACCTCCTCGTCATGCAGTAGTCCTGATCCTGCACGAGCGTTTCCCCGAGTTAGGGGATCTCATAGAAGGAGGCAAGCTGCACCACCGACGCCACTGATCGCCGGCGAGGGTGGCCCTGCTCGCCGATGAACGAGCATATTGAGAGGTGAGGGAGGCGGCTAGGTTTGGACTGAGCTTCAGTGACTTGCTTCACACAAGTCACCGAGCGACTTGCCCACATCTCGTCCCTCCGTTTTCGATCCAACGAATAAGATTGACTCAAATTTTAAACTCGGAATAAAAAGTGTTCGGAAAAATTTGAAAAAAATCCAGTAAATCACAAATACCGCGTTTTATATCCTGTGAAAGTTTCATTTCATTTGGACCAATATTTTGTGAATACATAGATTTTATAGCTTAAAATGATAAAATGCCACGTATTCACAAAATATTGGTCCAAATGAAATGAAACTTTCTCAGAAACTGAAAGGAGGCATTTGTGATTTACTGGATTTTTTTCAAATTTTTCCGAACACTTTTTAATCCGAGTTTAAAATTTGAGTCAATCTTATTCGTTGGATCAAAAACGGAGGGACGAGATGTGGGCAAGTCGCTCGGTGACTTGTGTGAAGCAAGTCACTGAAGCTCAGTCCGCTAGGTTTGGGGAAGCCAGGAGTGGGACTGCAGGTGCGTGCGTGCGTTCGTGGCTTCGTGCCTGGTGGCTATAGCTGGCCAAACGGGCCGGGCCAAATGGGCCGGCCCGAAGCACGCCTTTTTTGGCCCGACACGAGCACGGCACGGCACGATCTAAATGGGCCGCGGCACGGCACGAGCCCGTTAGTGCCTGGGCCGCTCTTCGATTTGAAGCACGCGGGCCGGCACGGCACGGCACGATTAGTTATTATATATATATTTTTTAGATTTTATAGCTATTTTTACCTATTTTTTTGAATTTTATAGCTATTTTTACATTTTTTTTTAATTTTATACCTATTTTTCGTGGGCCGACCGTGCCGTGCGTGCTATCGTGCCCGTCGCGTGCCGGCGTGCTCGTGCTCGAGCTCGCACCGCAGCCCGTGGGCCGGCACGGCACGGCACGATTACAATCGTGCCTTTCGTGGGCCGTGCCTTTCATGGGCCGTGCCGTCACTGTAGCGTGCCGTGCCGTGCCGGGCCGGCCCGTTTGGCCAGCTATATTGGTGGCACAACGTGCGCTTAGTGGGCTGGGCTTAACAATCTGTAGAATGGACAACGGATTTTGACTACAACACATGCATCTGTATCTACGATAAAACTTTGCAACGACTGTTCAACGCGTTGCCGAGTATGTATTGCTTTAGGTAGGTTCTTGTTGTAGTGTGGAAACAAGGCCAATGAATCATACTTTCACTAGTGGTCACCCTCAACAATATTAACACAATTAAACACATGCATGATATTTCCTATTCAACATGTAAATTAGATGCTACTCGGAACTGTTCTTCCACTGGATAAGAAACACCATGACCACCGCGTAGGGCTACAAAGCACACCTTAAAGTTCGAACACCCCAATTACTGCGTAGGTCTGTCACACCTTAAAGTCCAAACACCACAATTTTATTGTGACATCTAACACCATAGAGTCACACATGCCATCCGCACTGTCACCATGGTTTTGTGTTGTCAACAGTGACTCCGAAAATTATACTAGATAAATAAACCGAGTATCATATCCATTACATAATGAAGGAGAAACAACATATACGAATTCAACTAGATTAACAATGCTCATGATCACACAAAGATCACACCATGGGAGAGAAAGATAAACACATAGCTACCGGCATGAGCCATCAGCCCAGATGAAGAACTACTCCCTCCTCATCGTGGGAGGCAGCAACGGTGATGAAGATGACTCCGAGGGCAATTCCCAATCCTTGCAGGGTGCCGGAACAGGAATTTCTGTCCCCCGAATTAGGGTTTTTAGTGGCGGCAGAGCTCGGATGCGTTTCTGGAGAAATCATTCGGGAGTCGTCGTTTTTAAGTCAGAAGGGACTTTATAGGCGAAGACGCGAAGCGAGGCGGTACACGAGGTGATCAGACGCCCCCCAAGAACAGTTGACTTTTGGGCCCTGTCTGGGCTCCGTTTTGGACGATGTCCTAGTCCACGACGATCAGCACGACGATCAGCAGAAAATTTCTAAAAACTTTCACGACTAGACTTTTTTAATTTGACGTCGTCTTCAGGTCGGTTCGGGGACATCTTTAAAAAATATCTGGTGGAGACAGATTTCAGGAAATAAAAGTCCACCTCCAGCAAGGCTCCTTTTGCGTTCTTGTTAATTTCCAAGTAATTCCTACACATCAAAGTGTAAAACAAGAACATTGTGCACTTTTGCAATTATTAATAGGTTAGTCCAATAAATGCATAAAATGATATAAAATTATGATAAACACATGTGACATTGTTATAAAACGAGCATGGAATATCAAAAATTATAAATACGTTTGAGACTTATCACCCGGGAATCACCTTGTAGCCACACCATGATAAACTCATCAATCCAGACATGCATCAGCAAGGTTTATAGCTTCCGGGCGGCCTGAACCTGGGTAGCTCGCTATGTCTCTGTGTTGCACGTCAGAGCTTGCTCGATTAGGACGATCTTCATCTCCCCGGGAAGCCGAATTTAGCCTCCTAGCGCCCTATGTCGAATCTCTAAAAGGGGTACCTCGTACTCCCGGTGTCCGTGCACGAAGACACGACACTATGGGAAAAGGGATTCTCTTTAATTGTGGTAAAGAAATTTTCCGTGAGGTTAGACCTCATGTTTTTTTCCTACATAATTTACACTACAAGATTCATATGAGATTAATTCCTATAGGTTGCGATCCTATGGATCAAACAACTTCTATAGGAAAATTTCCTATAGGAACCAATCATTCAGAAATCCTATGCCATTCATTCTATTCTTCAACCCATTGATTTCACCTTATCTACATCAATAAGGTATCATAACAACTTTTAAATTATAAAATACACATACATTTCATGTCTATTAAATTTAGCCTCTCAACTACTATGACCAACTAACTCTTGCATATTTTTATAGTCAATATCAGATTTCACGCGTTTTATTAGATTTCTTAAGAGATACCCGCTGCAACGTGCGGGGTGTCGTTATAGTCAATAGAAATAATCATTGTCTACATTTTGTATTTTTTCACAATTTTTAGTAACTTATTTGATTTTTTTAAAAAGTGCCCCATGGAGCGCGTCCTTCAAATGAATCTAATCTTAGCCGGAAAGGATATTGTTGGAAACGCTCGAGGCACGATCATCAACTCTTCGAACTATTCAACAAGCATTTCACACTGTTTTAATTTTGTTTTATACATGTAGCAATCAGATATAAAGATCTCTCATGAACATAATTTACATAATCATCGAAATGTCAAAAATTCATCAATTTTTTTTTGCGAATTAAAAAAAAAATTCATCAAAATTTGAAACCGAATCTACCATCGAAGCCTGAACTCTGAGCTACAAACAAGCGGACATCAACCCTGCACGAATAATTAAAAATACACGCTGGTTAATAAATAAACCAGTGGATAATGTAATTGTGGTTTTGCCTACGTGTGGTGCGATGCTTCCTGTCGAGACCGACTGGTTCTAATGCCTCAAATTCTGGTGGTCATGTGGTGGTCGGCGGTGGTAGTCGGTGTAGCTTCCCATTCGTGGGGCGGCTAGCCGCTTTCGATCTGCCCTCTGTTGGTGATCTCGTGACCGACGGCGATGATCCGGACAACGGCGGTCCTCATCGGCGCGCCGGGGAGCTTAGGCGTGACATCGTGCGGGGGCTGGGCTCGACTGCCTAGTTTCGATTGCTTCGAGATGGACGACATGTGCTCTTCGTGACGGTTGTCGGTTGAGGTTTGGTGGGCGCTCGCTGGCTGCGGCTTGGTGTGGCCTGGAAGCCGGGTCGGCGGCTCCGGATGACGGTTCTCAGTTGTCGCGGCGAGCTAGGAGGTGGCTTTGCGCGAGGCAGTTCTAAGTTCTAGGCCCGGACTCATAGTTCCGTTAGCGGCGTCGGATCGTCGGGCGTGTGGGACTAGCGATCTGCGTGCGGGTTTGTGGCGGTTGTCTGGCCGGTCTTCGAGCGGCGGACGTGGGGCTTGCGACCCATCGCCGGTTGAAAATCTTGGCATGGCCGTCGGCGAGGACCGGCGACGACAATGCTCTCGGGCGTCGCTTCCTTCTTGTAAGCGTCGTCGTGACAGTGTTATCCCTCCTCCGCCCTAAATTATCCAGAGGAAACCCCAGATCCCGCGCGGGATCGGGCGAGGGAGGCACTCATGCATCGTTTGCCTCTTGGAGCCTCACATTGGATGTTCCACCGGCCTTAGGGATCCATTGAGTGAGTTGGTGGTTGGCGACGGCGAGCCTTCGTCATCGGTTAGGTGGTGCGCGGGCCTAGGGCCGGCACGGATGTCGGAGCGGCGACTCTGGATGTTCTCCTAGGTCGTGGCGTTGACATGTTTGGGTGTTTGCTTCGGGTCCTAGGTTGACTTTGCCGTGGTCTCGTGTGGGGAGGCAGTCTCAGAACCGGCGTGGTGCGTTCTGTGCAGTTTTCGGTCAATTTTTTTTTATAATCTGGCCAACTCTTTTCTTAAAACTCATAAATCTTTTGCCGCCTTTAAAAGAAAAGGTGGTTTTAATATTAAAAGAAATTTCCCGACCCGCGGCGCAAAGAAATATCTGAACCCAAAGCAGTCGGAGCTGTAAAATCAAATCCGAGGCGGGCAAAGCCGCGTCCCTATCCCTCCCTTTCCCGCGCAAATACGCTTACCGCCTCCCCCTCCCTCTCCGACCAGATCTCGCCAAGCCCAAGTGCTCAACAAAAAAAATCAACGCGCATTCTCCCGAAGACCCCCTCCCGCGGTCTAGGGTGTCTGATCCCGATCTCCAGCCGTGCTCAGTTCCGCCCACGCGTGTGCTCGTCTCCGATCGATCTTCGCGTTTCGTTTTCGATTGGTTTATCCGTCTGGCTGCGATTTCGTGGCGTATTTGTAAAAATAGCTGTTTTCTGGTCGATTCTGTTTTGAATTGCTCTGCTCGTGCTAACCTTGTTTGCTTGTTTCTTGTCTGTTGTTGTTTCTGACTACCATGGATGCCGACCCCGACCTGATGACGCCGGAGAAGACCACACCGCGTGCGGCGTTGGCGTCACAGCGGTCGCCGCTCCGGGAGGCCGGCTTCAGTCCCTACATGCCGTCGCTCCGCACGGATTCCCGCAGCCCTGCCGTCAAGTGCTACGTGAGTTCCGGATTCTCTGCTCCTTCATTTCTTTGCCTGTGCCCGCATGAAGCCGTCCGAGGAAATGCCTGAACGGGCTGAATTAGATTTTGCTTCTTTTTTCGCAGGGCGACCGGTTTATACCGTACAGGGGAACAGCGACGGACATGGACATTGCGCGCTACCTACTGATGGAGCCGAAGAAGGACAGGAACCAGAACGCGGCGACCGCGCCATCGCCTTACCGCGAACTGCTGGCTGAGAAGATGCTCAACAACCGGACCAGAATCCTTGCCTTCCGGAACAAGCCGCCAGAACCTTACAATTTCCTTGCTGATGCAGGTTTCATCCAGGCCAATCCGGTCAAGAAGCACCGACACATCCCTCAGGTATGCCACACTTATTTTTGTGATAGTAGTGGCAATCGGTGATGATATATATAGCTGATTCGATGTGCATTGGAAACCTCTAACACAGACTCCAGAGAGGACTCTGGACGCACCAGACCTCATCAACGATCACCTACTCAATTTACTGGACTGGGGACATGGCAACGTGCTGTCCATCGCGCTGGGCAACACGATATTCCTCTGGGACGCCTCGAGTGGGTCCTCATCTGAGCTCGCCACCATTCACGAAGACGATGGCCCTGTCACTAGTGTCAGCTGGGCTCCTGATGGCCGGCACATTGCTGTTGGCCTCGCCTCTTCAGTTGTCCAGCTCTGGGATTCCAGCTCTAACCAACTGGTTGGTACTTCTTAGACCCCTTCTGTTAATGAGCAGCATCGTTTGTGTTTAGTTGTTGATCATGATTTTTTTTTATGCAGCTAAGCACACTGCAGGGTGTGCATGAGTCGCGAGTCAGTTCACTGGCATGGAGGAACGACCAAGTCCTGACCTCTGGTGGTATGGACGGCAAGATTGTGAACAACGATTTGAGGTTCAGCAACGATGCTGTGCAGAGATACCACGGACACAGGCAGGAGGTCTGTGGGCTCAAGTGGTCAGGATCAGGACAGCAGCTGGCCAGTGGCGGCAACGACAACCTACTCCACTTGTGGGATGTGTCTATGCCATCCTCAGGCCGTCGCACCCGATGGCTACACAGGCTTGAGGACACTCGGCTGCCGTGAAGGGCTCGCATGGTGCCCATTCCAGAGCAACATGCTCGCATCTGGTGGTGGCACAAGTGATCGGTGCATCAAATTTTGGAACACACACACGGGTGCATGCCTCAACTCTGTCGATACAGGGTCAGAAGTGTCTGCACTGCTCTGGAGCAAGAATAACAGAGAGCTGTTGAGCTCACATGGATTCACTCAGAAACAGCTCACCTTGTGGAAATACCCGTCGATGGTTAAGATGGCTGAACTTACTGGCCATAGTTCCGGTGTCCTTTTCATGCCCAGGTAATAATCTTTGCTCCCTATGCTTGTGTAGCTCACATATTTCTTTGCACCAATGTCTTATGCTGTCTTTTGGTAACTTTGCAGAGCCCTGATGGTTGCACGGTAGCATCTGCTGCAGCAGATGGGACCCTGTGTTTCTGGAATGTGTTTGGTAGTCCTGATGCTTCTAAGGTTGCAGTCAAGACTTACCACAGTGGGATGTCCAACAGTTACAATCATATCCGATAAGGAGAAATAGTTGTGAATGGTCAGCAAGCAATCCTCGCAACCACGGGGAAAGAAGCAAACCTTTTCGGGAGGCTGTTCGGTGGACAATGGAAACTGATCTTGCGCATGCTAGGTGTGAGAAGAAACCAAAGCCAATCCGAAAGAAGCAGAGATGGACGCTGTCAAGTTGAACGTGGATGCCACGCTTACTGAAGGAGATTTCCAAGGAGGCACAAGCGTCGTGGTACGCAATCACGAGGGAGAGATGATTAGAGTCCAGGCACTGTGGTATTCATATGTGGCAAGTTTGATGATTATGGAGGCATATGCTATTAGGGATGCGGCGCAACTGGTGAGCTTAAGAGGCTGTCGGAGAATTATCATTGAAAGTGACGCTCGGGTCGTCTAGCTATGGGAGGATGACAAGGGAGAAAGACCGGAGATCTTTGCCATCCTTCAGGAGGTCAAGGAGCTTAGTTTAGTGGGTTGTTTACTAGCTGTGCTCTTAGCTAAATTAGTAGAGACGCTTATGAAGCGGCTCATTTATGTGCCAAATAAGCTAGTGCTGACCGGAGACGTTGTCTGTCGTTAGATTATATCCCAGACTTCATCGCCTCTGTCCCGCAGCATGATTGTAAAGCTATAACTGATTAATGAAGATCCTGAATTCGCCAAAAAGAAATAAAAATGATTAACTAAAACCAGTACTTTGTATCCATTTATAATCATTGCAGATCCTGAATTCTGACAAAAAGTAGCAGGTTGTGCGCAAAAAGGTAATTGAATCGCAAGGTAACTATATCCCTCTTGGATCCATGTTCATGAATGTACATGCGGTCATGTCCTGGCTATTAATGAACATTGCCCTCTTGACAGTTATTAGGAGACCATCAGAAGTTCCAGAACTGTTGATATGAAAGTTGGCCAGTAAGAAATCCTAAGTTTTACTCTCTTACTCGCATTGCGTCATTTGAATTCAACCCCCCTTTTTGATGCTTCTACATTCTAAATGTGCAACTCTGAGTGTCAGATGGTATGCTGAGCGGGACTCCAAAGTCACTACAGTTTTTTTTTCAAAAGAAATTTTTGTGTGACTCGAAGAATCATGTGAAAAATTCTTTTCAGTAGATGATTCCGCTCACACACACTCATCCTTCTTTGCTTATTCGGCATCAATTTATCGACTTGTTTCTGATCGTATAAATTGTTGCCTGAAACAGAAGCGACGTCCAAGTCAAGTGCTAAAGATGTCACCTTGTGCGTCACAGTACAGCAATTAACACATCAATGCTTGTTTTGATGTGCTCAGAAATACAGACTGGGAAGAAAAACCAAGAAATCTGCAGATCTGCCAACAGTGGTGGTAAGTAACTTTCAACTGTTGCGGCCAACACCAAAATGCATTCAACCCAACATTGCTCCTTCTAAACTCCAAACCTGCTATCTGATTAGAGCGCAAGACAGACATGAGCTTTCCAATCAGAGAGCCTAGTGTTGTTTCTGCTGGAGGCGAGTAGGCGACGGTGCAAGGTAACTAGACCTCTCTCTCAGCATATCCGCAAGTGAAATACCTGTTTTCGTATAAGGTTGTCAATTATGACTAACCGTACATAAGGAGTTCGGTTTGAAGATGCACGCCATCCTAGTGCATTTTGCTAACTACTCGACTAGAAATTGCTAAAATTACTAGTTCAGTTCGAAGATGCACGTCGTCCAAGTGTATTTTGCCAACTGCAACTGAAAAGTGAAATATGATTACTAGTTCATATGTTAATAACAGGTGTTAGCTGTTCTTAGATGCAAATAATCTAACCTTACCCTACATGTGAAGTTCCTTATATAGAGGCATATACGTGAATCCTACTGATTACTTACTGTCGTGTCGCTTCTATGGGCCTTTTTCTTCAGCTGAGAATGTATGAGCAATTGATTTAGCTAACCATTTTGAAAACATTTCTTACGTGCATCAGAGAAATGCCGCTTGAGGATACACTACTTAGGTATGAAATTCAGGTCCAAAGAGAACTGTGTGAAGAACTTAGGGTTCTACAGCTTTTGCATCACTGCCTATAGTCCCAAACTCTGTACCATGTAGTAGGTTAAAAATGCTTATGTCTGCAATTAGGTTCAGAAGAAGCCTCCGATGTGAATAGAGGCTCAAGGGAGGTATTCAAGGAAAATACTAGAGAAAGCACAGAAAAACAACTCCTTTGATGCAAATAGATCACAGCTCATGGACTTCAACCTAGATCTTTCAGGTTTGGTAAACAATGGAACACAGGTGCACGATGAAAACAGTGAGCAATCGATGAAACCTATGATGACAATCTGAATGATAATGGTTTAGATTTTCAGCCCTACCATGTACAAAGTCAGGATACTAATTAAGAATGTCCAATGCACCCCGAAAACCGAGACCTGCTCTTATTAGTCTTGAATATTAAAGGAGGATATATATGACCTGTCTTCGAGAGGAATGCAAGGGTGTGAGTCAAATATATATGAAGATTAAACAGCAGAGGAAACAGATATTTATTTCAGCAAGCTGACAGTTTTGTTTGACTTGCTCTGTGATAATGTTAAATTTACTGAATACATCCATGGAAATAGCTTGAAACCTATAGTGTATACATATGTTCAGTGCAGAGAGCATGCAACAGTCCAATGTCAAGATATACTTATGTTCTACTAGTTATTTTTTGCTTTACGTATAGGAATTTCTTTCAGAACTATATATCATGCTCATATGGTCCTGGATCATGGAAACTTAGCCGAAATTGATAATAATCCTCTCAACCACCTGACACTAGTGTGTAGAAAACTAGCGTACTCTAATATTTGGGTAGTTATTATCTTAATGCACAGAAATCCCAAACTCCATTTTCCAGACAGAGCGAAATTGCAACAAAAATTCTGATCTTTGGGTAGTAGCACGTCAACAAGGTGTCCAAAACGATTCTTTTACACACTGATAACCCACAATCCAAACGTACGTACAGCGACTGTCTCTAGAGACATGACATTGAGATACAAGGGACTGACTGCAAGTAACAAATTTATTTAAGGATGGACTGCAGCAACTAACAAAACCACATTTGTAACCAAGTATATGTATGTTTTTATAAATAATATACAGACATGAGGGTTGCACATGCTAAAAAGTTGAGCCCGGCTAGTCAAAGATAACGTCATGCTCAACCTCATTCTTCAGAGTTCACTGACGTACTCTACTCATCTTTCCTAACTGGAGCTCTCACGTCAGATTCAGATAGTAGCAAGTGCAGGGCTGCAGGTAGACTCTTAACAGAATAGTAGTACTAACATATGACTTAGCAAATAAAGCTACTGATGCTAGTAGAAGTAGGACTATCTCTAACACACAAGTACGCAGCACTTGCATTGGAATCATATGCAGGCACGCTGGAGTATCAGACTTTCAGTGGCAGAAAAATGGGTCATCAAATGATAAACATGTACCCATCTCGAGGCTCCAAACTGTACCTCCTCTAAGAACTTGACTGGTCTTGAATAGCATTTTGCAGTCCCTGTTAGCCCAATTAGCCGACTTAAGAGCCCTCAATTTGGTAGCCATCACTTCCCCTGCGGTGCGACTTGGGCCCCATTTCACCTCGATGTACATCTCCTCCAGCTTCTGTGCATTCTCAGCGATGAAAGTCAGGAATATAAACTCGTTATGAGTCCCTTGTAGCCCGCGGAAAAGCAGTGTCTTGAGGTGCGACTGGACACACTCAATAGAACTTGTGCCCTCCCAGAACTTGACACTGAGTTTGCTGGTAGGTTCAAGAGTTTCCTCAGACTGCAATGTAAGCCGGCAAACAGTTCAGCTGCACATTGTGGTGATTATGCAGCAGCAATCTGATGCAATGTAGTGATATGAATGCCAGATGAAGTCAGGGGGAGGGGGTGTTACCTGGACAATCAATGTCTCGACGCTAGGAAAGCATCTGAGGAAGCTGGGAAGCATCTTCACTTCACCGCGGACTCCGAATTGCAGTTGCAAGGCCAACATCTGGACGCTTGAGACAGTGGTGCTTGTGCTCACCTTTGTTCCAGCCTGCGAGCACAAATCAATCACCCACGATTGGCATGCAGTTTTCACAAGTTTGATAAACCGTATTTGCAGTCACCTTACCAGCTTACCTTGTACACTAGTGATTATACAGTGATCGATAGAGTACTAGGCCTTTTACGCGTCGACTTATTTTATGTAATCCATTTAAGATGATCCTCAACTCCACCTACGTCTTCTAGGCATAGCCGGTCCCAAGCACGGGTAAAGGAGGAGGGTTGTGTTAGGTTTGGCGAGCCAACGTAAAAACTAGCCAGTCCCATGGGTATGAAACCCATTTGGGCGAGAGTAGTACTAGGATGACTGACCTCCCGGGAAGTCCTCCATTGGCAACGCTCGAGGTAATTCAGGCACAGTTGAGTTTGTATCGTATTCATTTATCTTTGAGGTCTTATGCAAGCTGAAAAAGTATGCTTGCCTCTCTCGTCGTCTATAGGAAGTGGGTTTTTTCATACCTCTACTGCAAAAAGTATGTATTGTATACAACAGCTGGATCCATCATCATATTGGCCATAAGGAGCCTAGCTTGAGATGCCAATAGGTTTCGGAAACAAGAGAATATGAAGCAGGAACTTATTAAATACTTCAACTCTGCAATGTGTTTCATATTTGCTCTTTTCAAGGAGTGTGGGGATTTGAACCCAAAGCCCCAACGGTTAGATGCTAATAGTGACCTAGCGAACTTCTTAAATACTTCCACTCTGCAATGTGCTTCATATTTGCACTTCATTAATCATGTATGAAAAACAGTAAATGAGTTATTTACATAAATGTGGTTATAGCTCCGTTGAACTTCACTACATTAAGTACTAAGGGCATGTTTGATTGCCCTCCACACTTTACCAGACTTTTCTAGCACAAGTGTGGGACTGGGATGCCACAGTTTTTGTGGCGGAAGTTGACTGGCAACTGGGTGCATGACAAATGGGGTAACTGACTAAGAAAGTGTGGCACGCCACAAATATGGCTGCAACCAAACACTTGCCACACTTGACTGCCAAACATTTGGCAACGTGCTGCTGCAAACCAAACATGACCTAATAGCCTGAAAATTGCACACCTTATTATGTTCGAAGCATGAAGAAATGATAACCAGTGGTTGTTCCTACATGTGTTCCAATAAAAAAAGTTGTGTTGCATTCTAAAATAGTAAAATTGTTTCATTTTGCCTAGCAAGAGACTGAATGACAAGAATTCATCTGTTTGCCTCATGGTTTGTAATTTCGTATGACTAAACTATGTGCATTATAAGAGGAGCCTATACCACTGTTACAAAATTACTCTTACTGGTTGTGAAATTGCAATTTGACTCATCCATTTAGGACAGTATCATGAAAGGAAGGATCGGAAACAGAGAAATGAGTTGACATGGCAAAGCACGTACCTTGACGATGGCGTCGCCGATCTGCAGCGTGTGCACTCCTGGCTTCAGGTATCCCAGCAAACACAGCTTAGGGGCATGGCCAATCTTGACTGTCGTGCTCGTTCTGCTCACGCTCTTATTATTCCAGAAGAGGAGTCGCTCCAGGCTTGGGGCGTCCTCCACGGCGACCTCCTCCAGGGCAGACAAGCAGAACTGCGCGCAACGTAGGCTGGGACTGGCGAGACGAGCGTGCAATCGGGTCTGGCTTCCGGCGACGGCGAGGGTCTCCAGCACGGGGCTGACGGCGAGAACAAATTCGAGGTCTTTGTCCGCTATGGCGGCGCAGCCGAGGACGAGCTCACGAAGGTTGGGGAAGGCGGCGCCGCGCGGGAGGGTGGTGGTGTCCGGGAACACCCAGGCGCCGATCCAGAGGCGGCGGAGGGAGGCGCAGCTGAAGAGGAGGAAGGGAGGCGCAGGCCGGAAGGGCCAGGGGCGATTGACGAAGACGAGCGCCTCGACGCCCTTGGTGGCAGGTGCTGGAACCAGCGCGCGAGCACCGGGCGGTCGGCGCCGTCGATAAAACTGCAGGTGAGGCTGACGAAGAGGAAGGGCCCAGGATGTGCCTCGAGGGCGGCGAGACGGCGTCGGTGACGGCGCGCGAGGCGGCGCCGGCGCGGGCGGGCCGAACCCCCGCGTCGCCCCCGGGGAGGAAGTGGGTGTCGGCGAGGACGAGCGGCGCGGAGTGCCAGAGGCCGCGCCAGCGCGAGGAGAGCACGGCGGTGCGCGCGCCGTCCTTGGCGGGTAGGAGGAATACACGAAGCAGAGGAGATCGTCCGGGAGGCGGCTGAGGCGGTCGGTCTTGTCTTCGTCGGCGGCGCAGCAGAGGGAGGGGAATGTGGAGATGGGCGGCTCCGGGAGGGAGGCGTACAGGAATTGGAGCAGCTCGTCGTCGCCGGGGCTCAGCGTCCCCGGAGCCAGTCCGTGCCGCATCGTCGGAGGCCCCGTCGTGTCGTGGACGCGGCAGCTTGGCGAGGACGCGGAGGAAGGTTTTGGGCGAGAGGTGGTATGTGTCGACAGTTCCACACTACACTGGCCGTTCTAGGTCTTGAATTGTCAACTACCAAAAAAAAATGTAGTGTGGACATTAAATAATAATATTTTAAGACAAAATATTTCTTTAAAAAAATACACATACCATAGAGATGGATAGTACGTGAATACAAATTTGCATCCATGTATTCGGATCTGCGGACTCCACAAAACAGACAAATATGTTGGTCAAAACAGAGGTGTTTTTTATAGTACCGATTTTAATTTTGGAAAGTTTTCCGTGTGAGATGTTTTATTCGTATCATTATGCTTTAACCATAGGAAACTTTTGTCAAGATTCATTTGCACTAAAATTATAGGAATATTTTCAGTGCATCAGCCTGACTGAAAATAAAGGACACGACGGTGTCCCAGGAAGGCCATGCAAAGAACTCCCAATTTTATTTGGATCAATCTGATGTTACTACAAAATATCATGATCTCTACAGTACAATGCTCTAGATAATGGTGCTAGTTTTGCACCGGGTGTGGTCTCGAGAATCTATAGCAGCATTTTACATCGAAGCGGCTTGCTGACATCTCTCTGTGGATGATGCCGCCGTTGCCTCTTCGTCGCCGAAGTTTGGAGCCTTGGGAATTAGGCCAAGGATCTTGAACATCGCCTGGTCGCATCAAAGTCATTGTTCGCAGTTGTCAGGAGCTTTTCACCGGCGAAAATTGAGTTGGCCCCGGCGAGAAAGCAGAGAGCTTGTTCTGGCATGGAGAACCGTACTCGCCCTGCTGAGAGCCTCACCATTGCCTTTGGCATCACAATCCGAGCGCTGGCATCATGCGGATCATTTCCCATATCTCTACAGGCTGATATTGCGCATTAGTTAGAAAAAACCATTAGTATACAAGCCTGTTTACAATAGCTTTTGGCATACTAATTCACAGAAAATAATCAACAGTATGGCATACCTTCTGATCCTGAAGAGGCGTGCCTTTGACAGCAATCAGTGCATTGATGGGAACGCTCTCTGGGTGTGAAGGCAGAGTCGCCAGCGTATGCAACAACCCTACACGGTCTTCCTCCGCCTCTCCAAGACCAATAATTCCTCCTGCAAACAGGGTGTGCATCAAGTTATAGATTACTTAAGAGGCAAAGACACATATGAACTCACACAATGGAAGCTAGAAGCCTAGAATTATCAGTGATTTAAGCACAATCACCTGAGCAGACGCTTATTCCAGCTTCACGAACATGCTGAAGAGTCTGTAATCTATCGTCATACGATCTTGTAGAAATGATGTTGGGGTAATATTCTCTTGATGTATCTAGGTTATGATTATATGCTGTAAGTCCAGCCTTCTTGAGTTCTTCAGCTTGTTGTTTCTCTAGCATGCCCAGGGTGCAACAGACTTCCATGCCCATACCTCTGCACAGATATTTAACTAATTAAAATAAATATACGATAAAAAATAACTGCATTTATCCTATTATCTCCTCATATTCTATGCAGTGTGATCAAATATATGTATACACACTAATTCTATCATGTTAGGTTTCTCAATAAATACCTTATGTCCTTGACATATTCAAGAATCTGGTTGAAATTTGTTTTCCTGCCGATAGTCTCTCTCCATGCAGCTCCCATGCAAAATCGGGTGCTCCCAGCCTCCTTTGCCTGAGAGGCAAAGTCAGAAGAAGGAACACGATATATAAGCATGTATCTGTGATAGCAGTACAACCAACATTTTTATGAACCATAAACTGAAGTCCACAATCAGCAAGAAAGGACCCATATCATCACTAGCAAGAATTAAAAAATCACAACTAAGTGAACTTGTTCACCTCCCAGTAATTTGTTACACAAACAGTACCTTTTTTGCTGCTTCTAGGACAGCGTCTTTCTTCATTAATTTCTCAGCCTTCAATCCAGTACTGTATCTTGAAGACTGAGGGCAGTATGAACAATCTTCACTGCACCCACCAGTCTTTATTGAAAGAAGTGTGCACTGCTGCACTTCTCTAAATTTATGAACATTCCTATGGACCTGAGCCTACAAAAGGTGACAGTATTATCTGGTTAAATGCGAAGGCAAGGTATCTAAGATTTATTTTACGAGGAAGAAAGGTACAGATCTTCCTTAGGATGAAATGATACTACGGGAGAAGGTGGCGAATGTGCTGAACAGCACAATGACGAGTGGAATGATTTCACCCTGTATCTTTTTTCTACACATAACCAACACAGAGGCACCACACTTAGCACTTCATGTGGTGCAAACAATGCTTACAAGCCGTCACGCACCAAGCTCATCATAACCGTTACAGTTTAATATCAAATGAATAGTGTTGTTATTACCACATATTGACTTGAGCATTATTCATGCTAAGTTTGACCCTGACCTCCATCTAAAGCCTCCTAAAGGTGATACTGTTGATAACTTTTTAGTCCTAAGCATCAAATACTATGCAAAATCCTTGATGCAACTTTCCAGATCATAATCCCTAAATTCCTCAAGGAAAGTACTTCCTTACAGTACAGTAAGTAACAAATAAATAAATAGATTATCCTTATGAAAAATAATCAACACAAAAGCTGGACATCTAAGATCCATCTGAACAAGCTTTTTTTTTGGCAAGATATTAAGCATTATTCTATTTCAAATCTTCTCTGACAATTAAGCTGTAGTCTGTAGAGATTCTGAATTGTAGAATATGAGAAAGTTGCCACCTACAAATGTCAACACTAAACGATCAACAAGGCTCCAATATTAAAACCTTATCAAATGGTACTAGGTATGATGCTTTTGTCAATGGGCCGTTTTAAATTGTTTAGCGATCATGACTGAGATAATCTCTGTGCTAATATACATTATCAAGTCAAATTGACATCATTTCAATGATTGTGGATCTCCACTACCAAAAGGCTCTAAAGTGACAGAGTTTATGCTAATTTCCATCATGTGAATCCAAATGAAAAATATGTTGACAGATTGATATTATATTACTAGTACTAATTCCATGTGGTGCTAGCTGGATATGGACGTAGGTGTTAAACACATGGGCCATCGGATGCTAGCATCGTCTCCAGATTATATTTGATAAGTATAAGGAGACCCAATGTGCAAAGCCTTCTATAATCCCAATAATACAGTCACTACTTCTCACAGACAGCCCCCAAATAGCAAAACCATCGCTACCACTCGCCCCCTCCCCAAACTCTTCCATGCAAATTAACCCCAAAATGCGCCACACTGTTGCTCACTCACAAGCCACAACACGAACTTCTATTAGGAAGGTAGCCCAACTGGAGCAATCTGAAACTACCAGCTCGGAACGCAGCCGGGAACAGGGGACGAAAAACGGGAGCTTTGCTGATTGGGAGGCGTGCATTCGTACGTACCCCGTGGAAGAGGAGGTCGAGGAGCGGGGAGTCGTAGATGGCCTGGATCTCGGGCCGTGTCCAGTCGTTCCTGGGCCCGTCCCGCACCGCCCGCTCCGCCTCCACCGCGGCCGCCGAGGAGAAGGGCGCGGCGGTGACGGAGGAGGCGAGCGCGGGCCGGAGGCGGGAGCGGAGGCCGCGCGCGAGAAGCATCATCGCCGGCGCGCGAGCTGGCCGGAACGGAACCGAGAGGCACACTGGGCGATACTGCCGAGGGAGAGAGACGAGCGCGAGAGGCTGATTGCTCCTGTAACTGAACTGCTAGTCTGCTACACCTACTGCAGCACATGTTCCGTCTTCCTGCGAGCATAGCGTATTCCTGCTGACCTTACAAGAGAGGCGTCAGTAATCAATTGTACTATAAATCTTAAGCATCTGGATTAGGATCTTAACTAAGAGTAGAAGCGACATCACCCTTGCAGTAACAGAGGAGTGTAGGTGAGCTACTCGCAGCTACTCATGAGGCTCGGTAGGTGGCACCAGCTACCAGCGAGTGAACTGCTCATCACTCCATGAGTCAATCATTGTGCAGGGTTTGCTAAGCTCTATGGGCTCAGAATGATACACGTCATGCTCGTCTTGTAAGTCGATCTTTTTTTTTTTTGAAGCTAACCGGTAAATTAGTCTGATGTGGCTGTGCTTTCCTTTTTTCAGGCAAACAAACTAATTTTTATTAATTAAGTAAAAAATCATTTTTGAATTACTCAAACAAGGTACACAAATACGAAAAATTTCCCGTTAGAGCATCTCCACCTCTGCTCTCAATCTGGGGTGGGCGTTCGGTCTTTTCGGTTAGTTTGGTTCGGTCTTTCCGGTCTTTAACAATTTCGGTCATCCAGAAATGATACCCGTAATAAATTCTGTCTTTTCGGTTTTCTGTTCTTCGGTCTTCGGTCTATTCGGTCCGGTCTTCGGTCATGACCAAATAGATCAAAATATAGGGCGCGAGAAGGGGAATCGGCGCCCGGGACTGTAAAAGTGGGAAGCGATCGACTGGTCTCTTATGCACGGGAGAATCTACAGTACGCTGGGCTAAGATATCCAGTTGTTGAGCCTAGAGACTAGATGGTATGGTTGGTTTAGTAGTTGGGCCTATATACTAGATGTACACATAAGCTGGGCTGACACACAAATTCGGCTGCTTCCATACGTAATTCACTCAAAATAAAATAAAATCGGTCTTTCGGTCTATTCGGGTTATGTATAAGTGATACCCGAATTTCTGATCTAATTTCGGTCTTTTCTAATTTGCTACCCAAATTTCTAACGGTTTTTTCGGTCTCGGTCATTTCGGTTTCGGTCTCGGTCTTTTCGGTTTCGGTTTTCGGTCTTCGGTTTTTATGCCCACCCCTAACTCTCAATAGCGCTCCTCCAACAGAGATATTGGACGTGCCGGCACACAGCTCCCAGTGGCAGCCCCAATACCGTTCATTTTGCATATTTAAATAAAAAAACTATTAGGAGTGTCCGTTGGGAGGCGGCGGTGGGGGTAGCCGGTCCCAGGGCAACGTGTGACAGCTCTCCCAATAGCACTTGCCCAGTACACTTGTCTATTGGGAGCGACGGTGCAGATGCTCTTAGAATTAGAAGTTACGTGAAGATAACTCAAAGTCATCGTCTGTAGCTTCACTTTTGCATCTCCGATTTTTCTCCATTGAATTCGGTAGAAAAACTGTAGAAGACTGGGCATTCACGTGGGTGAAGCAATCTCAAATGTTTTAAACAGCCACATAGGTCATCCACCCAAATAGGTGAGAAGCTCAAAGCATTAAGGCATTAGAGCATCTCCAACAGGCGCCCAACGCGCCGGCGCTGTATAAATTTTTTGCAGCGCCGAAATATACGTTTGGCGCGCCGCGCGCAGGTTTCGCTTTAGCAGGCGCGCTATAGTTTAGGGCGTCGTTGCCGCGCTTCACCAGGCGCGCTAGAAAGCAGCGCGCGAGACAAATATGATATTAGATATGAAATATGAATATGAGACAAATATCCAACAATATGATATGAGATATGAAATGAAACAATATTGAACAAAATAGCATACTTCAAATTACCACAACCAAGTTCAACTTCATCAATTTACAACCAAGTTCATCATCACAAAATAGTTCACACAAACATCAAATGAAACATCATGCTTAATTTTGTTCCTCCTCCTCTTTCTCTTCCTCTTCCTCTTCCTTTTCATCAAGATCTTCTAGAGCTCCATCGATTCCATCATCGACTCGGACGGTGTTCCCACTATCTCCAAGAGCACCTTCCGAAGAAACGGAAGGCACAACGGAACCATTGCCTCCCATGCCAACCGGTGGTGCACTCATGGCACCAATGCCTCCATATGCTCCCATGCCAACCGGTGGTGCACTCATGGCACCAATGCCTCCATATGCTCCCATGCCAACCGGTGGTGCACTCATGGCACCAATGCCTCCATATGCTCCCATGCCTCCTCCCATGCCTCCCATGGTAGCACCAACACCTCCTCCCATGCCTCCCAAGAGAGAACCAAAAGTCATGCCTCCTCCCATGCCTCCCATAGAAGGAGCAAAGCCTCCCATGGAAGCACCATATCCTCCCATGCCTCCCATGGATGTACCAACACCTCCATAGCCTCCTCCCATGCCTCCCATGGAAGCACCAACCCCTCCCATGCCTCCCATGGGAGCACCAACCCCTCCATAGCCTCCTCCAATGCCTCCTCCAATGCCTCCTCCCATGCCTCCCCACGAAACAAGTTTTGTGCAATATTGAGCTACAAGGAGAAGAGAACAAGTTATTTAGCAAAACATAAAATAGAAGATAGCAAAACATAAAATAGAAGATAGCAAAACAAGTTAGCAAAACAAGTTCACCCAAGGAAATGCCGCTTACCCTATCAACCTCATTTGTTCCACTTGGGTTTAGGGCATCCACCGCCGTCATTGCCGCCGTCCACCTTTGACATTCCGAGTTTATCATAGACCACCGAGACCGAAGAGACCTATTGCTACGCTCAACTCCGCTCTTGTTGTGTGTGTTGTAGTACATTATCATCCTATCCCAATATGTGTTCATTGTTTGGGCCGTCGCAACGGCGGCATCCAAAGACACATTCAACCATGTGTTGCATAGCAAAACATCATCTTGGACGGTGTAGTTAGCCATCCTTCCTTTTGGCAGCTCCATCAAACCCTCACCTTCGGCATCCATGTCTTCATACTCATGATCGTTCTCATGTACTTCATTGGTTTCGGACCAATGAGAACTTTGAGAACCAACACCCATTTGTGACAAAAAATCATCATTGTTGTAACTACAAAGGAATGAGAACTATTTAACTACACATTTTTGCACATTTGTTTACAATGAACAACAAAAAAGAAAAGAAAATCATACCCGGGAATTTCGTCGAACACATCGGTGGCATCGGCGCCCGCATCGGCAGAGAACGCCGTGTGACCATCTGCGGCCGGGGCATCGAACGGTGGCGGCGGAGGAGGAGGAGGCGGAGGAGCAGGCGCAGCTTGCGGCACGGCCGTCGATTGCTTCGCGCGCTTGGGCGCAGCCGCCGTCCTCCCTTGGGCGGAGGTCGCTTGGCGAGGGCTTTGCGCGGCTTCGCAGCCGGCGGAGCACCGACGGGGTTCGACCGTGGTGGCATGAAGAGCCCGCGCGCGATTCCGACGGCCGGAGTTGGTGCGGCGCCGCCGGCGGACGAGGTCAATCCAGCGCTAGGGTTTGCGGCGGCGCCGACGGTCGAGGCGTCGCGGCTGTAGGGAGGGGTCGGTGGAATGTCCGAGCGACCGTCCATCGCCGGATTTTGGCCGGCGGCGGCGCGGGAGAGGGGCGGGCGGGACGAGGGGGCGCGAGCGCGGGAGGGTTCAGATTGGCGGTTGGTAGCTCGCGCCAGATTTGCTGCCGTCCCGCGCGCTGTAGTCGCCGCCCCAAATTTGGGGCCAAATCTACCGCTTGGCACCGCGCGCTGGACGTTTTTTAGCGCGCGCGGGTTTTTGCCGCTGCCGCTGGAGCGCTGGATTTCGCTCCGCGCGCGCTAAAAAGTCGTTATTTGCAGCGCGCGGTCCAAATAGGGCGCCTGTTGGAGATGCTCTTATTAGCCATGCCATTGTAATCTATAAATACTACTCAGTCCGCTCCCATTGGCTGTAATAACATCTTATATTATTATATTATGATACGGAAGGAGTAGAACACAAACTCAAAGGATTAAGTCATTATATATTAACCACCGAGATCCAAGTATGAGCAACCCAATTACAAGAGAGAAATGAAGCATCAAGTGCTGCCTGAAGAACACAAAACGCAGAGCAAACAAAAAGGAAAGGATGAAAAGGACAGAAAAACATAAATTGACCGCACTAGTCCTCGAGAACCATAACACATATGGGCAAGCAATGCCAGAGCAACCTACATGGCGATAAATTCGAACGTGTTAAGTTCTTTCTTTCAGATATACGATCTGATTGTGGAAACATATAAACGTTGGCAAAACGTTGCATGACAATCACGTACCTGACAAAAATAATTGGTATCTCTTTACAAGGACCTCGCATTTGCACATGTTGTCAGGCATCTGAAGGTGTCTCTGGAGCTGCCGGTTGCTGCTGTGGTTTATTTATAAGAAGAGGGGACAATGCTTTGACTACAATGCTCATGCTGGGTCTAAACTCTGCTTCGTATTGCACACACAGAGCTGCCACTGCCGCGAGCTGCACCAATAGCGAAGAAAACAGTTGACAGGTTGGAATTTCACAAAATCTAGTGCAAACAATGCAGATTTTCCCTGACAATTCATAGTAACTTGAAGATTGTAGCAAAGCTGGGAAATGTCCATCCATTCCGAAAAGGAAAGCAACAAGTGCAAATTTTCCATAGTAAGTAGTAACACATAGTAACTTGAAGAATAGTTTAGGAAAGCTGAGAAATGTCCACCCGTTTCCTACAACAAAACCCAAAATGTAGTACTCCCTCTGATCCATAATAAGTGTCGTACTTATTATGGATCGGAGGTAGTACAAGCAATGCAAGTTTTCCCCAGCAACTCGTAGTAACTTGAAGAATATGGTAGAGTGTCCATCCATTTTCTAAAAATGAAAACCATCTTTGGATATATTATGATGCTTTATGTACAGGGTTATCTTTTAGATTCGGGTCATCAGGTCGCAGCCACCTTGTGTGGCTTTGTACCTGTTGGCTATCTACAGCTTTCATTTTAGTGCAGAATTATACACATGCAGATGCATACTAAAGGGGAGAAAAGATGCTTCACATGCACATATGCATTGGGGAGGATGGAGGAAGATATACCTTGGCAACTCCTTTTGGAGGGTACTCTCCATTTAATCTTGGATCAACACATTGTTTCACCTTGTCCTCACCAAGCCTTGGTGTTGCCTGGTATGAAAATGAATAACGAATCAGTCTATATATTAAATCTAGAAAGTACAAAGTACATCCGACTACCTTGTTTGGTAATAACTTCCATGGAACAATGCAAAAAACTTTACTGACGTGCAAAAATCACAAATAAAGTTATTCAGATATGTGCAGAACTGCTTACATACCCAGAACAAATATGTTTGTAGAACTACGGAAGTTTGCATGATTGCAACTAATGTAAGAAAGCACAAGTGACTTTAAGTTGTTGGAGCTAAATCACTTAGCTCCCTTCTAAGAAGGTTATGCTTCACACACACTAACACATATGCATATATGACAGACCACATATATGCTCTATATATCATACATATGCTTGAGCTACATCCTGGCTTACAAGGCTTTTTTACATGGGAGGGGTGGTACCCCTATTTATACTTGTACATGACCCTTAAGATTGTTGCCATGTGGCACAATCCAAACCCTACACCATACTTCTAGAATACTCTACAAACTCTGGATATTTCATACTACTCCTAAATATCTTACTCTAGAACATTCCTAATTCTATAGTTCTCCCTACATACCCTGAATACTTCATGATTAAGCTAGCTCCTTCTACTAGCCAACTACATTGACAAGATTACTCCTAACAATCTCCCCCTTAATCTTGTCATATCAACTAGATCCTCTAATCCAGATCACCTGGACCATGCGCTTCATATTTTGACGGCCTCGCACAGCCTCATGTCTAGCAACGGCATCGCACCGTGCTTGTCAGCCTCACACTGACTCCATATAAGATGGCATCACACCACCGATTCGGTTTCACACCGACCTTCCATGTGACAGTGGCATCACACCACATTCGTCGGCCTCACACCGACTCTTCCATTTGACGATGGCATCACACCAGCGTCATTGGCTTCACACCAACCTTTCCATAGACAATGGCATCACACCATAGTGGCCGGCCTCACACCGACGCCCTCTACGACGATGCCGCCTGTCCACAGTCTCCAACAGTCACACTGTTGGGTATGCACTTTGAACACCCCCTTCACAGGAGTGTTGGCTCATCGTCGACTTACATCTTCTTTGGGCTTTCTTCACTCTTCCACATCTTGCTGCATGCAAGCAGTAGCTTCACCATGTTGCCTTCACAGCTCCAAAACCACCACACCAGCATGCCACAGCATCACATTGCTCTGTTGGCTTCGCACCAACTCTCCATGATGACGATGCCATCACACCATCGTCGATGGGCCAGCGGCATCGCACCGCTGCCGCCTTCTCTTGGCAGCATCACACTGCCTTCTCCTCTTAGCGGCATTGCGCCGCAACCAGCAGCTAGTGGCACCGCGCCGCCAACAACCTCCACCTCACGCGGTCGTCCTCCACATGGCATGGAGTCCATCGCCGAGGCCCTCAGATCTTGAGGCTCTGATACCAATTGTTGGAGCTAAATCACTTAGCTCCCTTCTAAGAAGGTTATGCTTCACACACACTAACACATATGCATATATGACAGACCACATATATGCTCTATATATCATACATATGCTTGAGGCTACATCCTGGCTTACAAGGCTTTTTTACATGGGAGGGTGGTACCCTATTTATACTTGTACATGACCCTTAAGATTGTTGCCATGTGGCACAATCCAAACCCTACACCATACTTCTAGAATACTCTACAAACTCTGGATATTTCATACTACTCCTAAATATCTTACTCTAGAACATTCCTAATTCTAGAGTTCTCCCTACATACCCTGAATACTTCATGATTAAGCTAGCTCCTTCTACTAGCCAACTACATTGACAAGATTACTCCTAACATAAGTTGATCATAAATATGACCTAGCTTATGTCCTGTGAAAATGAGGTGTTTTTTGAATGGCTGTACGACTTAGCCTTTTTTTAGTCCATTAGAGCCTCTATAAATTAACACCCATCAGGACAGCCCCTCCCCTTCAACTTCGAGGGCAGAATGTTGAAAAAATAGGGCGAACAAAAGAAGTGTATTACATACCCACGTAACAAGACTCTGCTGTCCCCTTGGCATTGTGTGATCTACTGGTTTCCTTCCAGTTAGGAGCTCCAAAAGAACAACCCCAAAGCTATATACATCACTTTTTTGTGTAAGCTGACCAGTCATGGCATACCTACATTGCATAAGAAATCTCTTTTATGCTGGAGTCAGGTGAGAATGCTGTATCAGAATTGAGTATCTAAACACTAATAATTGAAAGAAACTTCAGTTATATGTTCAACCATAGGTTTTGTTTGCACCCAGCCAGTATTCTAGTTCCATAACACAAAGGTGAAGTCCACTAGAATGCTTCCTTAGAGTGATAATTAGGCGAAATCACAACATACTATTATTTACGAATTAGGGCCACAATCACAAATATAATAGACAAAGCTATGAACATGTCACAGATAAATAGGTCGAATAATTACTCGGGAGCGTGATATCCAAAGGTTCCAAGGACACGAGTGGAATGTAGACGAGCAGCCATATCTGGGGATTGATTTGAAAGATTGAAGTCCGCAATTTTAGCTTTGTAGTCCTCAAATAAAAGAACATTGCTAGACCGTATGTCCCGATGGACCACAGAAGGCTGGACTTTCTCATGAAGATACTCAAGCCCTTTTGCAGCATCAACAACAATTTTGATCCTTTGCATCCAGTCAAGTGCTGGGCCAGGCTGTGCACCTGCGACACCCTTTCTTCCTGTTGAAAGAGCAAAAATGGAAAAAGGATATGCATGCTGTTATATATGTGTACCTCGAAGACAAGATGCATGGCAAGAACATGCATACAACATTGAATTAGGTTAATTTAATTCATATATGTCTGCTAGATAAATACCATGCAAAATATCATGTAGAGAACCCATAGTGGCAAATTCATAGGCCAATAGGCGCTGATCTCCTTCCAAACAGTACCCAAGCATGTCCACAAAATGTTCATGTTTTAATCTCGAGATAACCGCAACCTATATCCAGAGAAGGAAAATTACCTAACAATTGGTCAAATGATATGTGTAGATAGCTTATAACATTACATTAGTGAAGACATACAATATTTGCAGACAGCTATATACATGGCAACTATACCTGCGCTATAAATTCATCGTCAGGCTCAGGGTCTGCTGAAGTATCAAGCTTTTTCACAGCGACATGTGTTCCGTTCTCTAGAACAGCATAATACACTCTTCCATATGAGCCCTCACCAACCAAAGCTTTTGATCCGAAATCATCCGTCTTTTCTTTCAGTTCATCGAATGACAATTCAGGTACTTCAATGGAGGGAGGTGCCTTTCCATGATCACCGATTTGAGTGAAACCAGTACCTGAACCCCATAAGTATGGTGTCAGCAGGGGAAGCATAGAATGCAGAGAAATATATAGAGAGATTATGAAGAATGCGTTGATACATGATACCACCTACGTTCGAGAAAACGACATATTATTTTACCAATTCCTTCCTTGAACAGCTACCATGAACTACTGAATAAGATACTGAAAAGAAGGTAACTGAACTCTGCAATAGTTCAATCAGCAAGTGTACCATGCAAGCTTCCTTGAAGACCTTGCATAATTAGACTGTCACGTTGTTCACAAAAAAGGAATGTCTAATTATGCAAGTTTCTTCACGTTAATGAATGAATAATTCTATTAGTTAGACTATAGACCATATGACAGTACACTTTGGTTGTTCTGGTCAACTATCTGCTATGTACAGCTAGCAATGCATGTAGTCAACATTTCAGTAGCTGTTGATATACTATACTAGATAAAATTGGGTTTCCATCATAATCGTAGGAGGGAAATGATGTTGTGATTGATCGATAGCCCCAAAACTGATTGTATGTGAGACAAGTATGTCCATTGTACTGGAAATGAGACTTATCGAATACAAGTTCTATACTTCTATCAACCAGCATTGGTGCTTTCGTGGAAGTCCATATTCCTAATAATACAAACTGCCATTTCGATTAGTCCAGTAAAAATGCCAACTGAGCATGGACAACTATGTTGTGTTAGATACGCATTTTCACGTCCAGGAACATGGTCTTCCAGCAAAAAACAAACTTACCATTTGCCTTTTCAGGGCTGTTCAGAAACTCATTCCCATGTTCCTGATACGGTGTGTCAACATGCGCGCAGCAAAACCACCGCCGCATAATGCCCTACGGCCCTGCCGATGGACTTCTCCTTTTGCTTGCTTCTTCTCCCTGCTCCCCTCAAGGGCAACGAAAATTAAAATTTGACATTAGCACAAAAGGTCAGGCTAGTACTACCAATTGAATTACAATACATAAGATAAAAAAGACGAACTATCAATCTATATAGGGGTGACATAGCTTTTATCACTGGAAAAGGACCAGGCTTCATAAAATTCCACCATCCCACCCTCTGTTCTTTTCCCCCAATCAAGCAACCTTCAGAAGTCTATTCTGACACTGAACATTGATGTGCTCAACCAGGAAAGGGAAGGTGAACATGCTCATTGTCTGTGTCTAAGGTTCATCCTATGGCCAAATTACAAAACCACGCATCAATAACTTCCACAACTCAAACGATGCAGGGCGCGTCTCACCTCGGCTGTGCGCGGCGGCCCGGTGAAGCAAGAAACAGACGGCGGCGGCGCGAGGAGGGGACTCGGATAGACTTGGGGAGAGGAGGAGACCCGGAGCAGAGGAGCTATCTGGGACGGCGGCGAGGAGGGAAAGAAGGGAAGGGAGGAGGAGTGGCAGGTGGCGGCGATGGTGGGATTAGCGAGTATTTAGCTCCGACTTTCCTTAATAATTAAAGCTAAAACAAAAGAAAATGAAATGAAACCATTTTTTCCCCTATGTGTCCTCATCCTTTCCAGCTCGCCGCCGTCTCCGGATTGATTTTCCCTAACGTGTTTGGCGATGATGATCGTTTAATTTTTTTATTTGATCGGTCCATCCATCATTGCTGTCGAGTGGTGCCGCAGTTGGTGGCGATTCTGCAGTTGGCCAGGTCCTGGTAGTGTACAACCCGCTCCAGAACAAGGTTTCGGTGTTCTTGTTGAGAGGAAGGATCGAATAATGGAATCGACGTCCGTGGCAGCCCAATCATCCAACTGCTTGTCTTGTCCAGACATGTCAACTGCTGGCGAATTCAGCCACTGTAGTTTCGCTAAAAAAAAAGTTTGCAGTGACTGTAGTTTGCAGTGGCTAGAAATTCGCAAAAAAAAGGGGTCTCTCTACGGCTCAGCTGACTGACTGAGACATAAGTTATGTCTCAGTCAGGTGATGTCACCGTACGGGTCAACCTACCAAAACACGAATCGCAAATTAAAAGGACGATCGAACGGCCACGGATGTGACTGAGATATAAGCTATGTCTCAGCTAGCTGAGACTTAGCAAAACCGAAAAAAAAACAAGTTTGCAGTGGCTGGAGGCTTGCCTGGAACTCGCTTCCAGCCCGCCGCTTCCGACTAACGTCATTCTCGTAATTGTAGGTTTCGCTTGTTTCCGGCCCAACAAACTTAGTCGCGGCCCATTACCAGGTATTAGGCTTTTTTATTCTTAAATATATATCAGAATCTTCTAAAAAATATATATATATCAAAAAATGTCTAAAAAAGGATAGTTCTCAGAAATAAGTAAATTCCTGATTAATTATAAATCAGCTTAATAAATTGAAAAAATCGAAGTTTGAACGATTTTTAGTTCTGAACATTTCTGAAATTTGAACATTTCTCAAAATTTTGATTATTTTGAAATATGAACAATTTTCAATTCTGATTTTTTTAAATATGAACAATTTTCAATTCTGAACATTTTAATTTGAATATTTTTCAAAAATCCAGTCAAGTTTCAATTCTGAACATTTTAAAAAAATGCAATTTTAAATCTGAACGGTTTTTAATTCAGCACATTTAAAAAAATCAAAATTTTGAACATTTTTTAACTCTGAACATTTTTCAATTCTGAACATTTTTTAAATTTCTACATTTTTTAGAATTTTGAATATTTTTTTAGTCTGATCCATTTTAAATTCTGAACATTTTTTAATTAATAGATCGAGGCAATTTTTTTGCCTTCGTTTCAAAAAAAAATCACGTGTTTTGACATCAGGTACACGTCTTCAGTGAATATCATATTATTCCGTAGATTGTCTGTTATTACATTTTCTTCTGAAAAGGAGGCAAAACCTTGCATCATCATATTAATCAAGAAGGAGTTTACAAAAAATAAAAGGTGATACAAGGCTCAACAAAACTAAAAAAAACTAATCTCGTGGCATGATGGAGCCCAACCGTCTTGCCCCAGTGATGGCCTAGTTTGTGGCCTTCATCTTGATGTTAGCAAAAATGACCATTGACATTGTAGAAACATTTTGGAAGGCTCACTACAGGAATGGCGAGCTATGCCGACGGCCGGAATCTATGCCGACGGCTTTTTGTCGGGGCCGTCGGCATAGGCTCCGACGAGAAATGTCCATCGACGCGGCCGTCGGCACAGGTTTAGCCGTCGGCACAGGGTCTATGCCGACGGCAAAGCCGTAGGCATAGCTATGTTTTTTTTTTCTGTTTTCGTTTAATATGAAATAATTCATATCTTTAAATCTATAAATCGAAATTTAACAAATAAAATGTCTAAATTGATTAGAAAAATGAGAGGAATTCAAATATGACATCCATATCATCTTTTTCATCATGCATGTGACTTTTTGCAACAAATTATGCCACGGGTCTATTTTGACCATTTTTTCAAAAAAATAAAAGAATGTGAAAAAATACCCAAAAAAATAAATCGTTTGGCATGGACTCCTTATATGTGTACTAGTTGATAGGAAAAATGATAAACTTGAGTTTTGAAAAAAAATCCACAAAACTTCTTCACAAAAAGATCAATCATCTATAGACATGTATAAGTTTCGAGTCAAATGAGTTAGATATGATCATCTATGTACCATAGTTTGTGATAATGTGCCCATATTTGACACATAGGTTTGTATTGTTATGACAAACAATGTTGCAGAACTAAGTTTTTTCAAATTATGTTTATAAATATCATTTTTCATTTCTTAATTGTAAAAAATGACATTTTTTGTGAAGCAAGTACAACAAATATGGTGCAAAATGGCACCCATCCAATTTCCACACAAAATAGATCATATTTGATGGACAATCCAGAAATATTATGAATTTTCTCGATTTCTAACTAATTTCGCCTACTTAAATGACTTTATGTCTATTTTCCGAAAGTAATTCAATTTTGAACTACAAGTGTGTGATAGTTTACTCTGAAAATTTTACAAAAATTATTTTAAGATACAACAATAGTGGTTATATCACAGAACCATCGATGGTTTTAAAAAATGCGACCCCTTTGAATGAATACACACGACGGCCATTTTGATCGTTTTTTCGAAAAATTAAAAGAAAGTGAAAAAATACTCAAAAAAACAAATCCTTTGGCATGGACTCCTTATATGTGTACTAGTTGCTAGGAAAAATTATAAACTTGAGTTTTGACAAAATTTCCATAAAACTTCTTCACAAAAAGGTCAATCATCTATAAACATGTATAAGTTTCGAGTCAAATGACTTAGATATGATCATCTATGTACCATAGTTTGTGATAATGTGCCCATATTTGACACATAGGTGTGTCTTGTTATGACAAACAATGTTGTAGAACTAAGTTTTTTCAAATTATGTTTATAAATATCATTTTTCATTTTTTTAATTGCAAAAAATGACATTTTTTTTGAATCAAGTACAACAAATATGGTGCAAAATGACACCCATCCACTTTTTAAACAAAGTAAGCCATATTTTATCGATAATCCAGAAATATTATAAATTTTCTCGGTTTCTAACTAATTTCGCCTACTTAAATGATTTTATGCCTATTTTCCTAAAGTAATTCAATTTTGAACTACAAGTTTATGATAGTTTACTCAGAAAATTTTATAAAAATCATTTTAAGATACAACAATAGTGGTTATATCACAGAACCATCGATGGTTTTAAAAAATGCGACCCCTTTAGATGAATACGCACGACGGCCATTTTGACCGTTTTTTGAAAAAAATAAAAGAAAGTGAAAAAATACTTAAAAAAAAAATCCTTTGTCATGGAGTCCTTATATGTGTACTAGTTGTTAGGGAAAATGATAAAATTGAGTTTTGACAAAATTTCCACAAAACTTCTTCACAAAAAGGTCAATCATCTATAAACATGTATAAGTTTCGAGTCAAATGACCTAGATATGATCATCCCCATGCCATAGTTTGTGATAATGTGCCCATATTTGACACATAGTCGTGTCTTGGTATGACAAACATTGTTGCCAAAAATAATTTTAAAAATAATTTTATAAACATCATTTTTCATTTTTTAAGTGTAAAAATAACTTTTTTATTAAGAAAATACCAAAAATATGTTACAAAAAGTCATATGCATGATGAAAAAGATGTTATGGATGTCATATTTGGATTCCTCTCATTTTTCTGATCGATTTAGACATTTTATTTATTAAATTTTGATTTACGGATTTGAAGATATGAAATATTGCATATTAAATGTAAATTTTTAAAAAATAAAGTAAAATAAATTTTATTGTTATTTATTCAAATATTATTATTACATAATCATTGTTATTTATTCAAATAAATTTTCAAAATTTAGACAATAAAAGTGTAACATCATGACACAGGGGTTAATATGTTCGATAGAATAATAACATCAGTAAGTTTTAACATCTCATTTCGAAGCTAATTTAGAAGGAACTCAAAAGTTAAGCGTGCTTGGGCTGGAGCAATCTGATGATGGGTGACCGAACGAGAAGTTTGACCGAGATAAGTACTTTGACCTGAGATTAAGTGTCTAATATGTAATTAGAAATTGTGTGTGGCTAAATTGGAAATTTCAAAATTAAAAAAAACATAAATTAGAAATTTCAAAAAATAAAAAAATTATTTAAAAAATAAATAAATAATGAAAAAAATAATTTTGAAAACATATGTCGACGGACCTGTGCCAACGGCTAGACCTGTGCCGACGGGTTTCTAGGCTATGCCTACGGGCACCTATGCCGACGGACCTATGCCGACGGTGGCCGTCGGCATAGCCTATGCCGACGGTAAAAAGACCTGTGCCGACGGCAAAAGGCCGTCGGCATAGGTGGCCATTCCTGTAGTGGCTGGAGCATTTCTCTCGTTCAAAATTTCCCAAGGAGTTAGCAAAAGGAGAGAGAAGCAGAGTTTTCCCAGATGTTAAGGTGCAAACCATATTAGACCAAGAAAATCACGAATCATGGACTATTAGCGCACGGGGTAGCGCGACACTTGAAAGCATGTGGGGAGCGATTATACGATCTCTTTTGCAAAGTTGACATAAGACGCAACTTGGCCAGCCGCGACTGTCTAAACCGGCCAGCCTTCCACTACCGGTTTTGGAAAACAAGTTAAGTAAACAACTTGCATTTTGGCGGCTCCAGTTCTTCCAACTAATGCAGTGCATACTTATGCAAAGATCCCATACAATTGGGCACGTAGTGCCGATGCCGTAGAGTAGCTACCAGAACCGGAGATCTTTCAAGTAATGTCAAAATGGGGCAAGATCATTCAGGTGCACATGCTATAAAGCCTCTCCCAAAGAGAGACAATGGAATGAATGTACTTTGCTCAAATCAATCTTGGAATTCCAATCCTCTCCCATGGGGGAATTTTTGACACACCCATTTGTTTGCTTCGAAATCACAAAAATGTTAGCTGCAATATTTTGAAAAGATTTCTTAGTCCGATTTAAAAAGGAGAGTTTGAGTCTTTGCGCGTTGCAATCTTTTTACAATTTCTATATATGTGACTCACAGAGATTTTATTATGTTTTTTGGTTCCAGACATAAATAAAATAGAAAAGGTAGATAAAATGAGCAGGAGACACGGCGTTGTGGATCTCGTGGCGGTGGAACAAATGATGGACTTTTGGTGAGTCAAAACTCAAAAGAAATTGTTGCCTACCCTCAAGTACCAGTCCATTCGTGAAAGTAGGCAAAGACCAGAGGCACCGTCCGTTCATTGGCTTCACTTTCCTTTCCTCTTAGCCCCACGACCGTGTAATACAATACTGCAACTGCAAAGTCGCGGTTCGAATTTGGTAATTGGATGTACGTGACGATAGTTTGTTTTGAACCACAGTGTGCACGATGACAATCATTCATGTTCGATTCCGGGCTCAAAAGTTTAGCTAGGAAAGAACATGGATGGCTAAGATGCTCTGGATCCATACGTTTGTGTTGGAATTTTTTTTTGCATCAGCATGGATGCCCGAGAATAACTCCGACGACCTGACCGATGGTGGCAATTTGGCGTTTCATGCAGAGACATCATCTCATGTCTGATCTGGCAAGGGCTATACATGACGTTGTCAAGTCATGCTTGTTACTGCTCAATCGAAAATGGTGCAACAGTGGTTGGGACAATTGATGATGGTAAAAGCATTTACATCGTGTTTGCACATTTCGGTGAAAATATTTATGATACTTTTTACACGCGCTTGCGTCGTGTGCTTGCTGAAGATGGTGTGTTAATGTGCTTGCTGAAGATGGTGTGTTAAAACTCGTCTTTGGACATGAAAATCTTGACTTTGACCCTTAGTTGGACCCATCACTATCGGCGCATGTGTTATTTTCTTTCTTGAAGGCTTTGCCTAAAATGTGTATTTTACTTTTATTATTTATCATAAAGTTAGTGGTATTCTGGTGCATGCAGTATAGGCGAGGTAGGTTGTTTCTCTAATTGTCTTTGTTGTCGTGGTTTAGTATTTACTTACAAAAGAAAGGGAAACGAAACTAATAGCAGTGGCAGCAAAAGATCAGACGGTCCTCACGAGCTGGCACGAGTGACAATCCTAGAGACGTCCAAGTCGATCACCAAACACCTCCGACTCCGATCCTCTCTTCTTCTGCCATTGTGCCCTTGATATAACCCCTCCAAACCTCTGTATACACGCCCCCGCACGGTTGTTGTAATGTTGTTGAACTCTGTTCTGTTTCCCCTCTTCGCCCTCCCACACCGAGCCACACGGGCGCCGCACCGCTGCTGCGACTGATCTTGTTGGGGGGGGGGGGGGGGGTGAAAGAGATAGCTGCTGCGACTGATCTTGTTGGAGGGGGGGTGAAAGAGAGAGAGGATGGCGCCGCCGCCTGAGGAGGAGAAGGGCGGCGGCTGCTGCGCGAGATGGCTGCGGCGGGAGGTGCTGCTGGCCCTCGCGCTGGGGCAGCTCGTCTCGCTGCTCATCACCTCCACCGGCTTCTCCTCCTCCGAGCTCGCCCGCCGAGGTGCGCTCATCCGTCGCCTCCTGTTCTGCCCGGCGACAGGCTTACGGCTGACGAGTGTTTGGGATTTCAATCCGTCCTTTTTCTTTTTCTACGATAGCTAGCTTGAATTAATAATACTCTGTCGCTGTTAGTTTTTCCTCCTGGATGGTGGTAAAGACTGCAAATTTTTTCGTTCTCTTCTCCAATTACAGTAATCTGTGGAAAGATTGTTCTTTTTGACTCTTCGAGTGGCGCTGCGGCGCAGTTGGGGAATCTCTCCCCACTAGATTAATTGGCCGCTTACCTCGTTTTGTTGAGTTCTGTTGCTTTTCTCCCACATGAAAAGGAAGTTTTTGGAGCCTCTCGATTAAATATAGGCCTCAATGCCTTTTCCCAGGACTTTACAGTTTACAGCAACATCTGATGCGGCGTGGTTATCCTATTTTAGTCTCTAGGGATCAAACAAATCATCATCCTTGACTCCCCGTGAAAGAGAAAAAAACAGTTCTTATTTTGTTTTCAATTCTTCTCTGTCAGTGATGCTGCACTTTTTATTAACTAATATTCAAGCGTCAAAGTCTCCAGAAAGTAGTAGTATTGACATATGAAGATGAAATCATTGTTAATTAAATTCAAGTGTCAAGGCCTTAATATAGAGATACTAGTATGTTACGTAGGGGACAAATTGTAACCTGGCACTGCAATTGTTTTTCAGGGATCAATGCACCAACATCGCAGTCCCTCTTGAACTACATCCTTCTCGCTCTTGTCTACGGCAGTATACTCCTCTACCGGAGACAGCCGCTCACGGTATGATCCACCATCCTATGTTCATCATCCCTGCAGCTAATAGGTATGTAAGGAATAAAGATGAACTGTCAAGTCATCAGGAAGTTTTTTCTCGAACACGATTATCAGAAAATTAGGCATGTTTTTATTTAGAAACGTATGAGATTTTGAGATCCTGCTCCTGTTATACTACCTGTAGCTTTCAGCACATGACCAACCTCTGGCTAGTTTGTTCTTTCGGTATAGTACAAGTTTGGTTTGTGTTGTTTTCCTCCTATACATGATTGATGACTGTAGGCTACAGAGTTGGCATATCTTATCCCTATAGACTGGACCTATCATTGCTGCCTTTCTCCATGCATGTACAACACGATATATGCTTATTCTGATTCTGTTCTTTAAGAGTTTTGCTTACACAGTTTTCCTTGCCACAAGTTGTCACAATGCTTACAAGTGGCACAATCATGTTAAATTCTGCTCATGCGGACATAATTGGAAGTTTTACTTTGTTTTCTTGCAGACAAAATGGTACTACTACTTGATCCTTGGCATTATTGACGTCGAAGCTAATTATATCGGTATGTAGTTAACATGACTGAAAACTTTTTAGTCCTACATATGTGCTGTTAAATTTCATGTCCATGTGGATTTTACTAATGTTTGTTTATTATGCAGTTGTGAAGTCTTATCAATACACATCTTTGACGAGTGTGATGCTTCTGGATTGCTGGTCGATTCCATGTGTAATTGTTCTCACTTGGATCTTTCTGAAAACAAAATATGGACTCAGGAAGTTCATAGGAGTCGGAGTTTGTGTGGCTGGCCTTATATTAGTAGTATTTTCGGACGTCCATGCCCTGATCGAGCTAGTAAGGATATACTTTTCATCAAGCTATTACCGTTCCATATCTACATTTCAGCAAGTTATGTCATAAATTAGGAGTACTAAAAAATTACAAAATTGATGAATTTGTGTGCTCAGAGGTCAAAACTTAACATTTATTTCTGCAATATCTTGCAGAAGGACCCAAACCTTTGATGGGTGATTTGCTTGTAATTGTTGGCTCGATGCTTTATGCTTGCAGTAATGTTACTGAGGTATCTAGTGATCCTAAACACCCTAAACACTTTAGTTTACTTTGTTCTACTTGCATCTGAAAATTATTTGGTCACTTATTGGTTATTGACACTCAAAATTTCCCTAATATTTCAGGAGTATCTGGTAAAAAAGAACAACCGAATTGAGTTGATGGCAATGTTGGGAGTATTTGGAGCAGTTATCAGTGGCATACAGATGTATCCTTGGATCCTTCTAGTTTATCTGATAACTTGCTGTTAAAAATTGATCCAATCTTACATTTACCATTTGCATGATTTCCAGCACATCCATCGGTTTTGATAGACTGAGCACAGACTGCATTATTTGCCTTTTCTGACATTCCATATTATTCTCCTTGACTTTACTACAGAAGTATTCTTGAGCGAAAAGAGCTCCATTCTATTACATGGAATGCTGGTGCGGTAAGTCCCTTTCATTGTTGGTGTATTTTGACCAAAACAATTTACACACAAACATTTCGAATGAAAGTTATATACTGTTCACTATATAGAAAGTATAGAGGACACTCAGTTTGTAAGTCCACTTCTTTTGTCCACTAATTTTCGTGAGATGAACTTCTGTACCGTTTCAGGTGCTCCCTTTTCTTGGATTCGCCATAGCAATGTTCCTGTTCTACTCAACTGTGCCTACAGTGCTGAAGGTGTTTTTTTTTACTTTACCTGATGATCCTGGCTATTTTTCAGAATTGTCTGTCAATCTTGCATCTATTTATCATATGTCTTATGTGTTGCAGATTTGCGGGGCAACTATGCTAAACCTCTCCCTCCTGACTTCGGATATGTGGGCTGTTCTCATCCGCATCTTCGCCTACCATGAGAAGGTCTGATCCTCTACATTCTCTCGAATTACGAAATTTTCGATAATAATAATTGTCATCTTAAACTTTTGCGTAAACTTGTGGGTGCACGAAGCTAAATAAATTGTTCTCATCGAGTGTTATTTACGCATGGTTAGGTCGATTGGATGTACTTTGTTGCCTTTGGCTGCACAGCCGGAGGTCTTCTGATCTACTCCTACAGGTAAAGGCACATTCACTTGTCATTTGATCTGATATGGCATTTGCTTACTGCTGACATCGCTGGTTGCACGCAGGAGCTCCAAGGAGGCCGAGGACACGGCGCAGGTCGTTGGAGCTAGTGAAGAGCAATGTAAGGAAGGGGATGTGGAGGCTGGAATGCAGAACCCAGTGCGAAGTTGTGTTGCTGGCAGCAATGTCGACCAGATCTCCTACAAGGAGTTGCCATCAACAGGTAGCACCTCAAAAAACTAGGCACTATATATAGGCGCATACGGCAATAGACAGATGTAACAATTCTCAGTGATGAAATCTTCTTCTGTTAAAGTGAAGAGAAGACCGTTTGGTTTTCTATAGTCTATCTTTCTTTTCCTTACAAAATTTTGATTATTTTTTGTTTTAAGGTGTTACGCTCTGCTCAGACAATATCTAATTAGTAACCACGCGGCCCTGCATAAGAACAGACAATAATTCCTATATTCACTTTCCCCTTTTCGGGTAAATATATACATTCAGTGTATGACGGAGATCAGGTGCATGATTTGGCCCTTAAACTGAACCCTTGTCAAGAAATGGCAACCTTGCCAAGGTCATGATCCCTGCAGGGAATGAAAGCATTCTTAGAGAACAAGATTTTCTTTCGGTACTGCTGATTTCATGCGTGAAATTTTGGACTTGATAGAAGGAAGTCAATGTTAGAGCATCTCCAAGAGTTTACTCATAATTTGGATACCCATAGCGGGTTTTGGGTAAATAAGAGAGAAGATATGGATAACCAGAAAAATTTCAGCTTTTCCGACTTACCCATAATTTGGATAACCAAGACCTTGATGGCCAATTTTGAGCATTTACTTCTATCTACTACTCTCCTACATATTGCGTATATCATCCGAAATAACTAAAAATGTCTACACATGATAATTAAAACAATTCATCAAAAAATAGGAACATTGGAAATCCATAATAAAAGTGCATCATTCACTCATAGAACCAGTAGCAAAGCGCATCATCAACACAAAATAGTAGTTCATCGGTGCGTAGAACAACACCACAAGATGGAAGTTCATCGGTGAATAGAAAAACACCACAAAATGGAAGTTCATCGGTGTGTAGAACATCACCATCAAATCATAGAATTACTCTCAAATAGCAACGCCGTCTCCATTGGCTCCACCACCATTGCCTTCTAGTCTCCCAAGAACCCTCTTGACAACAAGATTTGGTCACAACAAAGTCCAAGCATGATTGTCCCTTCTCATTTAGACCACTTGGATCCATGAACACGATCCTTCTCGTTTTCCATCCTCTTGATCAATTCCTCGTTTGCCATCTTTCTCTCCTTGATCTTGGTAAGCTTTTTGTTGGCCGCCACCTCCTCTCCTCGACTTCTTTCCTCTCCTAAATTTCTTTGTTCCTCAACTCCCTCCTTTTGGAGGAAAGCCCCTTCTCTCCGCCGTCATGTTATACAACACATTGTCTCATCCCTTTGCCCTCATATCCTTAGTTTTCTTCCTCCCATCGGGGCTCTATCTAGTGAGCGAGGATAGATGAGTGGGGCTACTTGAGCCTCCATCATTGGCGTCAACCACCAAACCCTCTCCAAACGTGGTAGAGGTTTTTTTTGTTCTCTTGTTTGGGATTTCATAGGAGAGGTGGTTCCTCCATTTCTCATTCTCAAGAATAGTCCAACAATGGTGCAAAGTGAAACCATTGCCAAGCCTACGACCTTTATTCTTTGGTTTTCCCACGAACAAATTTTGAAAAGCAATGTTGAACTACAAATAAAATAAACGACTTTGGAGAAACTTGAGTCCTTGGCCTTTTGGAGCGAAGTTTGTATTGCTCATGGATACGCTCCCAGTAAGAGTTTATTTGTTGTCCATTCCTAGTGATGGGTGTTAGGTTTAGCACTAATCTTGTCTAACCCCTATTTCTCGACCCTTTTCCGTGGTGCCGCTCACAACGGTCAATTTGAAGCTAGGGGATAAGGGCCTTTATATAGCGCTAATTACGGTTTTTATTTAAACCGTAATTCCATAGATAATTATTCCAGAAACTCCAGGTTAACCAAACCAATCACGATCATTAGTAACCATCTAGGAGTCTCAATCTGCAATTAGTCCCACGAGCACACGTGTGTGAGTCACGTGCCGAATTTGAATCTAATTCCAAATTCACAGGCTTTAGTCCATTCATATAGCCAACATATGAACAACCTGGCTTTTCACTGTTCCCGGGTATAATTCCATCATATACATATACATTGTATTCCAGTATAGCCGTACCGGCTTCTTTAAGTATATTTCCTTAAGTACATTCCACATCATTAATTCCCTGTTATTTTCATGATACTTCCACATAAAGTTTATGTCGTGTCTCGGGTCACGGACACCGGGAGTAGATGATACCCCCTTTTTAGGTTCGGCACGGGGCGGAAAGGAGGCTGGAAGACGCCTTACCCGGGAACAAGATCGTCGAGTTCTTCGTCGGGACAAGCAAGCAAACAACACAGAGAGACACACGGAGTTACCCAGGTTCAGGCCGCCCGGAGGCTAAAAGCCCTACTCCTGCATGTCTGGATTGAAGTGTTATCATGGTGTGTTGTACAAGGGTGTTCTGGGATGAACCCGGCAGAGTTCTGGCCGGAGGTAGACGAAGAGCAGATCCTGCCCTGGGGAGATCACCTCTCTTTCTACCCTCCAAACCCTAGTCTAGTCTTGCTTGAGTTCTATCTCTGCCTCTCCTTTCCTCGGTGCCATGGTCCTCCTTTTATAGGCTAAGGGGATCCGACATGGGCACGCGAGGGGCGTGAAGGGTTTTTGGCGGGAGAAACCCTCGGTGGTCTTTGGAGGTGACGTGACCTCTTCTCCTCCAAGCATCTTATGGAGGGTGGCGCGGTCGTCCGCCCTTTGGGAAAAGTGGGACGGACAAAGCCTGTCTGCCCCACCATCCTCGCTCGTGGCAACGTCACCAGGGCGCGTCCTTCATCTTGGCGGCCAAGTCTTCCACCAGCTTCCGGCGAGCTGGCGTTCTTATCCTCTCAGCGGTACGGATGGAGGACCCGGGGGTGCGCCTGGCCTCCTGCCGGGTGCACGGACCCACGGGTACTCCGCCTTGCTCTCCGGGCAACAGGTGATCCCGGAAGGTCGCCTGGTCCTTAGCCGCAGCGCGTTGCTGTCGAACTTGTCGGGTTTCCTTGGGGCAGATGGGCTGACCCATCTGCCTAACTTGACTCCTTGCCTTGTCCATCTTCTTGGTGGGCCCTAGTGGTGAACCTACTTTGGCTGCATCAGGGGAACCCCATGTTCCACTGCTGTGACAGTAGCCCCCGGGAATGGTCCCGGCGGCTCTTGCTTCAATTGCTGCCGGGGCTATGGCCAAAGAGTTGGCCAAAGTGGGTACCCGGTGATTGGTCTTTCCTGCTTCGCCGGAGGCTCGCCAGGGTGAAGTAGAGACGAGCCCCCGAGTCTTCTTGGACTTGGTCGCGGTGAACGTTGCGGTTCGGATGGCCGTCTATCTTGGATCCAACAGGAGGGAGCGCTCGAAGCGGAACGTCCCCTCGATCCCCGCGTCAGTCAGAGTAATGGGCCGCGACGTGACGCGTGGGATGCCTTATAAGCCACGCCTCGCAGCACTGTAGCCGTTACTATCCCAAATCTCTGAAATCCCCAAATCGCCGCCTCCATTTCCATCTCCCTCTCCCTGCTCCGTGCCGCCGCCTCTGTCGTCCGCCGCCGCAGTTCTCCTTCTGCTCCAATGGCACGAGTGAAGGTCGCGGCTCGGAAGAAGAAGGCCAGCAGGTCCTCACTCATGAGGAAGGAACTGCCCCCCAGATCCGAATGGGCGCGGCGCCGAGCGGGCTGAGCTCCGCAAGCGGCAGGCCTTGTTTCTGAGTGACTATGCCGACAACGCCGTGATGATGCGGAAGGCCATGCACCTCGGGGTTATGGAATCTGACGACGCGCCTGATGCTCCTGCTCGAGTGCCGACGAAGGTCTTCCCACCTTCGGAGATCAGGGCGCCTAGGCAGATCCCAATTATTGACAGCTTCATGATGATGGGACTTGTCCCTCCCTTCTCAGATTTCTTCTTAGAGATCTTGCGTGCGTACGGGTTGAAGCTTCTGCATCTGACCCCGGGCGCGATCTTAGATTTGACGGTCTTCGCCTATGCTTGCGAAGCGTTCGTCGGGGAGATGCCGTCCGTGGCTCTGTTCCGCCACTTCTTCTACCCCCGCATCGGGAAGGACGGCTGGATGGGGGGTGGTGTCACCTTCTGCTTCCGCCAGAAGGTTAAGCTGAACTACCCTCACATGGCGATCAAGTCCAAGTGGGATGAGTGGAGGCAAGGCTGGTTCTTGGTCGAGGTGCCAGAAGCCCTGCCACTCCTCGAAGAACCGACGGAACATCCGGTGAGCCTAGAGACCTGGAGGTACGTCAGCTACCAGGACGATGATCTTTCGGTGGCGGTAGCACGCTTCAAGCTCCTTTGTGAGAAAGGAGTTTCCGGAGCTGCCATTATTGCCCACTTCCTTCGCAACCGCCTGGCGCCTCTGCAGAAGCGGCCACACCCAGCTTGGGATTTCCAGGGTCCCCTGGACCCGTCTCGCCTGAGGAGTCCTGATATGGACGGCGCCCTCCTCCGGGTCAACATGAACGGGATGTTCACCTGGGGTATCAAGTACAAGCTGCCGGCAGGATTTCGGCCCCTCTGTGAAGACCCGGAGAAGGCAGCGATTCTGGAGTCAATGCCGTCTTGCAATGCCTTCGGAATTGTGGGCCGATCTGATCACGGGCCTAAACCCGCCGGGACGACGACCCGGAAGGCCAAGGCTCCCTCTAGCTCCGACGAAGAAGGAGAACTCCCTGAGTCTGAAGAAGAGAGCGAAGAAAAAAGAATCCGGGGAGGATTCCGCTGGTTCTGATGACGGAGACGGCAACGAGGCTGCCGCTGGCGATGACGACGGCAGCGACAATGAAGACGATGGTGAAGACGGCGACGACTACGAAGATGATGACGACGACGAAGATGACGACAACAACGACAACGGTGAGGATGCGGGGGAGAAGGTTTCTTCCCCGCATCGCTCTCCAGAGACCACCGTGGTCCCCGACCCGGGGGCAAGCATTCTTTTCTCGCCCGCAGAGGTGGTTGGCGGCGATGGCGACCTCATGGACGTGGAGACCAACGCGGCCGACTTTGTCTTGGCCCCACGACCAAGAACGTCCCCCCACCATTCGCCTCCTGCGGCGGGACCAGTCACCTCTCCGGGCGAGCATCAACAGAGCCCCCACGCCTCCTCTGCCGGGTCTGTGGAGGTTTCGGTGTCCTTGGGGAACAAGTGCACCCGGGAGTAAGCTTTTCCCCGAACTTCTTCCAGCTTTTCGTATTTCTCGCCTCCCCAAGGAAAGTGACCATGTGTCGGTGCAGGGGCTCGCCTTCCCTGGAGACCAGCAAGAGGCGGCGTGACCCGGCGGAGGATGACACCGCTACCAGCTTCGGAGCTTGTGGTGGAGGGATGTTCCCTCCCCCACTGGAGGAAGTTGACGGTCGTCGCGGGAGCGGGGTGGGGAGCGCGACTGTGGCCTCCCCGGCCCGCCCCGGAGAAGGTCCAGACACTAGGACACCAGAGCAAGCAGGTACACTCGGGCTCCCGGGTTATGTTGCTCCGATTTCATGTCTCCAGTGTGCTTGACGTTTTCTTGTTTCCAGATGCTTCTGTGGCGAATGTCTTTTCTCCGGGCGACTTGCTTGGCGTCGCCAGCCAGGAAAAACCGCCCTCCTTTACTCCCTCGGATGGCCAGGAGGTGTCCAAAGGCGCGCCCAGCTCGCGTGCGGCTGGGACCCAAACTATGATTCCCGCTCCAGGCCAAGACCATGACGAGGCACCGGGTCCTGAGGTCTCCCCTGACTTGTTGGAGAGCTCGCTGATGACCGGGCAGACTCTGAGGACGTTCACCAATTTCTCCACGGATTCGGGGGCCAGCAAGGAGATCGTCGAGCTGACGAGGATCAAGGAGGACCTTGCTGCCAAGCGTTTGAAGGTTGCCAGTGCCCCGGGGAGCTCTTCAGAAGCGGCTCCCCAGATCACTATCAGTGGGGAAAGTGCTATGGACGCCATTCTCCGCGGGATGCACCAGTTGGACGAGGAATACCGCGGTCGCGAGGCGGCCATCGTGGAGACAATTGGAAAAACCGAAGATCTGATCCAGAGGGGAATGGGTAAGCTCAACCGTCTCGCAGTCTAAGTTTCCAGCCTGTGGGAGTCCCTTGAGCAGAAAGGTGCAGAGCGGAAAGCTGAGCACAAATGACGCGAGCAGGCTATGGCGGTGAGGGAGCAGCAGTTGGCGACCCGGGAGGTCGAGCTGGCTGGAGAGGTTAAATCCTTGGAAAGCCAGAAGCTGCAGCTAGAGCAGGAAACGGAGCGGCGTCTGAAGGATGCCGCTGACCACCACCCAGAGGCGCTCGAGGCCAAGGACAAGGAGATCAGGAGCCGCCAGCTTAAGGAGGAGGAAAACAACCAAATCATCGAGGATATTAAGAAGACCCTCCATCAAGAGCAAGAGTCCGTCCGCGCTTTGCAGCAACAGGCCGAGAAAGACGGCCAGAAGATTTCTGAACTTGAAGAGTCTATGAAGGTGTGGAACGACGAGCTTGCGGGGTTGAAGGAGAACAACCAGAAGCTGGCCCAGGCCAACTCCCAAGCATCAACTGAGCTGTCGGAGCTTCGCCGCTCCAGCCAAGAAGGTCTCGCCATGATTGCGGAGGCCAGCCAAGAGGCCACGAAACGGGTGGAGCGGCTGAATCTGAGAACTGCACTTCCAACGTTGGAGCCGAACTGCCAGAGCTTGCCCCCTGTCGCGGAGTTCATCAGGAAGGTTGCTGCCGACGTTTGAACCTTCGAGAACAAGATGGCTGCCCAACTTGTTGGTGATAAGCACGAGGCGAGCAAGCTGACAGCAGCTTTTGTGATGGCGGCGTTCCGGGAGGCCAACCCGGACGCCGTCATGCCGGATTTTGTGGCATCGTCTCCCTCCAAGGGTTCCCTCCAGACGGTGAATGCTCCCGCGACCGCAATTGCCACAAAGATGTTCCAGCGCCACTAGATTTCATGCAAAACATTCGAGCACCTCGTGCCCCAAATGTAATAAACTCTGAATCAGATCTCGTGCTTTGACTCCAAAATTTGGATGTAATATGCTAGAACTTGTTTTGCTACTCTACTTTGCGGGTATTTTTACTGAGCTTAGCGTGTTTTTACTGTCTCCACGTCTTTCTGAGGGATCCTTCGGGGATGTAAGCTTACCTGTGAGGCCCTGACCGGTCAGGAATGCACTCACAAGCCCTACCGATTCCCAGAAGGCCGCTCACTCTGTTGGCACGCACGTCCCCGAGGAGTATCAGGTCTCGCACCGCTTTTTACCCCGAGAGAGTCGCTACTGATGGAGGGATAATAACCCGGTAGGCCCATGAAGAGGGAAGCATGACCCGCCAGGCAGGAGGCCCGGCGAGGCCAGCTAACCACCAACTGGGCCGGGTTGTTCTTCTGGGCCAGCATCTTGGCGGTGACCCGGCGAAGGAAGGTGATGTTCTAGAAGGTACAAGAGGCGGTTCAAGAGGCGGTTCAAGACTTGGAATACACGAAGAGCAAAGGAGCTAAGATAGGACTTGGAGTTCGGGTAGAACCCGGCTCTATTGTGTACGCGGTCAGAGGGCCCGGTATCTATATAAACCGGCCCCTGAACCGTAGCTAGCAAGACTTTCGCAACCCCCAAGCTGTAAGCGAGAGAACCATCGAGACATACAATCCCTGTAACCTAGATCGAGACTCGGCTCTGTTGTCGTAGCCGGGTCATCGAGATTGAGATCAATAATAAGATAGCAGGAAGTAGGTCTTTATCTCCAATGGAGAGGCCGAACCTGGGTAAACCTTTGTCCCTTGCCGTGCTAAACAATCTCCCAGACGCCAGTGTCGCCTTGCCCAAAAACTAAGCTACCCCAAAGTAGCATCTGCCGTGTTATCTACCCCACGACAGTTGGCGCCGTCTGTGGGAATCGCGGCCAAAGGTGTCACCATCATGGGAGAAGCAAAGAGAGGGGCCGAAAACTTTGTTTTTGGCCAGATCACAGTCAATGAGCAAGGAGAATCCATCGTCGATGATTTTGGCTGGGGGCCGGAATCTGATCTGCTTGAATCAGGTGATGTTATTCCAATTGGCAAATTTAATGTTTTTGTGGGCATGATTACAACTAGATCTGCTAGTGATGGAGATTATGAATCTGTGTCAGGAGCCGCCACAATTGTTCAATCTGATGGAGAGGAATCAGTTGGCACAGCTGAAGTTGAGAAGGTCCTGAACACGCTGGAGGAACGGCTGGATGACCCGGCAGAGATCCCGGGTGACGCGGTGGAACAAGCCGGGTCGGAATCAATCTTGCCCCTGTTTGAAGGCCGGTTCGGGTATGATGCAGAAGAGGAAGATGATGAGGAACAAGAGTCAAGTCCAAGCCCGGTTCGTAGGGTAGCGGTGTACACCGCGCCTTCGTCCAGCATACAACCATCACCATCAGCTGTTGTTCCACCGGCCTTTACCCCGGGTCAACAGCAGCTGCCCCCGATTCTGGAGTTGGCAGAACAGAGAGTTGATGGAGATCCGGCTTCGGTCTCAGAGGAAAGCGAGGATACGGCAAGATACAGAAACAGTTTTGGGTTCCTGCATAACCGGGCCCAAGGAGAGGAAAGAAGTAACACAACAGCTGCCCCGGCCTTGTTTAACAATGGCCTGGTCTTAGATCCATCAGCACTTAAAAGGTTGGTTACTCCAGAAAACGCAGCAGTTAGAGCAATGGAATTGGATACAGCACGCCGAGCGTTGGAGCAGATGCGCAGGGACGCCGAGGCAGAGAGGCAAGAAATAGAAGCAAGAAAGAGGCAAATAGAGGATAAGGAAAATCGTCTCAATGAGATGACCAGGGCGCACCGGAGGAGGCAACAGAGCCGGCTGGCCCCTGGAGAAAACGTTATAAACCCAGCAGTACTGTTTAGGACCCCAGAAGATCAACCAGTTGGTGTCGCCCAGGTGGCTCCAGTTGTAAGGGCAGATGTAGAACCAGATAGAGGAACAGGAGCAGCTGGGGTTGCAGTGGCAACGGCGCCGGGTCTTCTCGCTGGGGGAGCCAGGGGAAATCCGGGTTTGCCGCCCAGGACACCAAGGTTTCACACGCCGGCGGGTCACTATTCAAATCCGGCGGATAACGTGTATGCAGCAACTTTGGCGCTTGATCGTATTCCATTGGGAGACACGCCAGCGGAGATTGAAGCCCGGCGTGCCATTGACATGTTACGCACTGCAGTTGTCCAGCAAACTCAATATTCAAGGGAGAAAAGTGCATTGCATTCCACAACGTATCGTAGCAAGAGTCGCAATGGAGGTAACCCGCCATTGGCCGGGCCTGTAGCGGCACAGCAGCAAAACCCGCCCCAGCAAAATCAAAATCAAAACAATCAGCAGCATCAACCCGCCCCAGCAATTTCCATAGCTCAGCAGATAGTCAATAGATCACGTGCGGGGAGAAGTGCGGGCAATGCAAACCCGGTAGCACCTGCAGCAGGAGTACCACAAGGAGGACCGGGTCCTGCACCAGCCGCGTCTGCAAGCTCACCCGGTAATATCAATATTTCGGCAAGTTCTTCTAGTTTAGCCGGGCCAAAATGTCTTTCAGATTCCATTAGAGCAGAGCCTTTCCCTGAGAAGTTCAAGGAGCCAAGCAAGATATCCAATTATGAGCCCAGCATGGACCCGGCCAGCTGGTTGAGCAGTTATGAGATGGCAATGTGTATACGCAATGCCACAGAGAATGTTTGTGCCAAGTACATGTATTTGATGATGAGCGATGGAGCAGCGAAGTTGTGGTTTAAAAATCTACCAGAGAAGTCCATTAATTCCTGGGATGAGTTGAAGGCGGTTTTCACCAAGCATTTTCAGGGTACGTGCAAGCGTTTGTTTTCCATTGAGGATCTTGATCGTTGTATACAGAAAAAAGGCGAGTCAGCACGTCATTGGATGGGCCGGGTCACGGAGATCCTGCACTCTTCATCTGGTATTGAGCCCAAGGATGCAATTTCATCAATGGAGAAAACTTGTAAGTATGCACCACTTGTCCAGAAGCTGGGTCGCATGAAGGAAGGGCACCGGGTTAAGCCGGTCACCATGGCGGAGTTGATGGATGCTTGCAATAGGCATGCAGCCACTGACAAGACTCAGGATGAGCCTGAGGAGGAGAAGGGGAAAGGCACGGCAAATAATGGTGGAAGGAACAATAATGGCTCAGGAAACAACAGTAACAATAACCAGAATCAGCATAAGCGAGGTCACAATGATGGAGGTTCAGAGTTAGTAGCAAACACCAATATCGGGTTTCAGAGGCAAAGGATGGACGGGAACTACCAGGAAAACAGAGGTTATCAAGAAAATAGAGGTTACCAGGACAACAGGGGTTATCAGGGAAACAGTGGGAATCACAATAGTGGAGGTAGTTACCAGGGAACACGCCCAATGAGTACTGAGGAAGCTTTTAGGATGCCGTGTCCTCGCCATAGCAAGATGGGCAGACCATCCAATCATTCATTGGCACAGTGTGTGGATTTGAATAGGTGGAAAAATAATGAGGTGCAGAGAGCTCTGCAGGGAGCAAACAGAAGTGGAGGACCCGGCCAGGGTGGTAACCCGGCTGCGGGGCCTCTAACAGGAGCAAATGCGGTACCCACTGGAAACCCGGGTCAGGGTCAGAACCAGAACACGAGTAACCAAGGAGGATTTTCACAGCAGCCAAGGCAACTTGGTCAGTATCACATTTATACCAGTGGCACAACAAAAAGAGAGAGAAAGATAGTCAAAAGGGCGGTTAATACAGTGGCTGCTGGAATTCCAAGGTATTTGAGGTGGTCAGAGCATGCAATTACTTGGAGCAGAGCAGATCATCTAGAGGTGGTGGAGCACCCGGGCCTGCTTGCCCTAGTTGTTGCTCCTCAAGTTCATGGCTTCGAGTTGAAAAAGGTTTTGATGGACGGTGGCAGTAGCATCAATATTTTGTACTGGGACACGTTTGTGCGCATGGGTCTGAAGGAGTCACAGTTGCAGAAAACGTCAACAATTTTTCACGGTATAGTTCCGGGAAAATCAGCCACACCAGAGGGTAAAATTTCATTGGAGGTAGCTTTTGGCGAGTCTATCCATAACTTCAGATCAGAGTGGCTCACGTTTGAGGTGGTAAAGTTTCCAAGTCCATATCATGCATTGTTGGGAAGGCCGGCTTATGCCAAGTTCATGGCAAGGCCGTGTTATGTGTATCTCCAGTTGAAAATGCCGGGTCCCAATGGGATCATCACTGTTCATGGTAACAGGGAAATAGCAGCAGAGTGTGATGAAGGGGATGCAGCCCTGGCAGAGCAAACGTGTGCAAGAGAGGAGTTGAAACTTACAGATCAAATGTTGACCCACAGGATAACACGGCGCTCAAGAAGCCAATGACAGAAGATGATAGGGCAAAGTTTAAAGCAGCAAAGGACACAAAGATGGTGGATTTTGTGCCTGGGGATTCCTCCAAGCAGTTCGCCATAGGGACAAACTTAACTGACAAATAGGAAAGCGCGCTCATCGAGTTCATCCGTGAGAATCGGGATGTTTTTGCGTGGACACCTAGTGACATGCCAGGCATTCCAACTGAACTCGCTGAGCACCGTTTACATGTTGATCCCAAGGCTAGGCCGGTAAAACAAGGTTTGAGAAAAATGAATGCAGAAAGGAGAAAAGCAATTGGAGAGGAGATAGCCCGGCTTCTGGAGGCCGGCTTTATCATGGAAGTGTTTCATCCAGAGTGGTTAGCTAACCCGGTTTTGGTTCTGAAAAAGAATAATGAGTGGAGGATGTGTATTGATTTCACGAGCTTGAACAAGCATTGTCCCAAGGATCCGTTCGCACTGCCGCGCATTGATCAAATTGTGGATGCTGTTGCAGGTAGCGAGCTCTTGTGTTTTCTGGATGCGTATTCAGGTTATCATCAGATCAAACTTAACAAGGAAGATTGGGAGAAGACGTCGTTTATCACCCCCTTTGGTGCTTTTTGTTACAAGACCATGACTTTTGGGTTGAAGAATGCAGGAGCAACTTATCAGAGGTGTATCCAGAATTGTTTTCATGATCAGATTGGGCGCAATGTGCACGCTTATGTTGATGATGTGGTTATCAAGTCAGAAAAAGCCGGGTCATTTATTAATGACCTTGCAGAGACATTCAAGAATCTGAGAGAGTACAAGATGAAGCTTAATCCTACGAAGTGTGTGTTTGGGGTTCCAGCGGGCAAGTTACTTGGTTTCATTGTGTCAGAGCGTGGAATTGAGGCAAACCCGGAAAAAATTCGTGCAATCCAGAGTTTGAAAAGGCCAGAGGAGTTGGCTGATGTTCAGAAGCTGACAGGCTGTGTGGCTGCGTTGATGTCGGGGGGTTACCCCCGGGTAGGGTAATGATGAGGTAAAGACATGTAAGGTTAAGGCAGTAAGCTGTCCGAGGGAACGATTGAGCAAGGACGCAGGAGGCGTCATCCGACGTAAGGTGTACGTCCGAGGTATACTTTCCGAGGTATATCCTCCGAGGTATCAACCTCGGGGCAGTCAGCTAGCTACCACAGGAATAAGATACTCTCCACCGAGGTATATGATCAGGAGTGTTATCCGAGGTTGGCAGCAAGGATCGAGGCATGTCAGAGAGGTCACGGGTGCCGCAGAGCTCGTAGCCCGAGGCTTCAGAGGACGGCGAGGTCCGTCCACGGGATTCCCGGAAGCTCGGGGGCCTAGGAGCTGACTTGGCCATTTCGGGAAAGGTCTACAGGCTAGACCTCGGCAGGCTACTGAAGTATGACCCGAAGAGGAAAGCTAGGCCTGGCTGGCCTGACAGTCCGGCCGTTGGGCTGGCAGGAGGCAGAGGCTTGTCTTCTACCTTTTGGCCATGCCATTGTCAGTTGTAGGCAGGGGTAAAAATGTACTTCGGCCTGTGTATATATGCGGCTTCTCTACCCCCAGAGAGGGAGAGGCACAAACCCTAGCTCATTTCCCCCTTCGTAGTTTCACCTTCTACCTCGAGCTCTCACTTTGGTAGCAACATACAGCTCGAGGAGCACCTTGTACTTGAGAACCACACTGATATATTGAGAGAGGCAAGGCAGGAGTAGGGGTTTTACTTCCTCACGAAGGCCCCGAACCTGGGTACATCGTGGTGTCTTTTGTGTTCTTGGCTTTCTTGGTTTCTTGTTCATGTTCTTGTGGTTTCTTGCATGTTCTTGCTTGTGCACGTCTTGAGTGCATAAACCCTCCCCGGATTCCCCCAACGACCGTTCGGCCCCAACTAAGCCATACCCATGGCATCTGCCGTGATCCCACCACGACAGTTGGCGCCCACCGTGGGGCAGATTGAGGCGTTGGGTGGAGTTTCCATCCGGACGGGCTCCTCTGGGTGTGTTCTTTCTGGCCTTGTTACCAAGATTGGCGAGTTCGCCTTTGTGAGCGACAATGCGGGGTGCTTCGCCGGCAAGCCTTTCCCCACCGATGGTTTCCTCATGATGCTCGGCAGCTTCCCCACTTACGTTGCTGTCGAGGTGGTTCGCGAGTACCCGGAGCAGGTGCTCGTGGACGACGAAACTCCTCTCCTGGCGGCTTTGGGTCGGCGTGTCACTCGCCCTCCGAGGTGTGTGGAGGTGATGATGGCTGGTACCAGGCCTGCAGCTAGCAAGGCAGATGCTGGCAAGGTCGCGCTAGCCGAGGTGGAGGCGACACCAACCGCGCTGCCTGAGAAATCAGGTCGGACGGCGAAGTTTCCGTACGAGAAACCTAGTCAGAATGAGCAGTTGGGCATGCCAAGGGAAGAAGTTCCCTTAGAAGCTATCGTTGATAGGTTAGCTCGGCCACTCGCAGTAGAGGCAAGTGTGGAGCATACGGTGGCCGGGTTAGAGGCAGAGCGCCAGAGGGTGCTGAGAGAAGCTCGGTTGCTGGCCGAGGCTAAGCAGCAGTTCGATATGGAGCAGAAGGAGTACAATGCTGCACATGGTATAGAGGATGGTTTTACTCCGGTTGTGCGGCGTAAGAAAGCTGCTCTGCTCAACCGAGGCAAGGACCTCTATGGGGAGATGGCTAGGGCCGCAGTCTCGGGCTCGAGTAAGGCAACAAGTAGCAGGTCGGCTACTGGTAGGCCGGTGTATAGTTCACCAGCTAAGAACCTTAGAGCAGCCGAAGCAGTAAGGGCCGGGCTATCGGAGTTGACCGGAGATGCATGGCGTGAGCAGCAGAAGCGGCTCAATGAGTTAGTGCATGTGGCCAGCAAGCAAAATGAAGCCCTCCGCAAGGCCGGGCTTGGCGGTTCGCAGGCGGTCCATTCGATTAGGCCAGTTAGCCAGGGGTCCAAGGGGCAAGCCTCGTCTCCACACGTCGGAGGAGCCGATCGTGCCCGGAGTGTCACTTCAGGTCGGAACAAGGAGATGCAGCTGCAAGTGTACGATCCGGTGTTAGCTGGGAAGCAAAAGGTCGGCAACGCTAGCCGAGCCAATGGAGACCCCGGCCCAGGTGATGCAAGCCGAGCTAAGGGCCGTTCAGCTCAGGGAAATCAGAACGGTGGGCAAGCAGCGTCGGCTGGCCGAGGTAAACCACCTCAGCCCCCGAGGCATCAGCAGCAACCCCGGCCGCAGGAGCAGTATCAGCAAGAGCCGGAGTATGTTCCGCAGCCGAAGAACGTCGGTCGAGGTGGCGACCGATATGATGATGGAAATTCAGCCATGGAGCGGGCTGGATTCTATAGAGTGGATGGTGCATTGGGAGAGCGTATCGGAGCTCGGACGTTGCCTACAGGTGATGCGCGCTACAAGCTAGATCGGATTTACATGTCCGAGAATTGGAGGAGGAAGGCCCTCCTGGTCCGGCGTGTTTTGGACCTCGGATCATGAAGGAACCACCTCCACCGGTGTCTCAGTTTCAGTTGGGTCGGAGTACCAGGCCGTACAATGGGAGCACCAAGCCGCAAGATTGGCTAGCTGATTATGTTTCAGCAGTATACATTGCGGGGGGCAATCGCCGATGGGCGGTCCGGTATCTCCCGCACATGTTGGAAGGTCCTGCTCGGATCTGGCTGAACAATTGCCGGAGAATAGCATCGATTGCTGGCTGGATTTAGAGGAGGCATTCAATAGCAACTTCGCCAGCACTTACAGGAGGCCAAACCGACCTCAGCTTTTGCAGGCGTGCAAGCAGGAGGACAATGAGACTGACCGAGAATTCTTGACTCGGTGGAGCAATGTTCGGAACTCCTGTGAGGGAGTTATCGAAGCACAGGCTATAGCGTGGTTTGCTGATGGATGTCGGTATGGTAGCATGTTGTGGCAGAGGCTCCAGAGAGATATGCCAAAGACTCTGGCCGAGACGATTCGGATAGCTGATTCCTATGCCCTTGGCGATCCGATGCAGCCTCTGCTGGATGGGAATGCCCGGAACAGGAGGAATCCGATGAACAACCGCAACAACGGACCGAGGTTTGATAACCGTCAAGAGTTCGGGCAGAAGAGGAGAGAACCAGATTTCCAAGTCAATGCTGTAAACCCAAGTCAGTCCGGACCTGGAGGCGCCCAGAAACCGAAGACTGAGGGTCAGGCGTGGACTCCGAACCAGAACCAGAATCAGGGAGGTGGTGCGAAGCAGTGGCAGGAGGCCGGACCACCTGTGACTTACGAGTCATTGGTGAATGGACCATGTATCTATCATGGCAGGAATGGCAGAACACCCAACCATACCACTCTGCAGTGTAGTTTTCATCACCGAACCGCTGCAGAAGGGGCGAAAGCTGGGGCAAACCGGAGTGGGCCACCGAACCAATGGCGTAGACCTCAATATCCGAACACGCAGCAGCAGCATAAGCCGACCATAGCGGCGCAGAATCAGAGCTTAACCGGAGCAAATTCAACCCCGGTGCATGCGGCCCAAAATCAGAAGACGGTGCAGGCGAAACCGGTGAATGCAGTGAGTGCCCAGGGCAACAACAACAACGGTGGTGCCGGCCAAAGCCAAACGTGGTCCTTTGAGAATCAGAGGTATGAGAACCCCGGTAATGATTATAGGGAAGTACATCAGAGCTACGTGGTGTTTGTGACTGAGTCAACTGATAAGAAGAGTATGCTGAGGCGTGCCAAGGAGGTGAATGCAGTATCTCCGGCGGTGGTGAAATACATGAACTGGTCCGAGCAAGAGATCACTTGGAGCAGGCAAGATACACCTCGGATCATGCCGAGCCCTGGAAACTATGCACTGGTGGTGGATCCGACGTTTTGTGGGCCGACCAACAATGTGAGATTCACCCGAGTCTTGGTGGACAATGGGAGTGCCATAAATATCATGTACCGAGACACAATGGTCAAGCTGGGATACTCACCGAACCAGTTGCAGCCTAGCAGCTGTACATTTCACGGTATTGTGCCCGGGGTCTCTTGTGCACCTATGGGAAAGATTTGGGTCGACGTGGGTTTTGGTACCCGAGATAACAGCCGAGTTGAAAGTCTTGAGTTCGAGGTTGTGGACTTGCAGAGCCCTTACCATGCCTTGCTGGGAAGGCCAGCCTTGGCCAAGTTCATGATCTCCACTCATGTGGCTTACCTAAAGATGAAAATGCCGGGGCCCAAGGGAATAATAACCATTTCTGGTGACTACAAGAAGGCTATGCAATGTGCCTCGGCGGGATCCAGTTTAGCCGAGTCCTTGGTGATCGCGGCGGAGAAGAAGCAACTTCAGAAGGTGGTGGCAATGGCGCAGTCTACTCAGCTCGGCATGTCCGGACTAATTACTCCGGACATGAGCGCTTCATTCGAGGTGCCCAAGGAGACCAAGAAAATCCCGCTGGACTCGGAGAACCCGGAGCGTTTCGCCATCATTGGTACTGGCATGGACGAGAAATAGGAAAGCGCGCTCTGTCACTTCCTCCGTGAGAATCGGGACATTTTTGCATGGTCGGCTAAAGACCTGCCAGGTGTTCCGAGGGAGTTGGCAGAGCACTCTTTGTTTGTTCGGCCAGAGGTGAAACCAGTGCGTCAACCGACGCGGCGGCTCTCAGATGACCGAAGAAAGGTGGTACTCGAAGAACTGGCGAAGTTACTGGCTGCAGGCTTCATCATGGAAGTGCTGCATCCGGACTGGATATCTAATCCAGTCCTCGTGGAGAAAAAGAAGGACGAACCGGCGGTAGTCAAGGTGTGGCGCATGTGCATTGACTTCACCAACCTGAACAAGGCGTGCCCGAAGGATCCCTTTCCTTTACCTCGGATTGATCAAGTGATCGATTCTACGGCTGGATGTGAGCTGTTGTCTTTTATTGATGCATATTCTGGTTTTCACCAGATCCCACTGAACACTGATGATCAAATAAAGACTGCCTTTATTACCCCGTACGGGGCGTATTGCTATCGTGTCATGTGTTTCGGTTTGAGAAATGCCGGGGCAACTTATCAAAGGTGTATGCAGAAGTGCTTACATTCTCAAATGGGCAAGAATGTGCAAGTGTATGTCGATGACATTGTTATCAAAACTAAAAAGAAGCATACTCTCATCGAAGACCTCGAAGAGACATTTGCAAATTTAAGAAAGTATCGGTTGAAACTTAACCCGGACAAGTGCACCTTTGGTGTCCCGGCTGGAAAATTGCTCGGTTTCCTCGTATCGAGCCGAGGTATAGAAGTTAACCCGGCTAAGATCCGAGCTATCGAAAGAATGAAGTTGCCGAACTGTTTAAAAGATGTGCAGAAGTTCACGGGATGCCTTGCATCTTTAAGTCGGTTTGTAAGTCGGCTAGGAGAAAAAGCCTTACCATTGTATCAACTTATGAAGAAAAGTACCAGTTTCACTTGGACCCCGCAGGCGGACGCGGCGTTCAATGAGCTGAAGAAGATGTTGTCCACTGCTCCGGTGTTGGCATCCCCTTTGCAGAATGAACCGATGTTGATATACATTGCGGCTACAAACCGGGTCGTAAGTGTTGCAGTGGTGGTGGAGCGAGACGAAGGAGGCAAATCGGTGCAGAGACCAATCTACTACCTGAGCGAGGTGATATCCACGTCGAAGCAAAACTACCCCCACTACCAGAAGATGACGTACGGAGTATACCTGGCGGTTAAGAAACTGAAGCATTACTTCCAAGAGCATCCCATGACGGTGGTATGTGATGCTCCAATCTCGGAGATCATCGGATGCAAGGACGCAACTGGGCGAGTTGCCAAATGGGCGATCGAGGTATCTCCATACACTCCGCATTATGAAAGGCGAGATGCAATCAAGTCGCAGGCGCTGCCGGACTTTTTATGCGATTGGGCCGAGATGCAATATGAGCCGCCCTTGCCGGACTATAATTATTGGAAGATGCACTTTGATGGGTCCAAGACCAAGGTCGGATTAGGTGCCGGCGTAGTCCTAACCTCGCCGAAGCAAGACCAGTTGAAGTATGTGCTGCAAATCCATTTCTCGGCGTCGAACAACGTGGCGGAGTATGAGGCCCTGATCCATGGGCTCAAGGTGGCAAAGGAGATAGGTGTCCGGCGTATAGAATGCTTCGGCGATTCAGCTTTGGTGGTGCATCAATCCACCGGCACTTGGGATGCGTTGGATGCGAACATGGAGTTGTATCGGTTTCATGTGCAAAAGGTGTCTGGGTTCTTCGAAGGATGTGAGTACAAGCACATACCTCGGGGGGAGAATGAAGCCGCCGACGTATTGTCCAAGCTCGGTTCATCCAAAGAACCGGTGCCACCGGGGATAGCGCTGAACCATTTGAGAACTCCTTCAATCAAGCCCTCGCCTGACTCCGAGTCAATTTTCTTACCGCCAAGTTCGGAGTCTGAGCCTATTCCTATGGAGGTAGACGTCGGATGCGTTTGGCCGGACTCGGGGACTGCTTCGCAGTATCCGAGGACTGATGGAGCTTTTCCTATGGAGATAGATGATGGGAACTTCGGGTCTGACCCGGGGACTTCGCACCAACACTCGGGGACTGGCCGAGCAATGGTGGAGGAAATCATGAAGGAGATCATGGCGACCGAACCAATGGAGATAGATGAGAGGCTTTTTCCTCTGCATCCAGTGCCGGAATGGGCGGAGCAGATCATGAACTTCATAGCCGATGGAAGTTTGCCAAGTGATACAACCGAGGCAAGGAGAATCCAGAGGAGAGCTAAGGGATACACCATCATCAACAAGGAGCTATACAAGAGAAGTGTGACCGAGGTGTTGCAGAGGTGTGTCGAACCAGCTGAAGGCAAGGAGATGCTTTTAGAAATCCACCAAGGAGAATGTGGACATCATTGCAGCACAAGAGCTCTGGTGGCCAAGGTGTTCCGGCACGGGTTCTATTGGCCCACCGCCAATGCCGATGCAGAAGATATAGTTCGGAAATGTGAAGGGTGCCAAAGGTTCGCCAAGCAGCAGCACATGCCAGCTTCGGCGCTCAAGACCATTCCTATCACGTGGCCCTTTGCAGTTTGGTGTCTGGACATGGTGGGAGAATTCAAGCCAGCCCGAGGCAATATGACTCACATACTGGTGATGGTGGACAAATTCACTAAGTGGATCGAGGTGAAGCCAATCCGAAAAGTGGATGGTCATACGGCGGTGACCTTTTTGAAGGAAATAATCCTGAGATACGGATATCCTCATAGTATCATTACAGACAACGGCACGAACTTTGCTGTCGGAGAGTTTGCTCGGTTCTGCATGAGTAAGGGAATTCGACTTGACGTAGCCTCGGTGGCTCACCCACAGGCTAATGGGCAAGTAGAGAGGTCAAATGCATTGGTATTGGCCGGAATCAAAGCTCGGTTGGTAGAACCACTGTTGAAAACACCGGGGTGTTGGATCGATGAGATACCAGCAGTTCTGTGGGGTCTAAGGACCACACCGAACAGATCAACTGGCTATACGCCATTTTTCATGGTCTATGGGGCCGAGGCAATGCTGCCAACCGACATTGAATATGATGCGCCCAGAGTGGCAATGTACACAGAAGCCGAGGCTAAAGAAGCTCGGGAAGATGCTGTAGATTGCTCGAGGAAGCAAGAGAATTGGCCTTATCTCGGTCAGCAATATATCAGCAGGGTCTCCGACGTTATCAAAGTCGGCATGTAAAACCCCGAAAGTTTAATGAAGGAGATCTAGTGCTGAGGCTTGTTCAGCGCAGCAAAGGTCGGCACAAGTTGTCACCTCCATGGGAGGGACCATACATTGTGAGCCGAGCTTTGCACAATGATTCGTACTATCTTATAGATGCACAGGAGCCAAGGGGAGATGGGCTGGACAGACCCGATTTGGAGCTTCAGCGTCCATGGAATGTAGCTCTACTCCGACCCTTCTACTGTTGAAGGAAGTAATGTATGTACCTCGGCTGATCTTTAAATAAAAACTTCGGCACCTCGAGAGTGAGCTCGGGGACTGCCTCGCTCTTATGATTGCATGTTTCTTTTTGTTTGTACTCTTTCTTCGTTCGTATGCCGAACTATTTTGAACCTCGTCTCAAACTTCAAGTACTGTATGCTATGTAACTAATCTTGTGACTCGACTGACGAACGCCAGCATGGCAGTCAAGAGCAAAGACGAAAGAACATGGGAAACATGAAAATGAACTCGGGGACTCGGTCCAAAAAGACAGTTCGGCATATGTCGTTTACTAACCCCTGTTTTTACTTCTTTTTTATGTCGGATGACTTTGAAACATACCTCGGAATTTACCAAGTACTGTATGCTATGAACAACAATCTTGTGACTCGACTGTCGAACGCCAGAATGGCAGACAAGAGCAAAGAATGCCAAATATAGTAAACACGAAAGTAAACTCGAGCAATCATTCAAAAGGATTCGACATAAAGCTTAGAAAAGCATGGTTCGAATGAGCATGATAGTAATAGAGGTAGCAAAGGAACTACTTAAGTTTGATTACATCTGCGTCCCGGCATACCGGGGATTTAATGAAGTTTTTTGGCCAAGCATAAGTTCAGGTCGAGGCATCAGGAATTACGTCGGCAGCAGCCGATGTAGCAGGGATTTCGTCCGGAGCCGAGGTAGCCTGGGAAGTGCTGGCAACGTCGGCAGTAACCTCGGCACCAGGTTGTGGAGAAGCCTCGGTTTCTGCTTCGCGGGTTTCACCGCCGTCACCTTGCTCGGCCTCGACGTCGGATTCTGTTTCGTATTCCTCGTCTTCTGGCTCGTAATCCTCGGCGTCGGAGTAGGTGTCTCCTTCGCTCAAGTTCTTCGTGGTGGCATATCCAGCAAAGTAGTTGGCCATCTTTTGGCGGCGCGCGACAAGGATCGGGTCGGACGACCAAGGGAGCCTCGCCGGAGAGTGTTCATCTTCTCGAGGTCGATCTTCTCGCACCAAGTCATGATAAACCTGAGAGCGGCATCAGCTCCAGCGCGAGCTGAAGATGAGCGCCACTCTCGCAATCTTCTTTCGGTGTCGCGAAGCTGGGCGGCGAGCTCGGGCGTAGATTTGGGAGCGTCGGCAAGAGGCCATAAGGCTCGGAAAGCAGACGCACCTGCATCAAGAAGTTCCGACCCAATGGTTTTCAAGGGATTGATCCGAGCCTTGATGGCCACGATGTGGTCCTCAACGGTCCAGACGGGGTTCGTCTCCTTACGCCTCTCCCTGTGCCGAGCAGTGATACTGCGGGCCGAGACTTGGGTGTAGGTGAAATGCTCTGCAGAAGGATAGCATGTTAATAATGAAAGAGATAGTTCGGCAAAGAGCCGGTATTGTTGAGGACAAAGCAAAGCTAAGGGGGCAAGAAACTTACCGTCCATCTCGCGGTTGATAGTTTGCAGCGTCGGGAGAAACTGGTTGACCTGCGCTTGCAGAGCTTCCAAAGCCTCTGTGGCCGAGGTGGCGCGGGTCTCGGCTAACTGGAGCGCTTCCTGGTGATCCTTGGCGGCATCCTCCCGAAGTTTCTTCTCTGTTTCGACAACACTGGCCTTTTCCGCCTGCAGCTGCTCTTTTTCAGACGTCCGCAGCTCAGTGATGCGCTTGAGCTCCTTTACCAGACGAGCTACTTCGGCTTTCTCTTGTTGTAGCTTCTCGTCCAAAGAGTTCTTTTCTGCAAGGACGGCCTTGTGCTCGTCGTGGAGTTTCTTGTGGTCAAACAAGAGGGTATGAAAGATATCCGTGCGGACGTTCATAGTATTCTGCAAGGAAGAAAAACATAGCTCGGTTAGAAAGGCTATACCTCGACAAGAGTCTCGGGGACTCGGAGTCAAATCATTGGGAAAATGTTGCCGGGGTATGCCTCGACAGGAGTCTCGGGGACTCGTACCCGAGGTGCATGCTAAAGTAAGTAAAATGGTTTGGATACGTCGGATGAAAATGGAAAGTTGAGATTCAAGCCAAACAATTTTAACTCCGGCGGAGCGTCAATAGTTTACCTCGAATCTCGGGGACTGGGAATGGTGGATATTAGATGAGATACTGCATGAAAGTAAAGAGAATAGGACTTACGTCGATGTTTTGAGCAGCACGCAGGGCAGCAGTTTGTAGATCATATACGCTTCGGCCGCAGGCGCTGTTTCCCGCAGGATGCTCAGCCACCGGAGCAGCTAGGGAGGCCGAGGAGACCTCGTCTGCAGAATTCCAGTCTGCATTGTAGTGTTCCAAGGAGCCGAGGCTCTGGTCACTGTCAGTGCGCAGAGGAGGAAATCCCCACGGTCCGCCCTGCTCGATGCCCCTAACCGAGGCCTCCAAGGCCAAAGCAGCCTCGGAGCTTGAAGCAGGCCGGTTATCCAATATAAGAGATGCCCTCCGAGCATATTCTTCGGCCGGAGGGGCAGTCTCATCAACGGGTGCGGCGAATGGAGGAATTCGGCGTGTCACCGGGGGAGGAGACCTCGGTTGCATCCTTGAAGGAGAAGAGATAGTCAGGGTGCCAGACCCAGATGTTGGTTTGGGGGTGACCTTAGACTTCACCGTCTCTTTCTCTTTCTCCTTGCCCTTCTCCAACGGCAAGGTAGTCTGGCGAACTGGTTTTTGGGGCTGTTGCTTGGGCTGTTGCTTCTGCTGTTGCTTCTGCTGATGCTTCTGCTGTTGCTGCTGTTGGTTGCGGGCAGTCTGGCTGCGGGGGGAGAGTCGAGGCTCCGGCAAGGCGGTAGCCGGAGTTCTGGCGCGATTGGTCCCCGCATCCGTTTGAGGACGCGGAGAAGTCTGACCTCGGGTGGGGGCAGATTTCCCCAAGGCCGGGCCAGACCTCGGTGGAGGAGATCCGGGGCGAGAGTTCGTCGGGGTGGTCGTGGCTTCAGAGGCACCAACGGGTGCAGTCATGGAGGATACCTCCTGATCCACGTCTATGGGGTCACTGCAACGAAAGAAGATGGTCAAGTGTTAATACCGAGGTAATATGTTTAAGCAACAAACATTGTTGGCTATAGAAGCAAAGCATTACCCATCCGAGGTAGGAAACCTCTTGCCCCCTCGGGCATGAGGAGGATTTCCGGACTTCTTCAGCCGACGTCTCTTGACCGGAGCCTCAGTGGGTCCGGAGGCTCCAGTGGCGGATGGTTCGGCGGCCGAAGTTGCGGCACCAGCGCGTTTCCGGCTGGTTGCTGGAGTAAAGTTCGGAAGGTGAGGAAGGCAGGAGATAGGTACCGCGTTTATTGGTTCCATGACGAGAAACCCCTCCTCGTCATCCGAAATCTCTTGAACTGAAGCTTGTGCTTGAGGCTTACCCGCGGTGGTGATGCGGGCCGAGGCAATGGGCATATAATCCTCGTTGTCAGGGTCCACGTTGGATGGTGGGTCCTCGACAGGGAGATCCTTGCCGAAGTGGTCCGCAGGATGGACTCCATCCTCGGCGGTCTGGCGGGAGAACAGCTGTATGGCAGACATATGAAAAGGAGTTAGGAAGAAAATTGTCAAGATGAACGTCGGTAGCAAGACCTCGGTGGTAAAGGAGTACGAAGAAAACGTCGGAATAGCGTACCTGTTTCGCTGGCTTGGTCCGGTAGTGGGGTTCCCTTCCCCATGTCCAAGCGTCAGGGATCTTGGACTTGGTGATAGCTCGGACTCGCCGAGCTACCGCGGCGTTGTCCAGTGCAACGTGCGTATGGCGGGTGGGGTCATAAAGACCGCTCATGTGGCAGATCTTGTGAGACCTCGCCTGGAGAGGGGAGACCCTGCGCTTCACGAATGTGCAGGCCAGGTCATCAGCCGTCAGGACTTTCCCGTCGTTTCCGGGGTCCTCCGGGTCCTGCCATTTCGCAATGTACCATGGATGGACTTGAGTTCGCCGCTGTGAGGGGGAGTGTAGTCCCAGTTGAGCTGTTCTGTAGGAGGGCTGAGGTTAAACGCCGGCAGGTTGAGGAGGTCCTCTTCGCCGGAGTTCTTCACGTAAAACCACGTCCGGAGCCACTTGCGAACGGTGTCCGGAGTAGTGATACGTGGGAAGATGGAGTTTCGGCGAGGAGCTACGGTGGCAGCTCCGCAGGCGGTTAATTGCTTGGGCAGATCCTTGTTCTTTGGATCCGGGATCACTTGCCGCTTGAGTTGGAAGTAGCGAGAAAAGAGGTCTACCGTGGCTTTGAGGCCGAGGTATCCCTCAGAGAAGGAAACGATGCAGGAGAGAGTGGTGATGGCGTTGGCGGGGAGGTGATGAACCTGGAGTCCGAACTTGTCGAGGAAGCTCCGGAAGAAATCACTAACGGGCAGTCCGAAGCCGCGCTGGAAGTGCGCGACGAAGACCACCCGTTCCCCTTCCTTGACTTGAGGCTCGAGTTCGCCCTCTGGCAGGCGACATTCTACCCCGGCGGGAATCCGCCGAGTCGCCCTGAGCCACTGGATTTCGTCCGGAGTTACATCCGAACCTTCCCAGCCGGCTCGTTCTCCGACCTCCAGTTCGAGGTCTGGAACCTCGGTTTGTTCCGAAGTCTCAGGAGGAGACATCTCGGCAGAATCAATCTGCAGAGAATGCACAGAAGTTTAGCAAAGGAAAAAGTAAATCTGGAATCTAAGGCTATATCTGGCTAACTCAGGAGGAGTTGGACGGCTATCTAATGTACATAGAGGCACATATATGCTAGGCGAACGTCTGTCCGAGGTATGAAACTCATTTCTACCCAAAAAAGTATGCGAGTAAGATCTACCGGAGGAGGTAAATAGAATTTTATTCAAGAACATATGAAGAACCAAAGCGCGAAGAGGAAGAAACCTAGGCAATGCCTAGGGTATCAAGAAAGGGAGTACATACCGTGAAAACGAGGTGCTGAAGGGCGGCGCCGGTGACGCGGTCGCAGCGGCGACGAAGGAGCTGCTCGTCGGCGGCGGCTGGAACGCGTTTCTTCTCAACCGGAAGCGGCGGCGCTGGTGCGATGGAGGCGAGACGGCGAGTGAATGAGGAAGAAGAGGGAAGCACTGCCCTGGGCCCGTATTTATAACCGCGGGCGGTAACTGCGCACTACCGCGCGGTTATCGGAGCGGCGAGTGGGATCGTTTGTGCACAATGGCCCACGTGGCACGAAGATAGCGGTGGGCGAGCAGGCCACAGGATCGGTTGCAGGAGGCAAACCGTCGTGCGGCGCGGTTACTGGAGCGCGAAGCGGCGCAAGCGGGAAACCTCCGCTGACGTGGGCCGCGTGGTGGAAAGCACTCGAGTGCTTTGACTATCGTGGACCAGGAAGTGACGGATGGGACACGTGAACAGTGTTCTCTGACCGAAGTCAGTAAGGATGCAGAAATCGAGGGGTTGACGTCCGAGATCTCGGCGGATACTTCGGAAAAGCAGCATGGCCCGAGGAACAGACCGATGGATTTCTCGGGTATTGGTTCGGTAACCTGCAAAACATTGTAGCGCATGTGGTTTCGGGTTGAACCTGATGCGGCCTTTCATCCGAGGCTGCGAGACCACATCAGCTTCGGGGACTACTGTCGGGGGGTTACCCCCGGGTAGGGTAATGATGAGGTAAAGACATGTAAGGTTAAGGCAGTAAGCTGTCCGAGGGAACGATTGAGCAAGGACGCAGGAGGCGTCATCCGACGTAAGGTGTACGTCCGAGGTATACTTTCCGAGGTATATCCTCCGAGGTATCAACCTCGGGGCAGTCAGCTAGCTACCACAGGAATAAGATATTCTCACCGAGGTATATGATCAGGAGTGTTATCCGAGGTTGGCAGCAAGGATCGAGGCATGTCAGAGAGGTCACGGGTGCCGCAGAGCTCGTAGCCCGAGGCTTCAGAGGACGGCGAGGTCCGTCCACGGGTTCCCGGAAGCTCGGGGGCCTAGGAGCTGACTGGCATTTCGGGAAAGGTCTACAGGCTAGACCTCGGCAGGCTACTGAAGTATGACCGAAGAGGAAAGCTAGGCCTGGCTGGCCTGACAGTCCGGCCGTTGGGCTGGCAGGAGGCAGAGGCTTGTCTTCTACCTTTTGGCCATGCCATTGTCAGTTGTAGGCAGGGGTAAAAATGTACTTCGGCCTGTGTATATATGCGGCATCTCTACCTCCAGAGAGGGGAGAGGCACAAACCCTAGCTCATTTCCCCCTTCGTAGTTTCACCTTCTACCTCGAGCTCTCACTTTGGTAGCAACATACAGCTCGAGGAGCACCTTGTACCTGAGAACCACACTGATATATTGAGAGAGGCAAGGCAGGAGTAGGGGTTTTACTTCCTCACGAAGGCCCCGAACCTGGGTACATCGTGGTGTCTTTTGTGTTCTTGGCTTTCTTGGTTTCTTGTTCATGTTCTTGTGGTTTCTTGCATGTTCTTGCTTGTGCACGTCTTGAGTGCATAAACCCTCCCCGGATTCCCCCAACGACCGTTCGGCCCCAACTAAGCCATACCCATGGCATCTGCCGTGATCCCACCACGACAGTTGAGCCGGTTTATTTCCCGGCTTGGCGAAAAAGCTATTCCATTGTATAAGCTGTTGAAGAAGACAGATAATTTTGTGTGGAATCAAGAGGCAGATGAGGCCTTTGAGGCCTTGAAGAAGCAGTTGTCACAAGCGCCAGTTTTAGCGGCGCCGGGTCCCAAGGAACCCATGCTTTTGTATGTTGCAGCCGGGCCTCAAGCTGTGAGTGCCGTGGTGGTGGTTGAGCGAAAAGAGGAAGGAAAAGAGAACCCGGTACAAAGGCCGGTCTATTATGTCAGCGAGGTCCTATCAGAAGCAAAGCAGAGATACCCACATTGGCAGAAGCTAGTGTTTGGTGTTTTCATGGCTAGTAGAAAGTTGAAGCCGTATTTTCAGGAGCATCCAATTACGGTGGTCAGTTCTATTCCCTTAGCAGATATCATCAGAAACTCCGAAGCTACAGGAAGAATTGCCAAGTGGGCAATTGAAATGGGGGATTATCACATTGATTATGTGCCTCGCACAGCTATCAAGTCTCAGGCGTTGGCAGATTTTCTTAATGATTGGACACAGTTGAATGTACCACCTCTCACCCCGAGTCTCAAATCTTGGGTTATGCATTTTGACGGGTCTAAACAAGAGCAAGGTTCAGGAGCTGGAGTGGTGTTAACTTCTCCCAAAGGTGACAAGTTGAGTTATGTTTTGCAAATTCACTTTGATTGTACCAATAATGTGGCAGAGTATGAGGCCTTGTTACATGGTTTGCGTATGGCAAAGGAGATGAACATCAAGCGTATTAAGTGCTATGGGGATTCAGATCTTGTGGCGCAGCAAGTTTCAGGAACTTGGGACAGAAAAGATGCAACTATGGCGGCTTACAGGCGAGAGGTGGATAGAGTAGCTGGGTTCTTCTCAGGCTATCAGGTGGATCACATTGACCGCAGGAAAAACGATGCTGCAGATGCTTTGTCAAGACTCGGCTCACGCAGAGAGCCGGTTCCACCTAACGTTTTCTTGGACGAACTATGGGCTCCATCAGTCAAGTCCCAGGATGAGGAAGAGTTGGTAGACCCGGATTCGCAGCTGGTGGCTGTAACCCGGGAAATTCCAGAGTGGACAGAACCGTATCTTGCATATCTTTTGAGAGGGGAGTTGCCCCAGCAGGAAGTCATAGCCCGGCAGATCGTGCGCCGGTGTAAGGCCTATGTGGTCATAGATGGTGAGTTATATAAGAGAAGTGTTTCAGGGGTATATCAGAGATGTGTGTCTGGAAAGGAGGGCCGGCAAATTTTGAAGGAAATTCACGAGGGAGATTGTGGTCATCATGCTTCAACTAGGTCTTGGTTGCAAAAGCTTTCAGGCACGGTTTCTTTTGGCTCACAGCCCAGGCAGATGCAGAGCGCTTGGTGAATAGATGTGATGGATGTCAAAGGTATGCAAGACAGATTCATGTGCCGGCTCAGGAGTTGAGAACAATACCTTTGACTTGGCCCTTTGCAGTTTGGGGGCTTGATATGGTGGGTCCTTTCAGCATGTCTCCTTGTAAGAAAACCCACCTCCTCGTTGCCATTGACAAGTTTACCAAGTGGGTTGAGGTCATGCCTGTTACAAATTGTGAGGCGGCAACAGCAGTGAAGTTTTGAAGCAGATCATACACAGGTTTGGGTATCCCCATAGTATTATCACAGACAATGGTACTAATATGTCCTTGGGAGAGATGGCAAAGTTTTGTGGAAACAATGGTATACGTTTGGATGTTGCTTCTGTGGCTCATCCTCAGGCCAATGGGCAAGTTGAACGAGCTAACCAGGAGTTACTCAGAGGATTGAAACCACGTCTCCGGGTCCCGTGTCTCAGAGCCGCCGGAGCGTGGGTGGAGGAATTGCCATCAGTTGTTTGGGGAATCAATACAACACCAAACAGATCCACAAAGATGACCCCTTTCTTCATGGTGTATGGGGCAGAGGCAGTTTTGCCAAGTGATATTATTCATGACTCGCCTCGCGTGGCGGCTTACGTGGAGACAGAAAATGAGAAGACCCGGCAGGATTCTGTTGACCTGCTGGAGGAGAATAGAGAGCAAGCATTGGAAAGATCAGCAATTTATCAGCAAGATTTGAGGCGGTATCACAGCCGCCGGGTTAAAACTCGCACCTTCCAGGAAGGTGATCTAGTGTTGCGATGGGTGCAGTCCAAGGAAGGGATGCACAAGTTATCTCCTCCTTGGGAAGGGCCCTTCATCATAAGCAAGAAATTGAACAATGGTTCATACTATTTGGTGGACGCTAGAGAGAAATCAGAGACAGTCAATGACTCAACACACTCTACCTTTTCTATGGAAGAGCGTGAGAGGCCGTGGAACATTGCGCAGCTGCGCCCATATTATACTTAGCATGAAAAAGATGTATCAGATGTAACACATGATGTAACAGGCAGCAGGTTTCAGACGCGCTCTTTTCCTTACCAGGGTACCTAAGGGGACTGGAAGGTTTTTAATGAGGCGGCTTGCTGACCTAACCTTTTCTATCAATAAAGTGAAGGTTGAAACAGAAATTTGTCTTGTCTCAGTTTATGTTTCAGTTTTATAAGCCGGTTATTTTTCTTTGTTCTATATGTATTGTGGCAGTTCTGGGTCAAGCTTGGTCCTGGGGGCTTGTCATTGAGATAGCTAAAGTTATTTCCCCAGGACCCGGCTCATAAGTATCCCCGGGTTTCAGTTTTGGTTGCAGTTGTTTAAGTTTTTTATTTTTGAGGATGCCCAGAGAGTGCGTCCCACCAGTATTTTGGATCAATGGGGTACTGAGGCATAAGCCCTTTACTTTATAAACATTGATCCAGGTCTTGGGGGCTCTTACTGCAAAAAGTCTGTAGCTGCAATCCCAAGACCCGGCTTTTATGCCACTAGTATTCTTGGTTATCTTGCTGTGTAGCTGATGTGACTCGCACTTATATGGCCTGATTGCACACCTGGAAACTCAATCAACCATGAAGCCCATTGGGACTTGGTTTGACCCTGTTTTTCTCAGAGAAGTTGCGCCAGGATATCCATGCGAAAGCCGGCTCACAGTTAAAGAAACCAAAAGGGTCATCAAAACCACAGAAGATAAGCAATTGGATATTTCAAGTGTCATGTGATTCCACATAGTTTCACCAAAGTTTAAAACAAGTGCAAAAGCACACATCACAGGCATGGTATCAGAATAGCTAAGTTATTACAATAAAGTGCCCCAAGGGCCGAATGATATAAGTTTTCTAGCAGAGACACAGCATCTGCATAAGTTAAGAGCCGGCTTCTGGAGCCGGGTTAGTGGAAGGAGTTGTAGCTGGGGTGTCGTCTTTGGCACTTGTCGAGTCATCCTTGGCCGTCTCTGCTTCTGCTTCCCGGGTCTTGGGGGCTCCATCAGTGCGCCAGGTGACAAGTTGAAGGGACTGGAAGTAGTGTTCATCTTCATCTTCCACTGGTGCACGCGCTGGAGGTGGCACAGTGGGAGTTGAGGAGCTTGGCGCAGCGGAAGTACTTGGAGCAGTTTTATCACCAGCAACAGATTCCTTGTAGCTCTGTAGCAGGTCGATGCGTTGAGGCTCGTCGTCCACAATTTCTTTATTCGCCTCGTTGTAGCCATACTGGATGGTGTTAAGCTTCAGATTGTTGGCAATTTGGGTAGCCACGAACCGGGTCTGCTTCATAACCCGGCTGTAGGTCTTCCTGTCAAAAGGAGTGCCATCTGCATTGTACTCAGGAAAACCCGATGCCAGAGGAGCCGGGTCAAGTTGGGGATAGTAAGCTTTAGCCAAAGCTAGGCTGCGCATGGCCCCGGCCCTGCATGCAGATTTCTTCAGCAGGTGAATCCAGCCAGGCATTGTGGACAAATGGCCCAGCACTTCAGTGTAAGTGCTGGGCGGGTTTTCCCAGTTTCTTGCAGCTTTGATGACCTCGCAACTCCCAAAGTATAATTGGCGGACCAGTGTATACATGCATTTGATTTTCTCAGTTGCGGTCTTGCGGATGTTGCCATCACGTGCACCTGCAAAAGGGAAACCAGTGTCAGGCATAGTTTACATGCCGAGCTTGGAACAGACGAAAAATTTACCGGGTTTTGAGAGTATTGTGCTTACCAACAAGGGAGGCAACCATGGCAGTAATCATCTTCTTCAGGCGGGTCAGCTCGCTGGTAGCTGTATTCAATTTCTGTTGGAGGCTGGTCAGCTGCTCTTGAAAGTTTTCTTCATGCTCTTGCATGTCCCGCTTCAAGTCTGAGTTCTCCTGAGTCAAGGCAGTTATTTTTTCTTCCAGGGCTTGAAGTTTGTTTGCCCCTTCAGCCCGGGTCTCAGTCTCAGCTTTTAAGGCTCCTTGTAGCCGGGCCACTTCTTCATCGGCTTGGTTCACATGTTCCTGTTACAAAAAAAAAAGTGCACAGTTTAGCCTCAAGTTACTAAGGAATTATTAGCCTGGAACTTGGGGGCTACAAAGTTTCAAAAGTTTGCAACAGACAAGTAAAGCCCCAGGTTGCCGCAAGCGTGCTAACCCGGTGCTTGGGGGCTACACGGGTGAAAATTTTAAAATTGTTCAAGTGATTAGTCCCAGGTTGCTGTGGACAGCTAACCCGGCACTTGGGGGCTACAGTGTTGAAAAGTTTTTGTAAAGGATGTTGGCGTTTCAAGCACCAAGTTTTTCAACAAGTGATAAATTTGGAGCTTGGGGGCTAGGCAGAGTATGGTTATGCAAGAAGTAAGAAGGTAAGTAAAGTTAAAAGCACACCTGGTACCGTTTCTGAAGCAGAGAGACAAGCTCAGTCTCCAAGTTCTTATGATGAGCAAGGCGAGAAAAGTATTCCTCGCACAGAGCCGGTGTGGACATGGAGTTCAGAGTCGCCAGATCCAAAGAAGCAACCGGGTCCTTGCCCTTTGCAGAGGGATCCACCTTGATTTCTGGTGCTGTGACCTTGGCAATAGCAGTGGACACGCCAGGAGCCGGGCCTTGCTTAGACCCGGTGATCTGGACTTCTGGGTCAACTTCTTTGGTTCCAGACCCATGCCCGGGTGATTGCGCGTCTGGGCTTGGTTTTGGAGCAACTGGCGGACTTGGTGGTGAGGTTACCACGTTTTCGGCGCCAGATTCTTCTTTTTGACCCGCCTCCTCAACTTGTACTTCCATTGGAGAGGGTTCAGTTCTGGCAGGTGGAGGAGATGCGGTTGGAGAAGATTCCGGGTCTTCCTCCACAATAGCTTTGGCACTGAAGCGAAAAGAGGTGAATTTAGTTACAGAAAAGATTAAAGTGTTGAAAAATGAAAAGAAAGGAGAGTAATCCTAACCCGGTATTGATGAGGAAATCCTCGGGCGTGCTAGCCGCGTCCGAGGAAGAATCTGATAAACGAGAACGTTTAGGAACCCGGATTTTGCCAGCCAAAGGGTACTTTTTGCTGGGCGTCTTCTGGATCGATTTGGCCCAGCTTGATAAAGAACATGGAGGGATACCTGTGCTCAGTGTCACGTGGCTTGCGGAAGACCGGGTCCGCGGTCTTTTGTTTGCTTCAGCTTCCTTTTCAAGTTCCTTTTCCTGTGTTTGTATTTGAGTTTGAGATGAGTTCATCATACAAGTTGAGAAACGAGAAAATGGCACCTTTGCAATTGCAGCCCGGGTCCTCTTTTGAGGAGTGGGTGCAGCAGTTTGTGGACCCGGCAATACGTCCGGAGCCGGGTCATTGGGGCCTGGAATGAGAAGAGCCGGGTTATCAGTAGAAGTGTCCTTTTTGGGGACTTCGTTGTTAATCAGCTCGAGGAAGAGCCGGCCTATGGAGTCTGGCTCACCTTCTTCTTCTTCTTCTTCTTCTTGGTCGTCACTTTCTGTGTCCTCTTCAGCAGAGGATGTAGGGGTGTAATCTGCACTCCACCATTTGGAGTCCTGGAAAAAGAAATATCAGTAACAGTTTGCAAGAAGTACCGGGTTACAGTTTACAGAAACAAGTAAGGGCAAGTTTTTTACCGTAGGAGGCTTGTTTTTGGCACTGTACGGGGCGAGCCCGTTCACTGCGATTTAGTTTTCTTTTCGCCAAGGAGCCTCTTGGCGTTCTTCACGATTTGGTCATCCAGCAGAGTGATCTCTGAATAACGCATATCGTCTGTAGTTTCTTCTGTGTATTCGCAGAAGAGCCGGGTCCTGATGCTGAGGGGCTGGATGAACCAGCCGATCCAGCACTTGACCAGGTCAGTCCCCCTGAGTCCATGTGCGAGCAGGGCTTTGGCCCGGCGGAGCGTGGGCTCGAGCTTGACCCGGTCTGCGTCTGTGGCGTAGCTGTTCATCTTTGCTTCGTAGGTCATGCCCGAGTTCCGAAAAGCCGGGTAACGAGCATCATCTGACTCGGGTGAAGTGTCTTTGAAATAGAAATATGTGTTTTGCCATCCCTTTGGATGGCTGGCAAGAGCAAGAGCCGGGAAATCACATTCCCTCCGGCGCTGGATCGCCACTCCACCGTAAGGGCCAAGGTTGTCTTTGCGGGATGGGTTGCAGTAGAAAAATTCTAGGAAAAGTTCAAGGCTGGGGGCTATTTGTAAGTAATCCTCGCAGAAAACTACAAAGTTGCTAATGTTGAGAATGGAGTTGGGGCCTATGTCTTGTGGCCTAAGACTGTAGTATTTTAAGACCCGGCGAAAGAACAGGGAACCCGGCGGGCGGAAACCGCGCAGGACATGATCTAAGAAGGCTACCACTTCACCTTCCTTGGGGTTTGGGCGGATCTCCTCTCCAGGGGCGCGCCACTGGATCTCGTTCTGAGCCGGGAGTTCGCCCCGGTTCACGAAAGACTGAAGGGTGGTCTTGGTCGCACTGGACCTTGTCCAGTTTACTGGAGCAGCAGCGGCCGCGGCCCCAGATCCACCAGCAGAGGACCCAATGGGTTTCTTCGCAAGTTTCTTTGTGGCCTTGGGTCCTCCAGCAAGTTTCTTTTCCTTCACCATGGCCAAGGTGCCTAAACAGTAACAATGGCGAAGAACAGCAAAGACGCTAAGAATTCAAGTTCCAGATGCGATGCGGAGAAAGAAATACGGGTTGAATCTAGGTGAAATAAAGGCTGGAATCGGATGCGCAGTACGGAAGCAGGGATAAATTGGATTACCTTGGAGATTGAACGAGATTGAAGGGCGCGATTGAAGATCGGAGTTCCGGCGGCTGCGGTGGCTGTGACGCGAGCGTGAGGTAGGAGATGAAGATGAGGGGATGAGAAATGACCGCGGTGGGTGTTGGCCTGGTATTTATGGCCACGGTGAAAACCCTAGGGGTATTGCGGTAAAAATGAGTGGATAAGATAAGCATCTTCTCCGGGAAGTCAACGACAAACAGACAGGACAAAAGGAATATTCGTTGACTCTATTTATGACTGGCAAGCAAACTAGATGAGCTGAGATCTTCGCTAAGTGTTGGGTGAGAGACCCGGGGGCGTATGACCTAGTAAGAGAAAGCCGGGTTACGGTATAACTCGCCAAGAGGAGCTGGCCTAGCCGAGCGGAAAGATAACTATCTGTGTTGTATGTGTTTACTGTTTTTCATTTCAGGTGGTTAACCCGGCAAGCCAGGATACCAGCATTAATCACGAAAGCAACACCAGATAAAAGCAAAGCGTGGCAACCTGGTTACCTGGTTAACCTGGGGGCTACTGATGGAGGGATAATAACCCGGTAGGCCCATGAAGAGGGAAGCATGACCCGCCAGGCAGGAGGCCCGGCGAGGCCAGCTAACCACCAACTGGGCCGGGTTGTACTTCTGGGCCAGCATCTTGGCGGTGACCCGGCGAAGGAAGGTGATGTTCTAGAAGGTACAAGAGGCGGTTCAAGAGGCGGTTCAAGACTTGGAATACACGAAGAGCAAAGGAGCTAAGATAGGACTTGGAGTTCGGGTAGAACCCGGCTCTATTGTGTACGCGGTCAGAGGGCCCGGTATCTATATAAACCGGCCCCTGAACCGTAGCTAGCAAGACTTTCGCAACCCCCAAGCTGTAAGCGAGAGAACCATCGAGACATACAATCCCTGTAACCTAGATCGAGACTCGGCTCTGTTGTCGTAGCCGGGTCATCGAGATTGAGATCAATAATAAGATAGCAGGAAGTAGGTCTTTATCTCCAATGGAGAGGCCGAACCTGGGTAAACCTTTGTCCCTTGCCGTGCTAAACAATCTCCCAGACGCCAGTGTCGCCTTGCCCAAAAACTTAAGCTACCCCAAAGTAGCATCTGCCGTGTTATCTACCCCACGACAGCTACCCCATGAGTGCTCGCTCGACGGTCGAGCCACGTTCCCGGTTTTTACACATGTTTTATACCCACAAAATAGATTGCTCAACACAGAGAGGACTTTCTCAGGGAAAACTTATCTTTTATTGATCACAGGAGTTCTTGAACGATGACTTGATACTTCCGGGTACATCTTGCGGTGACACGTTTCAGCGAGTCTGGCGGGGAGGAAGGTTGAGAGCTTCCTCTCCTCGGGCGCACCGGTCAGCTATGTTCCACAGGTCCTCCAACGTGTCCACAGCATGAAGACTCAGTTTCTCGCTCATCTTCAGGTTGCGAACGTTGACGTGGAAGACATCGATGACGGAGACTTCTCGGAGATTGGCCAGGGGAATGCGGTCGACGACGCCCCGGAACCTCCAGATGTAATGACGCAGCGTCTCCCTAGTCTCTTGTTCCAGGCTATAGAGATCGAGGACGGTTGCCGGGTACGGCGTGCAGCAGGTTTTGAGGTGCTGGCTTGTCTGACCCTCCATCTCCTCCCGGGAGCGCTGCCGGGGATTGAAGCTCTGGCCAGTACCTTCATGAAGAGGCTCCATGGGCCTCTTGCCATGAGGGTCCTCGGGCTGTTCTTCCTCCGGCGCTGCTGGTGCAGGAATGGCGATGCCGGCGTCGACAGTCGGGGCAGAACTCGTGGGAGCGTGGCATTGGTGAGCGTAGTTCAACATACTTTCCAAGCTAGCGATCCATGCCTTCGCACGGGGATCGTTCTTACACTGATCTAGTGGGAAAGAGAGAAGCGCTCGGGCTGCACCCAAGGCTTCCCCTAGCCCCCAGCTGTTCCGAGTTTACTAACTTGTTGGCTCACCAAGGACCTCCCGAGTTCCCGACATGTTTCCTGCCTGATGACGAGACGATCGCCCACTTTGACCGGAGGGTGCGGATGCTCTTGTTGGAGAAGAAAAGTTCAGGGCAGTTTTCGTCGCAGATGGAAAACTGGCTGCTGATCTTGCCGCGGATGTAGAGCTCAACGGAGATCTTGAGATGGACTGAGAGCTCGACTCAGATCTTGTCCCGGACGAAGTGTATGACGTAGAACCTGACAAAGATCTTGACGTTGAACTTGAGGTTGATGAAGATGAAGACGAATCCAGCGCTTGCACCCCCTACCTGGCGCGCCAGATGTCGTGTCTCGGGTCACGAACACCGGGAGTAGATGATACCCCCTTTTTAGGTTCGGCACGGGGCGCGAAGGAGGCTGGAAGACGCCTTACCCGGGAACAAGATCGTCGAGTTCTTCGTCGGGACAAGCAAGCAAACAACACAGAGAGACACACGGAGTTACACAGTTTCAGGCCGCCCGGAGGCTAAAAGCCCTACTCCTGCATGTCTGGATTGAAGTGTTCATCATGGTGTGTTGTATAAGGGTGTTCTGGGATGAACCCGGCAGAGTTCTGGCCGGAGGTAGACGAAGAGCAGATCCTGCCTAGGGAGATCACCTCTCTTTCTACCCTCCAAACCCTAGTCTAGTCTTGCTTGAGTTCTATCTCTGCCTCTCCTTTCCTCGGTGCCATGGTCCTCCTTTTATAGGCTAAGGGGATCCGACATGGGCACGCGAGGGGCGTGAAGGGTTTTTGGCGGGAGAAACCCTCGGTGGTCTTTGGAGGTGACGTGGCCTCTTCTCCTCCAAGCATCTTCTGGAGGGTGGCCCGGTCATCCGCCCTTTGGGAAAAGTGGGACGGACAAAGCCTGTCCGCCCCGCCAGCCTCGCTCGTGGCAACGTCACCAGGGCGCGTCCTTCGTCTTGGCGCCCAAGTCTTCCACCAGCTTCCGACGAGCTGGCGTTCTTATCCTCTCAGTGGTACAGATGGAGGACCCGGGGGTGCGCCTGGCCTCCTGCCGGGCGCACGGACCCGCGGGTACTCCGCCTTGCTCTCCGGGCAACAGGTGATCCCGGAAGGTCGCCTGGTCCTTAGCCGCAGCGCGTTGCTGTCGAACTTGGCGGGTTTCCTTGGGCAGATGGGCTGACCCATCTGCCTAACTTGACTCCTTGCCTTGTCCATCTTCTTGGTGGGCCCTAGTGGTGGACCCACTTTGGCTGCATCAGGGGAACCCCATGTTCCACTGCCGTGACAGTTTAATTCCGGAAAATGTGGTATACATATAAAATGTTGCAAGACACAAATTGCTACAATGGGATCTATCCCAATCATCCTCCATGCATTGCACAAGCCCTCACCTTTCTTCTTGGTGAAAGTAGCTCCTCTCAAGGCTCTTCGCGGAGTTGGTTCAACGAAACCGTCCCCATCTTCCTCGCCAAGAAAACCCTCACCATCATCTTGTGCACCTTCTTGTGATACAAATTCTTGTGATGATATTTATTGTGATGCATGATCTTGTGCAAATTGTGATGAAATTTCCGGTGCACCACAAGTGCGTACAAACTATATGCAACAAAACAAAATGTGCAACAAAGCAAGCAAAAAATTAGAACATAGACCAATTTCACCTAACACATAAATATTAAAAAAATCAATGTGAAATTGTGGTTTGCATAATTAAAATGGACTACATATTACATGGTCATGATATTTCAATAAAAGTATGAAGACTTTTTTACCTTTGCGGCATTTCGTCGAACACAAATAGTGCGCCGCCGGCGATGGCGGTGGGCAACGTTGGCTCGGTCCGAATCGGCGCTGTGGGTGCACTCAGAGTAGCCTAAGGTACATGCAGAGGGGCCGAAGGTGCCAGCGTTGTAGAGGGAGGTGCCACCACGACCACCATCTCCGCCTTCTTGGACACGTGTGAAGCCACTGCCTACAAGTCGCGTAGCAGCCTCTTCCTGCCGACCTTCGACGTGGAGACGACAGGAGGGCAAGAGACGGTGCCTAGCACCGCTGTCCCGCGGATGGTGGTGGAGGGACATCGACATGCGTGGCGGCTAAGCCAACCCTAGGTATCGCGCGTACTTGGGCTTGGTTCTCGCGGCGGTGGAAATCAGGGGATAGGCGGTGGGAGGTCGGGGTAGCCCATGCCAGCGGCGGCTGGAGCGATGACGGCATGCGGAGCGAGGTTGGAAGTCGTAGCGGCTCGGGCGGGATTTTCCCCGCTTTTAACAGTTTGCTCTCTTGTGTGCAAATTGGGGTGTTTTGAATCATGAGCAATTTGTTTTTGAAAAGAGTGCGGTAGGGAAGCCCCTACAGCGGATTTTTTTTTTTGTAATAATAAGAATCCAAATGTGTGTCCGAAGGACTTAAACCTGGGTGGCTGGATTGTACATTCACTCCACTAACCAAATGAGCTGGGCTCACTTCTTTCAATAGCAAATTTTGGACAATGACCCATTTGTTTTGATCTAAAACCACTTAGGGGTGAGCTGTTGAAACTGTTGTTTTGCCCCCAATACGAAAAAAAACATGTGAAGGAATGAACGTATTTGTGTCTTTCTTTGAGAATGTTAGCCTCATTTAGTTAGTAGTGGTATTTTGGTACGAGAAAACAAATTGAGTGGTATTTTGTCACTTTGATTTTTATTAGTGGTATTTTGACACTTTTGGTTTTGATTCATAATATTTTAGCTATTCTCTCTATTTTTGGTAAGGTGTTGGAGACGCCCTATTACTGCTTTTGGGTTTTGGTTTTTTTTGGGTACAAAGGTGTTGCATATGCTCTTATCAGTCCCCATAACTTCATGTTGATGTTTTTGATCGTACAATCTCAGATCACTCGCTCAAATACACATTTTCATAGTTTAATGACTAAATTAGCATCTCTCGATCCCATTTTAAATCAAGGTTTGAATCAGACTTATATGTGGTTCGAATTGCAAAATTCACTTTCCACGGAAACTTCACACTTGCACGCCCGCAACGCAAGCAGAACCCCGTTCCGTTCTGAGAAAAGCACATACCCAGACCAGATCTCGCCGCCGTTCGTCGCCGTCGCCATGGACCCGAGCCGTCCGCTCCTGGGGCGCGGCGCCTTCCTCCCCTCCTCCGCCCATGCCCTCGCCGCCATCGTCCTCATCGCCTTCATCCTCCTCACCCTACTCCGCCTCCCCCTCTCCATCTCCAACTACACCCCTCCTCCCCCACTCGCCGACCAGCGGCACCAGAACCAGGATCAGGAGCAGGACGACAGCTCCTCCTGCGACCTATCCTCCCCGCTGGACTGCGCCGACCCGCGCCTCTTCCACCTCATGATGCGCAGCGCCATCGACGCCTTCCCCGCCGTCCATTTCGCCCGCTTCGGCCGCCCCGTCCCCGGCGACCCGCCCTCCGCCTCCTGCGACATGGCCTGGCGCGCCCGCTCCAACTCCTCCGCCTCCGCGTCCCCCACCGCCACCGCCAAGGACTACCGCCGCTTCGCCATCGCGCGGGACCCCGCACCTGCGTCTACTCCGTCGTCTCCATCGGCGACTACCACTCCGGCCCCAACGCCCGCAAGCCCCGCCCCGGCGCCTCCAACGCCACCGCCGCCCCGCCTCCGCCCCCGCTCTCGCGCTCCCAGTTCGCCGCCGCCGCATACCTCTCCTACCACGGCGGCGGCGACCGCTGCAAGCCCATGCCGCACTACATGCGCAGCCTCCTCTGCGCCCTCGCCGAGGCCCGCTACCTCAACCGCACCCTCGTCCTCGATCTCACCCTCTGCCTCGCCGCATCGTACACCACCGCCGGCATGCCCGAGGAGGGCAAGCGCCTCGCCTTCTACGTCGACGTCGACCACCTCCGGTCGTCCGTGGCCGGCATCGTCGAGGAAAGGCACTTCTGGGAGGACTGGGACAAGTGGGGAGCGCAGGGCCAGCTCGGCCTCCGCCTCATTGAGGACACCAGGGCTGCTCCCACCAAGTTCTCCAAGGCTAAGGACACACTCATCGTCAGGAAATTCGGGGACGTCGAGCCAGGGAATTACTGGTACCATGTGTGTGAAGGTGATGCGGAGCGCGTGCTCACCCCGCCACACCGCGCGATACGCCTGGCACCTAGTCTGATGAGCATTGTCGATGCTATCGTCTCGAGTATGCAACCAGACTTCGATTCGGTACATGCTGATGCCAATGCTGAGGACTGCAGAAGGAGAATCGAGGAGAGTGTTGATGCAGGGCGGCAGGTGTATCTTGCGGAGAGGGGATCAACATGGTGTTGGTGGAGGCGCTTAAGGCAAATATCAACAGCTTGCATTACCTGGATGAGTTTCAGGGGCTCTGGAGGAAAGACAGCAGGTGGTTCTTGGAGATGAAGAGGCTCAATGGTGGAGTTCCCGTGGAGTTTGATGGGTACATGCGTGAGCTGGTCGACAGGGAGGTCTTCCTCAAGGGGAAGAAGATGGTCCAGGTGCTTCGCTGATTTCTTCTCCGAGATAAGGTATTGGGGAACACGACATGCTCTTCTCAAGCGAGTCATGTACATATTGTGCCTGAATTTTGTTGTTAGGTTCGCCTATAGATGATTCAGTCAGTATCACTTTGAGGGGAAATCTTGGCAACCACTAATGTATAGCTCAGTGCTGCTTAGAGTATTTGTTCCTCTCAATCGATTAGTTTCTTAGCACTAGTTGCTGCTCATTGCCTGTAAGGAAATATTGCACCAATTCACAATATCATATCCTTTTGAATATTTAGTTCATTTCATGACTTTGTGTTCTAGTTCATTTCAACATATGGTAGTTATGAGCAGTTCACAGTTTATTGCTTTATAATCTACATAGGAGTTATATCTTATATGGGCATCTACCTCAGCATTGCTGTAAGAAACACATGAAAATAAATCATTGCACAACAAACTAAGATTTTGAGAATGCAGCCAGAATTTGCACCACAGCATCATAGAACAAGAAACTAACTAGGTCCAAGATTGCTCGATATGTTTACCAACAAGAAAGTACTGACTAATGACGGACACATTTTAGTAACTTTTTTTTTTTTGCTTTTTTTGACATACATAAAAAGTTGGCGTACACCAGATCAACATGAATGGATAGAGATTCTGTTTGAATCAAGCAAGCCAAATCAGAAATCAGATTAAATACATATTGTTCCAATGAAGAACATTTGAAAGGATATAACACAGAGCAACTCATTCATTCACCCACAATTTCCAAAATTCCATGGAGGTATCGATAAGGAGGGCAATTTGCACGAGGCACGAGCATTGAGTAAGTAAAAGGAACCTGCAGTTTCTGTTATTTCTGGATCAGTATCTCCTTCAGTTGCTGTTTGATGCCCTGTTGCATCTCAGAGATAGCACCAGCATTCATTTTGAGCTGAATGAGGTTCGGTCGGACCTTGCTAAGAAGACGATCCGACACCGGGAGGATGATGTCGTCCCACTTCACGTTTCCAATTAGTTCCATGGTCTGGAGACATCGGAGGCTTGGCTCGGTGAAGACACATGAAGGAATCTCGTCACCTTGTAGGCTCAGGTGGACAAGGAGATGCATGTCCTGGAGAGCAGCCTCTAAAGCAGGGCCTCCGTGTTTCGCGCATTGGAAACCGTGCATCTCTAGTGACTGTAGGCTTCTTGTCATAGTGTTGTTCAACAGACTCCACTCTCCCAACCCTGAGGTGGCGGGCTTTACGCCGTGGAGCGTCTATAGCTCACCACCAGCCTTATCATCATATTCTTCTTTCAGGCTTGCTGAGATTGGCATTGCAGGAAGCGAAAGGCTCTTTGCGAGCACATGTCGCAGCGTCTTGATCTTCCAGAAACTCTGGTCAATCTCCTCGACCTGGGTGTTGCTTATGTCGAGCGTCTGCAAGTTGATTAGTCTACTGATGCCGGACGGAAGGTAGTGCAGGACCGGGCAGTCGACACGCAGGTAGCGCAAGTGGTTCATGTCACCAAGCTCATCCGGCATCTCCTCAAGCATCAGTCCCTTCACGGAGACTACACGGAGGAACTTGGACCAGCGCAGAAACTTGAGATCATTGTGCACACGCTTACGCTTCTTCAACCGGTGCTGAGCTTCAGCTTCTTCCTGACGCTTCTCATCTATTCGGCATATGAAGGAACGCAGCTTAGGGAACTTTTGGTGGCTGCTGTACATCGTGCTCTTCTCACTCTGAACAGAGAGGCGGCGCACGGATGGTGATGGCACAAGGACGTCATGTACGTCGACGTCGTGGATGATCTTCATGAAGCCAACCTTGGTAATCTCTGACCGCAGGAATCCTAGGAGGCTTCTGTGAACTCTAACAACCCCGATGCTGCTGCATGGTTTCGTCTCCTCCAGCTCGACAAGGCATCTCAAAACCAGTTCTTTCAGGTAGTCATGGCCCACCTCCTCCAGAGTCTTGCCATGTTGCAGGCTCTTGTTGATGATGAAGCCTTCCGCTATCCACATCCGGACTATCTCGTCAGCGTCTTGGCATGTGTCGTCGGCAGCGAGGTAGAGCAAGCATGACTTGAGGTCGTCAGGGAGGTCCTCAAAGCTCGTCCAGAAGATGGTCTCCATCCCGCTTTTTGTGCCGCACTGCTGCTGCTGCTACTGGTAGTTTGGAGGATTCATCACTGCATTCCACTGGACCGGGTTCTCCTTGAACCGGAGAAGCCCGGCCAGGAGCACGATGGCCATGGGACATCCTCCCGTTACATTATGCAGAGATCTCTGGAGTTCGTTATCTCGTTGCGCCTCCTCCTCGTCCTCCTGATTTCTTCTCATTGACATGTAACCTCCTCCTCCTGATTTCTTCGCATTTCATAGGCCGACAACCATGACTCATATTGTGCTTTCTGAAAGGATCGTATGACACCTAGGGGGTGAATATGTGCTACTTCAAATTTTAGTACTTTTTCAAATTAGGCTTGACACAAAAGGTAAATTTTCTAGATATGCAACTACGGTGAATTTACCTATATGACAAGCTAGCAACTAAGCAAGATACACGAAGTAAAGACGGTAAACAATGATAGAAGTAACCGAAGTGAAAGCACGCGGAGACACGGATGTATTCCCGAGTTACTCCTTTTTAGGGGAGTATGTCTCGTTGGAGATGTGTGAGCTACCACAAAGGTCAAAACTCAACAGCCACAAAGGCTCCACCTTCTTCTCCGATGAACCGCACCACAAAGATTTGGTTCACCTTCAACTATCGGAAACCTTCAAGGCGGAGTCCGGAGCCTTTACAACAACGATCCGGGGCACAACCCACAATAGGATTGGGGGCTCCCGAACAGTTACAATCTGTCACAAATACAATCAAGTAAGTACAACAATGAGCTAGGTTTTCCCAATGGAAATCCTAGCAAAGGGTCCCTCAAGTGAATGACGGGGAAATGAAAATCAGCTTGGTGAAGATGTAGATCCGGGCCTTCTCCTTCAATCCTCCAAAGATCAACGAGTTTGGGTGGAGGGATTGGGAGTAATCGAGGTTTTGAGCTTGCAACAATGGAGTCTTCAATTTTGGGCTAGCTACCTGTCCCAAAGTAGGTGGAGGAGCATTTAAAGCTCCTCCTAAAAAGTGGCCGTTGAAGGGGAACTAGGAGGCCGGTCTCACGCGCTGCAGAGAGTTCCCAGAGGAGCTGACCTGGGGGCCGGCCACCCATCCGAGCCAGCTGGCCTGGAGCCCGGCCTGGCCGGCCTGGGGGCCGGCTACCAGCAGAGCCAGCCGACCTGTAGCCCGGCCTGGGGGCCAGTTGCCCAGCCGAGCCAGCCGGCCTGGCCAGCCTGGGGGCTGGCTGCCCAGGGTTACACAACCACGGTAATCTCAGACGATTTTTTTCTTCTTTTTGTATAGAGAGATAAACGCTTTAACATTTTAACACAAAACCTGAGATTTCCTGTAAGCACTTAGCGAAGGGTTAAACACTCCAAATGTTGTGATCAAACATCAAAACAAGATTAGCGGACTATGTCCTTACAATCTCCCCCTTTTTGATGTTTGATGACAACATATGGATTTGCGAAAAGATATCTAATTTAAGCATAGGCAAAGATTTAATTGAAGCTCCCCCTTGCTTTTATAAGCCAACCATACACTAGTGCTAGCAAACTAAAAGGATAGACAAGATACAATAAGCAAGCACTAGCAAGAGATAAACAACAACTTGGCATAAACAAGTAATAGTAAGGCATGTAATCACAAAAGTTCTATGTGAGTAAAGGATAGAAAATTTTAGCTCACCATAGACTTCTCCATATGGATAGATACCGAGAATAATAGATCAATATAAATTTCTCCATATGGAAAGATAACCGAGAGTAACATAGCTTTACAATAAACGATGATAACATGGTTCCTTGATACAATAACTTAGGTAGCCAAATTCCACAAGCATAAACCAAATAGAGTTCAACTAAAAAACGATGCAATGCAAATTAAAACACAAATGTATGCAATGCATGAATGCAAATCCCCGGATATCTCTCTCCCCCTTTGGCATCAAGACACCAAAAAGGAGAAAGTAAAGTGAAAGCCCATGAGATCACTCGTCTTCATACTTGTCCACATCATCTTCATCATCAACATCCGCCTTGGATGCCACTAAAAGCTTGACCGGAGCTTGATGCACCATGAGTGTCCGGCCAATAGGGAGCAAGAGAGGAAGCATCATCGCCGAACCAATAGGTGTAGTTGGAATTGTAAGTATTCTCCGAGACCTCGGCTGAGCTTGAGCAAGAAGGCAAGGGAAAATCAAGTTTCTTCATAATCTCTCTTTGATTGCGGTTATAAGACTTTTGCTTGTGATATGCCTTGAAGTCCTTGGCTTGCTTGTCCGCAAAGAAGCAATTCATTTTCTTGAAAACAGCCATGATGCCGTGCTTCTTCTTAGAAGCCTCAACATGAGCTTCTCCCTCATCACGAGCACCTTCCTCAACATGAGCTTCAGGAACTTCGGATCTAGCACGCTTGGCTTGAGGAGGGGCAGCAGAACCTGGGGGAGGAGCTGGCAAAGCGGCAAGAGTAGGCGCAGTCAACTCATAGCTGTTGATCGTAGTAGTATCCAACATCTTGTTAAAGAGCTTCTGCAGGTACGAACCATAAATTGGAACCTTGGACTCAAGAAGCATGGATTGCATCTCTTGCCACATGTAATCAAGAACATCTATTTTCTTCTTCCTCTCCTTGGTGGTAACAATGTGGTGAAGAAGATTGACCATGTACATGCGAGCCATACCCTTTTCCCCAAACTTGACAGCAATAGTGTTCCGGAGGATGGTATAAGTGGTTTTCCAAAAAGGAGTCATATAAGTGCTCTTGGGGATCTTTCCAATAGTGCCCGACTCGGAGGGATAGCAATGATGGATCCCGGGAGTGGCTTTCATGAGGTTTTGCATGTGAATACGAACATAAGCCATGGGACAAAGAGGTAGCTCTCTATGCCAAAGAGAGCACCAAATTCAGCAAGAGAAGCTTCGCATTTGATACCGGCACACATCCATGTCATAGTCCTCTTTCCTTCCCCGGAGAAATAAACTGTGGCATAGAATTATTGAAGCAGCTCAGGAGAATAGGAGGTATTCACCGGCATGAGATTAGTATACTATGAAAATCTATAACCTCCATCACCCGGCCATGATTCCCTTGCACTATCCACATTGAAGTAATGAGTAGGAACATGGGAGTTCTTGAGGGGACTAACTAGTTGTTCAAACACTTGCTGATGCATTTGCAATAGAAGCGACTATCATTCCTACAAGTGCGCTTGCCAAAAGCATATGGATTGAAAACCAAGCGGTCATGCTCAAACTCATCACTAGGCACTCTGATCCAAGTCTCAGTACCGGTTCATCCAGATTGACAGGGGGAGGTCCCTTCTTCTTGGAGGTTACCTTGATTTGCTTGGACTTGGGGTTGAAGGAGGAAGCCCTAACATTTGCCTTGCCTTGTATATGGAGAGAGGAGAGGAATCATCAAGGTCCTCAAGATCATCAAAGGCCGAATCGGAGTCCATCCTTGCTCGAGCTTCACCGAGAAAAAAACAATCTTGAGAGGGCACCAACAATGGAGGAGAACTCCCCCAATCTTCCACCAATGGAGAAATTTCGTGGATGGGAAGGTGGATCTTGAGGGGGGCTTGCAGATCTGAGGAAGGAGGAGGTATGTGAGCGGCTCTAATGGCGGGGGGCGGAGGAGGAGGAGCTCGGGGGGGCCGCCATGGAGTTGGAGAACGTGGGGAAGAGGAGAAAGAAGTGAAAAACTGTGCGGTTCGATCCCCCCCCCCGATTTAGATGGCCCCGAGAGCCCGGCCTAGGAGCCGGCCGGGTAGAGACCCAAGTATGCAATAAAATCTCCAATAGACTCAACTCTTCAAAAAGAAGAGGACGTGGCCTAGGCCACCATGTATGAGTGTGTGGTGTGACACCGCGAAGATATATCTTGGGTTCACGACCACAACTCGTCATTTAAGCTCATAATTTCAACAAGTGAACATAGAAAAGCAAAATGAGTTCTTACTATCGGCATAATGGGGGGAGGGATAATCCAATGGATTACGACCGCACTCCCCTATGTCCATGCCTATACCTAAACCAAATATATAGTTAAATATAGATGTGTATGCAAGATAATCAAGTCAAGCTCCTTAAATCCACGATATTTAGCTCATGCCTCAAAAAAGTGAATCTTGCTTCATCAAGTGTCTTCGTGAAAATATCCGCAAGTTGGTCTTTGGTTGGAATATAGCCAAGCTCAATATCACCACGGACAATATGATCCGAATAAATGATGACGGATCTCAATATGCTTCGTTCTTGAGTGTTGCACCGGGTTGTGGCCAATCTTGATTACACTTTCATTGTCACACAAAAGAGACACTTTGTCACAATTGGCACCGTATTCCTTTAAAGTTTGCCTCATCCATAACAATTGAGTGCATGCACTAGCGGCCGCCACATACTCGGCTTCGGCGGAGGAAGAGTTATATGCAATTTTGCTTCTTAGAAGACCAACTCACAATGACCTACCAGAAATTGGCATGCCCCGGAAGTTGATTTCCTATCATCCTTGCAACCGGCCGAATCCGAAGTGTGTACCGGTAAGAGAGAAATTAGATCCCTTTGGGTACCATAAACCAAACCTTGTGGTATAAACCAAATATCAAAGGATTCTATTGACCGTCTTCAAGTGGCTTTCTTTGAGTCGCTTGATACCTTGCACACACCCTACACAAAATCGGGTGTAGATGCACAAGATAAAGCAAAGAACCAATCATAGAGCGATAAAGTTTTTTGTCAACATCAATACCGTCGGGGTTAAGTTCAAGATGACATTTGGTGTCCATAGCAAACCGCTTCTCCTTAGCATTTTGCATATTGAACCTCTTGAGCATGTCTTGGGTAATTTGGCTTGAGATATGAAGGTCCTTCATTCAATTGCTTGATTTCAAAACAAGAAAGAACTTCAATTCGCCCATCATAGACATCTCGAACCTATCGGTCATAAGTTTTGAAAATTCATCATTGAAAGCTTTGTTAGATGAGCCAAATATAATATCATCAACATAAAGTTGGCATATGAAAAGCTCCCCTTTAACCCTCTTAGTAAAGAGAGTGGATCGATTTTTCCTAACCTCAAATCCACGGTCTACTAGAAGCTCTCTAAGGTGCTCATACCATGCACGTGGAGCTTGCTTAAGTCCATAGAGCGCCTTATCGAGTTTGTAGACATGGTTAGGGAATTTGGAATCCTCGAAACCGGTGGTTGCTTAACATTTACCAACTCCTTTAAAGGACCATTTAGAAAGGCACTTTTCACATACATTTGTTGTAATTTAAAGTTATGATGTGATGTATATGCAAGAAGGATACGGATGGACTCAAGGCGAGCCACAGGTGCATAAGTCTCTCCAAAATCAATGCCTTCAACTTGAGAGTATCCTTGTGCAAAAATCTTGCCTTGTTCCTCAAACCATTCCAAACTCATCTTGCTAGTTCTTGAAATATCCACTTAGTGCCTATACATTGCGGCAATCCTTTGGCTTTTCAACTAGATTCCACTTTGTTGCGCTTGAAGTTATTGAGTTCATCATGCATAGCTTCCAAACCAATCCGGATCTTCAAGAGCTTCAAAACACTTTCTTTGGTTCCATGGGAGATGTGTGCTGATGTTCACAGAGCTTTCGACGGGCTTCGATTGCAGCTTGGAGGTATCTCTTGATCATCTTGATCATTTGAGTCCCGTCTTGACGGTATGTTGACCTTGATCATCATTATGCACATCTTCAACAATAGAAGGAGAGGGTTGATCTTGGTCTTTGTGGCGCCCGACCCGACTGTTATACAGTGATGCTGTGTGTCAC